>JAVLSZ010000511.1:0-53889 GCA_032313775.1 Urocyon cinereoargenteus | reverse complement strand
AGTAGCCTTGCTGTGTCCGACAATGAGCACTCAGGAAGGAAATGAAGGATGTGACTCGCTTCTCCAGGAGCATCACAGAGATGAAATAGTGAGACTGAACCGAAGGATCACAAGACTTGTGCCCTGAGCCATACCAGGCTCTGGGAGGCGGTCCTAGGCTCATGGGGTGCGAGCCTCATCTTGTGAAAATGTCCACAGTTCCTGAAGCCACCCTCAGTTTCAATGACATTCCAATCAAAATCATGTGGCAGATCTTAGAAATAGGAAAAAAAAAAAAACCCATAACATCCATCCGCCCCCACAAATGACCCGGACAGCAAATCAGAATAGGAGAAGCAAGACAGAGTGGGACACAGCACCTTTCTATTTCAAAGGATGTCACAGAGACACAGGATAAAGCAGTGTGGTTCTCAGGCCCCTGGCTGGCTCCATTGGTTAAGCAGCTGACTCTTGACCTCACCTCCAGTCCTGATCTCAGAGTCGTGATTTCTAGCCCTGGCCTGGGCCATGGACGAGGCATGGCGCCTATTGAAACAAACCAGACCCATGGGGGCTGGTCCCGGCATAAGCTGAAGGAGGAGAACAGAGAGTTCAGAAGGAAATGTGCTCTGATACAACTGATTTTTTTAACTTACTTTAATTTAAATCCAATGAATTAACGTATAGTGTATTATACTTTCAGGGGAAGAATTCAGGGATTCACCAGTTGGAGATAACCGAAGTGCTCATGAAATCACATGCCCTCCTTCATGCTGGTGCCCTGTTATCCCCTTCCCCTCCTCCCCCCCTCTGAGTGACACTCAGTTTGTTTTCTATGATAAGAGTCTGTATTTCCTGTATCTGGTTTCATCTTATTTGTTTTTCCTTCCCTTCACAGATGTTCATCTGCTTTGCTTCTTAAATTCACCTATGAATGACACCACACAGTCATTCTATTTCCCGACTGACTTATTTCACTTAACATGATCCTTCTAGTTCTATCCACGTCATTGCAAATGGCAAGATTTCCTTCTCCTTGATAGCTGAGTACCATCCCTCTCTCTATGACCATCATGTATCTCCCATCCTCTTTATCCATCATCTGCCTGAGGGCACCGATGCTCCTCCCACAGTGTGCTACCGTAGACCCGGCTGCTGTGGATATTTGGGTGCAGGTGTCCCGAGTCTCACTGCATCTGTATCTTTGGTGTGAGCTCTAGGCCATGCACTTGCTGGTCGCACGGCGGCTCTATTGGTAACTTCCTGAGGAGCCTCCACACTGTTTCCAGGCAGATGCACCAGCCTCCGTCCCGCCCACAGTGGAAGAGGGTTGAGTGAGTTTTGAAGGATGTGGTAAAAGTCTGGTCCACATTTCGTTTCACGTTCTGTGGGCTCCAATTCATTGTCCTTAAGTATTTCTGGGGAAGCCGGGTGTTGGGCTCCATTTCAGTGAGACATTTCCAAAGCTACCCGGCCACAGCTGGAACCAGGAAGGAGGCAGGTGCGGTCTGGCAGTGGCACTCTGCCTCCTGAGGGCCTCCTGTAGCGCCTGAGTATCCAGCAGGGAGCGCCCTAGACAAGGCCCCATCAAGCAGGACCTTATGAGCAGTAGGCCGCTTCTGCCTACACTAACTGCAGCCTGCCTTTGTTGGAGAGGCCTGAGAAGGACATGGGGATGTATCCACGCTGATGACTGGCAGCCCACTCAGGACCCGCGGTGAGTCCTCAGGGGGACATTGGGCTACGTTCATGCTGATAGGAGTCCCAGTCTCCTCAGGACCTGCGGTGAGGCTTCAGGAAGATGTGGGCCCTCATCCATGCTGACAGGAGCCCCTGGGCCACCTCAGAATCCACGGTGAGGATTCAGGAAGATTTGGGCCCCCATCGACTCTTATAGGAGCCCCTGGGCCGCATCAGGACCTGTGGGCAGGCTTTAGGAAATTGTGGGCCTGAATCCCCACTGACAGGAGAAACTGGGCCGCCTCAGGATGAGCGGGGAGGCTTCAGGAAGATGTGGGCCCGCATCCATGCTGACAGGAGCCCCTGGACTGCCTCAGGACACGCAGGGAGGCTTCTGGAAGATGTGGGCCAGCATGCACACTGATAGGAGCCCCTGGGCCACCTCAGGACCCGCTGGGAGGCTTCTGGAAGATGTGGCGCCACGTCCACTCTGGCAGGAGCTCCTAGGCCTCTCCAGACATAAGTTGAGGCTTCTGGAACCTGGGTGCCACATTCCCAGTGAAGGAACCCGGCCTCCACAGAACCTGTGGTTACGCTTCGGGAGGACATGGGGCCACGTCCACACAACTGGATGGTGACTTCCTCAGGACACCTGGTGTAGATTTCGGGAAATATGGGGATGCATCAATGCGGACAGAAGACCCCAGCCTTGTCAGGGCCTGTGGTGAGGCCAAAGAAAGATGTCGGTGACGCATCCACACTGACAGGAGTCTCCGGCCTCCTCAAGACCCACTGTGAAGGTTTGGGAAGATTTGGGGCCATGTCTAGGCTGACAGGAGCCCCCAGCCTCCTCAGGTCTTATGGGAGGCTTGAGGAAAATGTGGGGCCACATCAACATTGACAGGACCCCGTCCTCCTCAGGACCTGCACTTTGGCTTTGGGACATATGGGGCTCCATCTATGCTCACAGGAGCCCACAGCCTCCTCAGGACCCACGGTGAGTTTTCAGGGGGACGTGGGGCCATGTCCAGGCTGACTGGAGCCCCCGGCCTCCTGAAGACGTGCTGTGAGGCTCCCAGTGGATGTGAGGCCTTGTCCACAGTGACAGGAAACCCAGCGTCCTCAGGACCCACCGACTATGACTCAGGAACATGTGGGGCCACATCCACACTCACAGGAGCTTGGCTTCCTCAGGACCCCCTGGAGGACTGTGGATCACCGTTGGGGGCAATGTCCACATCAGAAGGTTCTCCTCAGAACCACAGGGTAAGCGAGTGGGTAGAATGAATGGTTGGGTCAGGAGAAGGGTGGCAGTTGGTGGTTAGGCTTAGGATAGATGTTATGGGTTAGTGATTATGCTTACGGTTACGGATTAGAGGTTAGAGTGAAGGATAAGGGTAAGGGTCAGTGGTTAGGAGTTAGGATGGGGTTTAGGGATTAGGGAATGGGGTTAGGATTAGGGTTTAGGTTTAGGCATTAGGGCAGGAGGTTAGGAGTTGGGGTTAGGGTTATGGTTATGCTTAGAGTTAGGCTTGTGCTGAGGTTTGCAGTTAGAGTTAGGGATTAGGGTGGGACTGAGGGTTAGGGGTTAGGGTTAGGGAGGGATAGAGTTAAAGTTAGGGCTAGGTTTAGGGTTAGGGCGAGGGTTAGGGTTAGTGTTTGGTTATTGGTTAGGGTCAGCTGAGGGTCAGGGTCAGGGAACGGTTTTGGAAAAGAGTTCTTAGGTTAGGGATTGCATTAGGGGCTAGTTTTAGGGTACGGGTAATGGTACAGTTTGGGGTATGTATAGGATTAGTATTACAGGGTTAGGGTTAGGGAACAGGTTAAGATTAGGAGAGGATTTGAGTACATTAAGTTGTTAGGGTTAGGGTTAGATTTAAGGTAGGGGTCAGGGTTAAGGGTTAAGAATAGGTTTAGGAGTTAGGGGTGAGGGTTGGCAGGAAGGTTCAGTGAATGTGTTTCGGTCTTGGGGTTTGTGTTTGGTTTTGATTAGTGATAGGTCTTGTTTAAGGGTTAGGTTAACATTAGGATTAAGTGTAGGGTTAGGGTTATGTCTGTGTATGGTTACAGTTTGGGTCATGGCTTGTCCTGCACTGGGACTCCTAGTATCTTCGGCAGTTTAGTTTTATGCACTCTATTAGGTTTTGGGTTCAAAGATAGCCTGACTCCACCAAGTCAGTGGCCTCCCCAGAGAATCAAATTCCAGGCATCTGCTGGGGTCAGAATAGACATGGCAGGCTTCTCCTGAGCTGAGCTAAGGAGGGGATTTGTGGCTCTAAATACTCTTTCTTTGGATTTTCAGTTGCCTTTCTGATTTATCTCTTGTGCACACATGTTTCAACAATACGTACCAATTATTATTTTAAAGTTTTACTTGAATTCCTCTTTGTAAACACAGTATGATATAGTCTCAGGTTTACCACATAGTGATTCAACCCTTGGATACAATGCCTGGTACTGGTCACAGGTACCCTCCACTATCCCCATCCCCTGATTCCCCCACCTTCCTCTGGTATTTATTAGTTTATTCTCTGTGGTTAAGAGTGTGTTTCTTGGTTTGCTTCTCTCTTCCACCCTCCACGCCTTTGCCAGTTTGTTTGATTTCTTAAAATTCACATGTGAATGCAATTGTATGGTATTTGGTATCTGTCTTTCTCTGATTGAGTTCATTTAGGATAAGTCCTTTCCACTTCTCCCACGTCATTGTAAATGGCTTGATTTCATCCCTTCTGATGACCGATTTATGTCGCAGTGTGTATATTTACCACATCGTCTCTGCCCATTCATCTGTCGATGAACATCTGGGCTGTATCCACAGTTTAGCTGTTGTGGACTCCACTGTTACAAACACTGGGTGGCGTGTATCTCTTCGAATCTACTAAACTCCTTTTGTATCCTCAGGGTAAAATCTACTAAACTACTTTTGTGTCCCGCCAATCTGCGGTTGGATAATTTGTGTTTAGGATGCTGAGATTTATGTTTGCTTTATGTATTTTGAATACTAACTCTGTATTGGATGTGTTGTTTATAAAATATCTCCTCTCATTTTGTATGTTGCCTTTTAGCGTTGGTTGTTTCCTTCACTTTGTGGAAGCTTTTCAATTTGATGAAGTCCCAATAGTATTTTGCTTTTGTTTCCCTCCCCTCAGGTAAATACCGAGCTGTGCAATTTTGGAATCGTAGTGTAGCTCTATATTTAACTTCTATTTTAAAAAAATTTTTATGATAGTCACAGAGAGAGTGAGAGAGAGAGAGAGAGAGAGGCCGAGACAAAGGCAGAGGGAGAAGCAGCCTCCATGCACTGGGAGCCTGACGTGAGATTCGATCCTGAGTCTGCAGGATCGCGCCCTGGGCCAAAGGCAGGCACCAAAGCGCTGTACCACCCAGGGATCCCCTATTTTTAACTTCTCGAGGACCCTCCACACTGTTTTTTACCATGGCTGCACCTGATCGCATGCCCATCAGGAGTATAAGGGGGCTCCCCCTTCTCCATAGCCTCACCAACACCTGTTGTTTCTTGTGTTGTTAATTTTAGTCATTCTGACGGCTGTCAGATGACATCTCATTGTGTTTGTGGTGTGTATTTCCCTGATGATGGGTGACGCTGAGTGTCTTTCCGTGTGTCTGGCAGCCATCTGGATGTCTTGTCAGAGACAAAATCCATTCATGTCTTCTGCCAATCTGTGGTTGGATAATTTGTGTTTAGGATGCTGAGATTTATGTTTGCTTTATGTATTTTGAATACTAACTCTTTATTGGATGTGTTGTTTACAAATATCTCCTCTCATTTTGTATGCTGCATTTATGCGTTGGTTGTTTCCTTCACTTTGTCGAAGCTTTTCAATTTGATGCAGTCATAATAGTATTTTTCCTTTTGTTTCCCTCACCTCAGAGGCATATCTAGAATTAAGATCAAATGGCCAATGTCAAAGAAGCTGCTGCCCATCTTTTCTTCTTTTTATGGTTTCAGGTCTCACATTAGGTCTTTCATCCATTTTGAATTTATTTTTATATATATGGTGTAAGAAAGTGGTCAGTTTCATTCTTCTACATGTGGCTGCCTGGTTTTCCCAACATCATTTGTTCTTATCCTGGGGTCAGGGTTAGCATTTGTTGAAGAGATTGTCTTTGTGCCATTGGATATTCCTTCCTGCCTTGTTGTTGATTAATGGATCATAGAGTTACAGGTTTGTATCTGGTTTCGGCTTTCCATTCTGTTCTATTGATCTAAGCATCTCCTTTTGGGAGATTCTTGATTGCTGATTCAATTTTTTTGCTGGTTATCTGTCTGTTCAAGTTTCTTATTTCCTCCTTTTTCATTTTTGCTATGTTATATATTTCTAGGAATTGATCTATTTCTTCCAGGTTCTAGGTGGCTGGCATATAATTTTTCATATTGTTCTCTTATAATCATTTGTATTTCTCTAGTGTTGTTTGTTATTTCTCTTTTCTCATTTGTGATTTTATTTGGGTCCTTTCTCATCTTTTTATCTTTTTTCTTTTTTAAATCTTTTATTTATGTACTCATGAGAGACACAGAGAGGCAGAGGCATAGGTAGAGGGAAAATGAGGCTTCATTCGGGAAGCCTGATGTGGGACTTGATCCTCGAGGACCCCAGGATCATGACCTGAGCCAAAGCAGATATTCAACCGCTGAGGCACCCAGGCATCCGGGATCCTGTTTTTTAAGCCACTCTGATACCCTATATTTTTGATTGGAGCATTCAGTCTATCAGCATTCAGAGTGATTATTGAAAGATATGAACTTAGTGCCCTCGTGTTACCGGTAGAGTTAGTGTTTCTGATGACGTTCTCGGGTCCTTTCTAGTCTTTGTTGCTTTTGGTCTCTTTCTTTCCCCCACTAGTAGAGTCCCTCCTAAAACTCCTAACTGGACTGGTTTAGTGGTCATGAACTCCTTTATATTTTGCCTGTCTGGGAAACTCTTTATGTCTCCTTTTATCCTGATGGCCACCCTTGCTGAAGAAAGAACTCATACAAATTGGACTCCAATAAAAAAAAATTAAAAACATAAAATAAATTTTTGCTATTATGATTGAGGAAAAAGGCATTTAGGCATAAAACCAGAAGCTGAAACAGAGGAGGACAGATTTCACCATCTGTCGCCTTCAAGGGACCTGGTGTCCTTTCCTAGGAGGGCCCCCACCTCCGTAGGATGCTTCCTGCTCCTCTGCGCTCCTTGCTGGAACCCAGCAGGCACATCGCCATGCCTCCAGCACCTCTGCAGTTGTGGTTTATAACGTCTTCCATGTATCCTAATGGGGACCACAGTGTCGTGTATGTAGCTATCCGGCTGCTGTTTGACAACATTGGGGGGATTCCGACTTTTGTTGGTTTTGTGGTGTGTGTGTGTCTATCACATGCTGCTATCACATTCAGCTATCTGATCCTCTGGCTGGGTCACCAAACGCCGCAATGGTTGGAAAACATCAATTCTTGTGCTGGCGCTGGGAGCCTAGCTGGGCTCTCCTGGCCAACCGGGGCTCGCTCATGCAGTGACTTTCCACTGGAGGGTCAGCTGAGCTTGAAGGTCCAGCTTGGCACATTCCCATGTCCAGCAGTGGGTCCCTCCAAGCGCAGGTTGCTTCTCTTCTCGTGGGTTCCTCTCCATCATGGAGCCAGACCTCGGGGCCAACCTGGGGGGAGCTCCTGAAGAGCCGGTTGTCCATGGTGAGGAGACATGGGGCTGCCTGTGTGTGGGAGTCTGGGTGGGGTCGGGGCTGGGTTCCTCGGTCCCCTGTGCTGCCTGGCCTTCAGGCCAAGCCCAATGCTCACGCAGCCCCTACTCACTAGGGCGAGGAGGGTGCCCTCCACACGTGGTGTGAGAGATCCAGCCCTACAAGATGTGTACTCTGAGTCCACCTGGTGAGGGTGGCCCAGGTGCATGAGCTGCAAGTGTGGGACCCAGGAAATTTAACAAAAATCCCCAACCCCTGGACAAGCAGAGCAGGACTGCTTCCATTTTGTGCTACACCCACCACCGCCCCTATGACACCCACATGACCTTCTTAAAAGCGCTGCACTGCCCTTCTCAAGGCACTGGGCACACCCTAATCCATAATTGGCTCATAAAAATGTAACCCTGCTTTGTGCCTGCCAAAGCTGTGCACTGATTCTGATCAAAGTAATAGGCCAGCTCAAGTGGATACTATAAGGTAAGGTGTAATTCAATCGGCCACCTGAGTGTGGACCCACATGACTGTGCAACTTTCTGTGTATCTGATGGGCCACTGGCCCCTCTAAAGCTGCTATACCTATTAGTCTCGGGGTCCGAGTCCTTGCTCCACTGTGTAGGGTGCACTTGGACGCAAGCTCGAGGTTGTAAAGAAACCCTGGTCTGTTTGCATCGGTTTTGGCTCCTCGTGGGGTTGCCAGATTCGCAATCTTGGTCATAACACAAGGGCCTGCTGTCCTGACATCCTTCCAGGGCCCCGCTGACCACCCCACATGCCCTCTGTGACCCAGGCACACAGGCACAGGGATGCGGGGAGGGGAGGAAGTGCCCCAGAACCTGGCCAACCCGGCCCCCTTGACAGAGGGAGCACAGACCTCCCAGGTCACTTTGCACAGACCCTGGTGACCTGAGGCTCCCTGGCTGTCACTCTGTCCCAGCCCCAACTGGCCCGCAGGACACAGGCTGAGTCCCAGTAAACTCTGTGGGGTCCTGACCCTGGCATCTGGCCGCCCCTGGAATGCACGTGGGATGTCAGCTGTGTGTGCCTGGCGGCGCCCCTGCAGGGGCTGGTTGGGGCCTGGGTGGTGCCCCCTCCTCCTCTCTGGGGGTCTCTCCACGCCCCATGCACAGTGATCTGGGAGACAGAAACAGGCTGGCTGTGCATTTTTGCAACACACCACTTTATTGACTTTCTACAGCAAAGGGGCTCAGAGCCGAGGGTGTGTGCCTTCCCCTGGGGAGGGAGACCTTTCTGTCCTTAGTGGAGGGTAAGAATCACACGGGGTTGAGGGGCGGGTGCTGTAGTCCCCCACCTGGGATCATGTGTGGACTCTGGATTGGGGCATATGTCCTGAGGTTTTAGCCTGATAGACGGTTCTGAGGACAGCAGTGCTGACCTGGACCTGCAGCTCATGAGCTACTGCAATGGGTCCCTGCAGGGCAGCTGGACCCCAGCATCAGGGCCCCTGGGGCCCCAACACCTGGAGGAGCCTGCCTCCTGGTGTGGGTGCGAGTGAGTCCCACTAGCCTACCCCTGCTCTCCCCACCCTGGGGTGTTCCGGGATCTCTAGGGCTGCCCTAGTTCAAAGACCTGGATCTGTGGGGCATGCCCAGGGCCCTGGAGGCCACATCCAGCTGGGAGAGTGCTCACTCAGCACGGAGCCAGTATCCAGGGATGGCCAGAGCCATGGGGGGCTGGATCCCATTAGTGTTTGTGTTGGGCCTTGGGGGGGCTCAAAACACCCCGGCACCCACAGAGCCTTGGGCCAGGCCAACCCTGGTCCCTCTGGGTTAGCAGCTGGTGTCCTGTGCAGGGTGTGCCACCTCAAGGAGGGACAATGGGGTTAGGCAGGGCACAGTGGGTCCTCTGCAGCACTCACCTGCACCCACCCTCTCAGGGGCTCATTGTTCCCCCTCCCTGCAGCCCCTGTGTACTCTAGGGGTCACCGTGTTTCTGATGGGAGCAGGGTATCTAGAGAACGCAGGGGAGGCTGAGCATGTCCCACCAGGTCCTTGCTGGGGTCCGATGGTGTGGGGGGTTGATGGTGTGGGGGCAGGGTTATGATGCTGGTGGAATGTGGGGGATGATGTAGGGAGGATGGTGTTGGGGTATAGTGTGGGTGGGGATTTTGTGGGTTATGTGGGTGTGAGGGGATGGTGTAGGGGGGATGCCATGGGGATGATGATATAGGGGGATGCTGTGGGGGTGGGGAACGAGGGGCATGGCATGGGTGGTCTGCGGACACAGGGCATCCCCTTTGTCTAAGATGCACACGGAGACATCAACAGATAAAGGCGACCCCAGTCTGGGGTTTGCTGTGACTCCTGCCCCTGGGGCTCTGAGTGGTCAGTGCAGGGCCCTAGCTGGACATGTGCTAACGCTGAACTAAAATTGGAATGGTCTTAATTTTCACACCCTCCACGCATCCCCTCCGTCCTATCTAGCTCCTTCCCCCTTCCTTAGAGCTACTATTAGAGCAATTGCAAATGTGCAGCATGGCAGCCTGTGTTGGGGGACAGGCCCAGGGATTTGGGATCAGGAAGACCTGGAGCGCGGGCATCTCGGATATGTAGGAGGATTCGATGCTGCAGACTCTTATTCCCTAAGACTATCTTGACAACTGACTTTGTACATAGACAAGCTCTCCTTTGTCTTTAGAAGATGAAGAGCGAGTCAAAGCGTTTTTTCTCTGCCCATCTGATTGCTCAGATTCCAATCTGATGCGTATTTCCTGTTAATAAGGATAATTTACTATCCGTAGTACTATGGTTAAAATATACTGACACAAGTAATTCAGAGAGGGTTTCTCATCTCTTTCTTCACAGCTCAATCACTCCTCAGGAAATGCATCTCTATGGATTTGGAAAGATCTGAAAAACATTACTACCAATGGTCCTATTATTATGTGAAGGATTCTTCCCTGAGATTCTTCCCCTGTTTCAACTGACACTGAAACACTGTGAACTCTTTGGAAGACAAATGTCAAGGAAATAAATGTTATGCATTGCTAATATTAAATGCACTTGCAGTATAGTGTCTTTTATAATAGAAGTATTTTTATCTGATTTTTGCTATTTATTATCTTTTCCTGTTTTTCTGGTTTAGGAGTCATTATACGTGTTCATAAGTGTTTTTCTTTCTTCTGATATAAAATCCTTACTTTGTTCCCAACGAGGGAACTCTTTAAGAATGAGACAAAGTTAATTAAACTATTCTTAAAGTATCTTCACACTTGGAGCCTGATTCATTTAAGTCAATTTTCAAAATAAATCTTATTGATTAGAAAAAAACAAAGATTTATAGGGAAATTAAAATATATTACAGAGAATACTCTTGCACTTCTCCTCAATTTCTCCAATTATTGATATCTTATTTTATTTTATTTTATTTTATTTTTTTTTAATAATTTTTTTTCTTTATTTATGATAGTCACAGAGAGAGAGTGAGAGAGGCAGAGACACAAGCAGAGGGAGAAGCAGGCTCCATGCACCGGGAGCCTGACGTGGGATTCGATCTCGGGTCTCCAGGATCGTGCCCTGGGCCAGAGGCAGGCGCCAAACCACTGCGCCACCCAGGGATCCCGATATCTTATTTTAGTATGGTACTAATATTAGCTAATGAATCAATATTAAAATATTTGCATTCACCAAAGACCATACTTAATCATACTTAATTCAGATTTCCTTAGTTTTTGCTAAGTTACCATCCCTCATGTCACATTCCATTTGTCCTCATTTTCTTAGGCTCCTCTGGATTGTGACAGTCTTTCAGGCTCTCCTTGTTGTTGTTGAACTGGAACACTTTGAGAAGTAGAGTATTTTGTAAAATTTCCTTCAGTTGGGACATGTCTGTTGTTTATCTCATGATTGAACTGTTTCTGTGGATTATATACAGAGATATACTGCCATTTTTATTATATCATATAAAGGATAGATACTATGAGCATGATTTATCAGTCTTGGTATCGATCTGATCATCTTAATGAGATAGTGTTTGTCAGCTTTCTCCATAGTAAAGTGATTCATCATTATTATTATCATTATTATTAATAATAATAATAATAATAATATTTTAACTTTTTCATAATATATTTTGTGGAAGGAAGTTACTATGTGTATTCCACACATACGAGTGGGAAGCTATGCTCATCAACTTGAGGGTGGAATGTCTGCACAAATTGTTTGAAATTCTTCTATATGGGAGACTTCTCTTTCGTCTGGGTTTGTTTGTTTCTTTCTCAAAGATGTTATTTATTTATTTGAGAGAGAGAGAAGATAAAAAGCATTAGTGAGAGGGGCAGAGGGAGAAGGAGAAGCAGGTTCCCTGCTGAACAGGGAGCCTGCCTTGGGACCTGGATCATGATGTGAGCCTAAGGCAGAAGCTCAACTGGCTGAGCCACCCAGGTGTCACTCTTTCCTTCGTTCTTTCTACTTATTTAAATAACAAATTTATTTTTTATTGGTGTTCAATTTTCCGACATACAGAATAACACCAATTGCTCATCCTGTCAAGTGCCCCCCTCAGTGACCGTCACCCACTCACCCCCATCCCCCACCTTCCTCCCCTTCCATCACCCCTAGTTCATTTCCCAGATTTAGGAGTCTATGTTCTGTCTCCCTTTCTGATATTTCACACACATTTCTTCTCCTTCCCTTATATTCCCTTTCACTATTATTTATATTGCCCACATGAATAGGAACATACAATGTTTGTCCTTCTCCAATTGACTTACTTCACTCAGCATAATACCCTCCAGTTCCATCCACATTGAAGCAAATGGTGGGTACTTGTCATTTCTAATGGCTGAGTAAAATTCCATTGTATGCATAAACCACATCTTCTTTATCCATTCATCTTTCGATGGACCAAGGCTCCTTCCACAGTTTGCCCATTGTGGACATTGCTGCTGGAGACATCAGGGTGCAGGTGTCCCGGTGTTTCATTGCATCTGAATCTTTGGGGTAAATCCACAACAGTGCAACAGCTGGGTCGTAGTGCAGGTCTATTTTTAACTCTTTGAGGACCCTCCACACAGTTTTCCATAGTGGCTGCACCAGTTCACATTCCCACGAAGAGTGAAAGAGGGTTCCCTTTTCACCGCATCCTCTCCAATATTTGTGGTTTCCTGCCTTGTTAATTTTCCCCATTCTCACTGGAATGAGGTCATATCTCATTGTGGCTTTGATTTGTATTTACCTGATGGCAAGTGATGCAGAGCATTTTCTCATGTGTATGTTGGCCTTGTCTATGTCTTCCTCTGTGAGATTTCTGTTCATGTCTTTTGTCCATTTCATGATTGGATCGTTTGTTTCTTTGGTGTTGAGTTTAAGAAGTTCTTTATAGATCTTGGAAACTAGCCCTTTATCTGATACGTCATTTGCAAATATCTTCTCCCATGCTGTAGGTTGTCTTTTAGTTTTGTTGACTCTATCCTTTGCTGTGCAAAAGCTTCTTATCTCAATGAAGTCTGAGTAGTTCATTTTTGCTTTTGTTTCTTTTGCCTTCGTGGATGTATCTTGCAAGAAGTTACTGTGGTCAAGTTCCAAAAGGGTGTTGCCTGTGTTCTCCTCTAGCATTTTGATGGACTTTTGTCTCACATATAGATCTATCATCCATGTTGAGTTCATGTTCATCCATCTTTGTGTATGGTGAAAGAGAGTGGTCTAGTTTCATTCTTCTGCATGTGGATGTCCAATTTTCCCAGCACCATCTGTTGAAGAGACTGAATTTCTTCCAGTGGATATTCTTTCCTCCTTTATCGAATATTTGTTGACCATAATGTTCAGGGTCCACTTCTGGGTTCTCTGTTCTGTTCCATTGACGTATGTGTCTGTTTTTGTGCCAGTACCACACTGTCTTGTTGACCACAGCTTTGTAGGTCAACCCGAAAACTGGCATTGTGATGCTCCCAGATATGGTTTTCTTTTTTAATATTTCCCTGGCTATTCTTTTCTGATTCAACAGAAATCTTAAAATAATTTGTTCTCACTCTCTGAAGAAAGTCCATGGTATTTTGATAGGGATTGCATTAAATGTGTAGATTGCCCTGGGTAACATTGACATTTTCACAATATTCATTCTGCCAATCCATGAGCATGGAGTGCTTTTCCATCTCTTTGGGCCTTCTTAAATTTATTTCAGAAGCGTTCTATAGTTTTTAGGGCATAGATCCTTTACCCCTTTGGTTAGGTTTATTCCCAGGTATCTTATGCTGTCGGGTGCAATTCTCAATGGGATTGACTCCTTCATTTCTCTTTCTTCAGTCTCATTGTTAGTGTATAGAAATGCCATTAATTTCTGGGCATTGATTTGTATCCTGCCACGCTACCATATTGCTATATGAGTTCTAGCAATCTTGGGGTGGAGGCTTTTGGGTTTTCTATGTAGAGTATCATGTCATCAGTGAAGAGGGAGAGTGTGACTTCTTCTTTGACAATTTGAAAGCCTTTAATGTCTTTTTGATGTCAGATTGCTGAGGCTAGGACTTCCAGTAGTACGTTGAATAGCAGTGGTGAGAGTGGACAACCCTGTCTTGTTCCTGATCTTAGGGGAAATGCTCCCAGTGCTTCCCCAGTGAGAATGATATTTGCTGTGGGCTTTTTGTAGATGGCTTTTAAGGTGCTGAGGAATGTTCCCTCTATCCCTGCGCTCTGAAGAGTTTTGATCAGGAATGGATGCTGTGTTTTGTCAAATGCTTTCTCTGCATCCAGTGAGAGGATCATATGGTTCTTGGTTTTTCTCTTGCTGATATGATGAATCACATTGATGGTTTTATGAGTGTTGAACCAGCCTTGTGTCCTGGGGATAAATCTTACATGGTCATGGTGAATAATTTTCTTAATGTACTGTTGGATCCCATTGGCTTGTATCTTGTTGAGAATTTTTGCATCCATGTTCATCAGTGATATTCGTCTGTAATTCTCCTCTTTTTTGTGGGATCTTTGTCTGGTTTTGGAGTTAAGGTGATGCTGGCCTCATAGAACGAATTTGGAAGTACTCCATTTCTTTCGATCTTTCCAAACAGCTTTAGTAGAATAGGTTTGATTTCTTCTTTAAACGTTTGATAGAATTCCCCTGGGAAGTCATCTGGCCCTGGACTCTTGTGTCTTGGGAGTTTTTTGATGACTGCTTCAATTTCCTCCCTGGTTATTGCCCTCTTCAGGTTTTCCATTTCTTCCTGTTCCAGTTTTGGTAGTTTCTGACTTTCCAGGAATGCGTCCATTTCCTCTCAATTCCTAATTTATTGTCGTTTAGCTGTTCATAATATGTTTTTAAAATCGTTTGTATTTCCTTGGTGTTGGTAGTGATCTCTCCTTTCTGATCGTGATTTTATTAATTTGAGTCTTCTCTCTCTTCTTTTTAATAAGGTTGGCTAATGGTTTATTTATGTTATTCATTCTTTCAAAGAACCAACTCCTGGTTCTGTTGATCTGTTCCACACTTCTTCTGGTCTCCATTTCGTTGAGTTCTGCTCGAATCTTAATTAACTCTCTTCTGCTGGGTGTAGGGTCCATCTGCTGTTATTTCTCTAGCTCCTTCATGTGTATGGTTAGGTTTTGTATTTCACTTCTTTCCCATTTTTGAATGAATGCTTGTATTGGGATGTTTTTCCCCCTTAGCACTGCTTGTGCTGCATCCCGAAGATCTTGAACGGTTGTGTCTTCATTATCATTAGTTTCCATGAATCTCTTTATTTCTTCCTTATTTTCCTGATTGACCTTTCATCTTTTAGCAGGATGGTCCTTAACCTCCATGTGTTTGAGGTCCTTCCAGACTTCTTGTTGTGATTTAGTTCTAATTTCAAGGCATTATGGTCTGAGTATATGCAGGGGATAATCCCCATCATTTGGTATCAGTTCAGACCCGATTTTTGACCCAGTATGTGGTCTATTCTGGAGAAAGTTCCATGTGCACTTGAGAAGAATGTGTATTCAGTTGAGTTTGGATGTAAAGTTCTGTAGATATCTGTGAAATCCATCTGGTCAAATGCATCATTTAAAGCTCCCCTTTCTTTGGATATGTTGTGCTTCGAAGACCTATCGAGTGTAGAAACAGCAAGATTGAAGTCACCAAGTATAAGTGTATTATTATCTAAGTATTTCTTCACTTTGGTTATTAATTGGTTTCAATATTTCGCAGCTCCCACCTTCAGGGCATATATATTGAGGATTGTTAAGTCCTCTTGTTGGATGAGATCCATACTCATACTTAAGTATGAGATAGTGTCCCTCTTCATCTCTCACTACAGTCTTCGGGGTAAATTTTAGTTTATCTGATATAAGGATGGCTACCCCTGCTTTCTTTTGAGGATCATTTGAATGGTAAATGGTTCTCCAACCTTTTATTTTCACGTTGTAGGTGTCTTCTGTCTAAATTGCATCTCTTGTAGACAGCAAATAGATGGGTCCTGCTCTTTTATCCAGTTTGAAACCCTGCACCTTTTGATGGGGTCATTAAGCCCGTTCACATTCAGAGTTACTCTTGACAGATATGAGTTTAGTGTCATCATGATATCTATTCAGTCCTTGTTTTTGTGGATTGTTCCACTGAACTTCTTCTTAAAGGGGAATTTTAAGAGTCCCCCTTAAAATGTCTTGCTGAGCTGGTTTGAAGGTCACATATTCTTTCAGTTCCTGCCTGTCTTGGAAGCTCTTTATCTCTCCTTCCATTTTGAATGAGAGCCTTGCTGGATAAAGTATTCTTGGTTGCATGTTCTTCTCATTTAGGACCCTGAATATATCCTGCCAGCCCTTTCTGGCCTTCCAGGTCTCTGTGGAGAGGTCAGCTGTTACCTCAATGCTCCTCCCCATAAATGTCAGGGATTTCTTGTCTCTTGCTGCTTTAAGGATCTTCTCTTAATCTTTGGAATTTGCAAGCTTCACTATTAAATGTCGAGGTGTTGGACGGTTTTTGTTGATTTTAGGGGGGGATCTCTCTATTTCCTGGATCTGAATGCCTGTTTCCCTTCCCATATTAGGAAACTTTTCAGCTATGATTTGTTCATATACATACTCTGGCCTTCTGGCCCTTTTGGCACCCTCGGGAAACCCAATGAAATGTAGGATTTTCTTCCTCAGGCTGTCGTTTTTTCCCTTAATCTGTCTTCATGGTCTTTCAATTCTCTGTCTCTTTCTTTCAGTTTCTCTCTTTGCCATCAACTTTTCTTGTATGTCACTCACTTGTTCTTCCACCTAATTAACCCTCATCGTTAGGACATCTAGTTTGGATTGCATCTCATTCAATTGATTTTTAATTTCTGCCTGATTGGATCTAATTTCTGCAGTCATGATGTCTCTTGAGGCATTTAGTCTTTTTTTTCTGGAGCCACCAGTAGCTCTATAATAGTGCTTCTTATTTGGCTCTCTGACATTGAATTGTAATCCAGATTTTGTAACTCTGTGGGAGACAGGACTGTTTCTGATTCTTTCTTTTGAGGTGAAGTTTTCCTTCTAGTCATTTTGCTCTGTGCAGTGTGGCCAAAAACACGTTGTACTGGGAGATGGAGAAAAAGAGAGAGAGAGAAGGAAGGAAAAGAAATAAAGAATAAAGAAGAAAGGAAAGAAAGGAACAAAGAGAAGAAAAACAGAAAGAAAAAGAAAGAAAGGTGAAAAAAAGGTGGGGGAAGCAATCAGAAATCAAAAAGAACAACAACAACAAAAAAGAACACACGGGGAGTATCTTCTGATTCTGTATACTTTAAGGCCCTTGACTTCCCCTGGAACTTATCCCTCTAGTGGTCTTCTGTGGGAGGGGCCTGTGGTGCTGATTTTCAGGTGTTAGTACTTGGGGGAGCTGCTCTGCCCCCTGCCTGGGGGAGGGCTCAGTGGGGGTTGTTTACCCTGTGAGGCTACTGGAGGAACAACTCCAGTGGCTGTGGCAGCTCTGGAAACCTGGATTCATCCCCCACAGTAACTGTGGAGCTCTCTGTCTGCAGGGGCATGGAAGCTCCACGGTGGGGCCGCTGATCTGCTCAGCTTGGGGCAGGAGCGTCCTCACTGTCCTGGGCCCTCCTGGCCTCTGACTGTCCCTGGGGAGGCCGGATCGTGGGCTGTGGCCCGTCGCCCTCTGCTCCTGGTCTGTGCTATTGGATTCACGCTCTTGGCCACGCAGCCACCTCTCCGCAGAGCCTCCACGTGAGCCCCTCTGAGCTGCTCCTGGAGCCGCCCAGCCCCCTCCGCACTGTGCCTGTTCCTCTGCCAGAGCCACCGCTGTGGAACTCTTCCCAGAACCAGGCAGCCCCCTCCGCGGAGCCACCGCCCATGCCCCTCTGATCTGCTACCACATCAATATGTGCCCGCTGCAGCACTTAGGGAGCTCATCGCACTCTCCTGTTTGAGCAGCAGGTGTCTGTTAGTGTCCCAGGGAGCCCAAGAGCACCCCCGCCCTTCAGGGGTCCTGCTCTAACTCCCTGTGTGCCAGGAAGATTGGTGCAGCTCCTGCTTCTCTGGGACAGAGCCTCCTGTCCTGGAAACACTCGCCCCAGCCTTAGCCCAGCTCCTCGTGGGACCCCTCCGCTTTGGATGCCTTTTGTTTCTTTATTTCTTCCCTCCCCCCCAGTCTTCCTACCTTGATTGAAGCGCGAACTTTTCTCGAAGTAGCATTCTAGCTGGTCTCTGTTTAAATCTCAGGCCGAATTCGAAGATTTTCAGGATGATTTGAAGGTTATCTAGGTAATTTGGTGGAGACAGGTGATTTGATTTTGAAGACCCTATTCTTCTGTCATCTTGCCCCTCTTCCTGTATGTTGCCTTTTAGTGTTGTTTCTTTCCTTCATTTTGTGGAAGCTTTTCAATTTGATGAAGTCCCAATAGTATTTTTGCTTTTGTTTCCCTCAACTCAGAGGTATATCTAGAAAGAATATCCAATGGCCAATGTCAAAGACGTTGCTGCCCATCATTTCTTCTTTTTTATGGTTTCAGGTCTCACTTTTAGGTCTTTCATACATTTTGAGTTTATTTTTTATATATATGGTGTAAAAAAATGTTCCAGTTTCATTCTTCTGCATGTGGCTGCCTGGTTTTCCCAACACCATTTATTCTTATCCTGGGGTCAGGGTTAGGGTTTGTTGAAGAGACTGTCTTGGTGCCATTGGATATTCCTTCCTGCCTTGTTGTTGATTAATGGATCATAGAGTTACAGGTTTGTATCTTGTTTCGGCTTTCCATTCTGTTCTATTGATCTAAGCATCTCCTGTTGGGAGATTCTTGATTGCTGATTCAATTTCTTTGCTGGTTATCTCTCTGTTCAAGTTTCTTATTTCTTCCTTTTTCATTTTTGCTTTGTTATATATTTCTAGGAATTGATGTATTTCTTCCAGGTTCTAGGTTGCTGGCATATCATTTTTCATAATGTTCTCTTATAATCATTTGTATTTCTCTAGTGTTGGTTGTTATTTCTCTTTTCTCATTTGTGATTTTATTTGGGTCCTTTCTCATCTTTTTATCTTTTTTCTTTTTTAAAGATTTTATTTATGTATTCACGAGAGGCACAGAGAGACAGAGGTATAGGCAGAAGGAAAATAAGCCTCCATGCGGGGAGCCTGATGTGGGACTTGATCCCCAGGACCCAGGGAACATGACATGAGCCAAAGCAGATACTCAACCACTGAGGCACCCAGGTGCCTTGCTGATTCAATTCCTTTGCTAGTTATGGGTCTGTTCATATTTTCTATTTCTTCCTATATCAGTTTTGCTCGTTTGCACATTTCTAGGTATTTGTCCATTTCTTCCAGGTCTCCCAGTTTGTTATCGAATAATCTTTCATAGTATTCCCTTATAATTGTCTTATTTTTCTGGTGTTGATTGTGATCTCTCTTCTCTCATTTGTGATTTAATTTATTTAGGTCTTTTCTCTTTTCTTGGTGATAAGGCTGGCTAGGGCTTGATTCATTTTATTAATTATTTTATAGAACCAGCTCTTAGGTTTGTTATTCCATTCTACTGTTTTGTTGTTTCTGTATTGTTTCTTTCTGCTCTAATCTTTATTTTTTTCCCGTCTTCTGTAAGCTTGAGGCTTTGTTTGCTCTTCCTTTTCCAGCTCCTTTAGTTGTAGGGTTAGGTTGTGTATTGGAGACTTCTTGTTTCTTGAGGTAGGCCTATATTGCTCTGGACTTCCCTCTTTGGACTGCCTTTGCTACATCCCAGAGGTTTGGAGAAACATGGTTTATTTTCATCTGTTTTCAAACTTTCCTCTTTAATTTCCTGGTTGCTCCATTCATTCTCTTGTAGATTTTCCATAATCTCCATGTATTTTTGGTCTGTCCAAATTTTTTCTTACGGTCGACTTCGAGTTTCATAGCGTCGTGGTCTGAAAATGTACAGGGTGTGATATCAACCGTCTTGTACGTGTTGTACCTGTTAAGGGCTGATTTGTGGGCCATGATATGATCTGTTCTGGAGAATGTCCCATGTGCACTTGAAAGGAATGTGTATTCTGCTATAGGATGAAATGTTCTGACTATATGTGTTGAGTCCTGTAGTACAGTGTGTCAAGGCTATTGTTTCCCTGTTGATTTTCTGCATAGATGATTGGTCCATTGCCATAAGTGGGTGTTAAAACGCCTGTCATTGTATTATTATCAGTGAGTTCCTGTACGTTTGTTGTTAATTGGTTTCTATATTTAGGTACTCCCATGTTGGCAGCATAAATATTTAGTTGTTTGATCTTGATAGAGAGTCTTTTTAATTATGAAATAATGCCCTTCTTCAACTCTTCTTACAGTATTTGTTCTTTTTTGAAATTTAAATAATTTATTTATTCATTCATGAGAGATGCACTGAGAAGCAGAGGCAGAAACATAGGCAGAGGGAGATGCAGGCTCCCCAAAGGGAGGCCGATGTGGGACTCGATCCTGGGATCCCAGGATGACACCCTGAGCCAAAGGCAGATGCTCAACCACTGAGCCACCAGGTGTCCCCCAGGGTTTGGTGTCAAATCTAGTTTGTCTGATATAAGTATGGGTCCTCCAGCTTTCCTTTGATATCCATTAGTGTGATAGATGATTTTCCATCCCCTGACTTTCAATCTGTTGGTGTCCATAGGTCTAAGATGAGCATCTTGTGGGCAGCATACAGATGGATCTTCTTTTTTAAATAACAATTGCATTTATGAGACAGTGAGAGAGAGAGAGAGAGAGAGAGAGAGAGAGAGAGAGAGACAGAAAATTATGCAGAGAGAGAAGCAGGCTCCCAACCAGGAGCCCAATATGGGACTCGATTCCAGACTCCAGGATCACACCCTGATTCAAAGGCAGAGGCTCAACCCCTGAGCCACCCAGGCATTCCGGATCCTGTTTTTTAAGCCACTCTGATACCCTAGATCTTTAGTTTGGAGCATGAGGTCTATCAGCATTCAGAGTGATTATTGAAAGATATCAACTTAATGCCTTTGTTTTACCAGTAGAGCTTGTGTTTCTGGTGATGTTCTCGGGTCCTTTCTAGTCCTTGTTGCTTTAGGTCTCATTTTTCCCCCACTAGAAGTGTCCCTCTACAAATTCCTTACTGGACTGTTTTAGTGGTCATGATCTCCTTTATATTTTGCCTGTCTGGGAAACTCTTTATCTCTCCTTCTATCCTGAAGGACACCCTTGCTGAAGAAAGAACTCATACAAATTTAGCTCCAATTAGAAGAAATTTAAAAACATAAAATAAATTTTTGCTATTATGATTGAGGAAAATGGCATTTAGGAGGAAAACCAGAAGCTGAAAGAGAGTAGGACAGATATCATCATCTGTAGCCTTACAGGGACCTGGTGTCCTTTCCAAGAGGGTCCCCCCCTCTGTAGGATGCTTCCTGATCCTCTGTGCTCCTTGTTGGTACCCAGAAGGCACATCTTCATGCCTCCATCACCTCTGCAGTCGTGGTTTGTAGTGTCTTCCATGAATCCCGTTGGGGACCAGAGCGTCGTGTACGTAACCATCCAGCTGCTGTCTGACAACATTGGGGGGATTCTGAATTTTGTTGGTTTTGGGGTGTGTGTGTTTCTATCACATGCAGCTCTCACATGCAGCTATCTGATTCTCTGGCTCTGGGGATGAGCATTTCGCACCCCAGTCTGCTGGGGCCTCCACAGAAGTGACCCTAAGCCCCCTGGTCTCTGCGGCTTCTCTCAGAACCATGCGTTCACTCTGCCTGTGGCCGAGCTTTTTTGGTTGTTTTTTTACCACAGACTCCTGTGCCTAAGACTGCAACTCCGAGAAACCACTGAGAAGCCAACACTGATGAAAACACAGGAGGGTTTATTTACAAGCTCGAGCTTATATCCAAGTATACCTGACACAGCGGAGGAGGGACTTGGACCCCGAGGTGGGTTTTAGCTTAGTTTTAAGGGCTGGTCTCAGGGACCTCCAGAAGGGCTGGAGCAATTCTTCAAGTTCTCTTTACATTTTGATATGGGGCCTTCAAGGGCGTTGAACTCTGTTCTCATTCTAACACGGGACATTCTGGGACCTTAAGGTGTAAGCTGTTTTCTTCTTTTTTTCCTGTAACTGAAGTAATGTAAATTTTAGCTCTTATTCAAAGGGGCCTGGGATGGCTGTACTTGTGCTAGCACTGAACTTAAAGTGGAACAGCCTTAATTTTCTCAGCCTCCACACAGACAAGTGACTGAAGTTTAAAACTCCTAATTTTAGGGGCTGCCCTGGTGGAGACCTGTGCTCTTCCTGCCCGGGATTGTGTCCTCCCACTCCTGGCCTTTGCTGGCCTGCTCCAGGAACACAGTCCCGTGACTGCACAGGGGTTTGCAGCTTATGGCCACACAGAGCAGACAGCTGGCACGAGTCCCGCTACTCTCAGCCGGGGACCCACTCCTGTGCCTGGGAACAGTTGGCGCCACCGTCCTTGGGACCCCTGGGATCCTGAGTCCACCCTGTCGCTCCAGGGATGGCCCCCCACTTCTCCACCTGAACACCTTAAGTCTAGTGTGTCCCCCACTCTAGCAGACTTCTGAAAGTTTGATTTTGTACTCTGCTGCTTATAATATAGTGCATAGACCCATCAGCTGGCTCCCTGCCCTTGTGGGATCCGGGCCTCTGTCTCCCCAAGACCAACTGATTGATTTTCATTAAGATTTTCTTTTTCTGTAATCTCTACACCCAACATGGGGCTTGAACTTGCTACCCGAAGAACAAGAGTCCCATGTTCTTATGAACCGCACCAAGCCGGTCAGTCTCCCTTTGATTGATAGATACATGTTAATTGAAGCAGAGGTGTTGCATGTGTCAGGGCAGAAACAGACCCCACGCATTGAAGTGTGGTGGAGTCATTTGGACGTTGATCAATGTTCAGGAAACCATAGCTTCCCTGGGAGCCCAGGGAGCAAGGGCCACACACATGAAAAGTTGATAATTTCCTTTACCGTAGTAGATATTTTACTGATTATTTATTTAAAGTCCTATCCAATGGTAAATGTCAATCTAGGATTGGGATACAGTGAGAACGTTCTAGGAGTTGGAGGTAACTCAAACTCCCTGTCAAGGACTAAATGTTCCAGTTCGATGTAGAGATAGGCAAGGAAGCAAAGAGTTATGAAACATGGCATGGGGGTGCCTGGCTGGCCTGGTTGGGGGATCTTGATATCAGGGTGGTGACTTTGAACTCCATGTTGGGTATAGAGAGGACATAAAATTAAAATATTTAACAAATAATAAATGGATGAACAAATAAAGCATGACATCAAAGGTAAGTGCTTGCTTATGTCTCACCTGCGACCTATTCTTGATCTCCCCGCTTGCAATACTTGGCCCAGATGACGTCCTCCACAAAGGACAGTCCCACCCAAGTGGAAGTGGGCGTCTTTCAGTGTAAGATCTGTGGTCCCCCTCATTCTGCAGGGAGAGAAGAGCCGTGAAGGCATGAGTTCAGTGGATCAGCATTCACCTAGGCAGTGATCATTTCCAATCACGGTAGCCAGAGTTCAGCCACCTTTTAGGACCAGATGTCATAAGGACGCCTCTTTGGTCATTGGCTTGGATGCAGGGTGGAGGCTAAACAACAATTAGGAAGAACAAAAGAGGATGAAAACCAGAAGCTGAATGAGTGGAGGACAGATTTCACCATCCGTAGCCTTCACAGGGACCTGGTGTCCTTTCCTAGGAGGGCCTCCCCCTCGTAGGATGCTTCCTGCCCCTCTGCACTCCTTGTTGGAACCCAGGAGGCACATATCCGTTCCTCCAGCACCTGTGCTTTCATGGTTTATAGCATCTTCCATATATCCTATTGGGGACCACAGCGTCATGTATGTAACCATCCAGCTGCTGTTTGACAACATTGGAGGGATTCCAGCTTTTGTTGGTTTTGGGGTGTGTGTGTGTCTCTCACATGCAGCTATCATGTGCCACTATCTGATCCTCTGGCTAGGAAACCCAAACGCCGAAATGGTTGGCACAACATCATTTCTGGTGCTGGTGCTGGGCGGTTAACTGGGCTCTCCTGGCTGACCCGGGGCTCCCTCATGCAGTGACTTTCCACTGGAGGGTCAGCTGAGCTGGAAGATCCGGCTCGACCACATTTCCATGTCCGACAGTGGGTCGCGCTGAGCCCCAGCTGCTTCTCTTCTCCCTGATGCCTCTCCAGCAGGGAGCCAGAACTTGGGGCTGCCCTGGTGGGAGCTCCTGCGGAACTGCCTGCCCATGGCGGGGAGCCATGGGGCTGCCTGTGTTTGGGAGTCAGGGTGGGGACGGGGATGGGGTTCCTTGGTTCCCTGTGCTGCCTGGCCTTCAGGCCGAGCCCCATGCTCACCCAGCCCCTACTCACTAGGGCGAGGAGGGTATCCTCCACACACTGGTGTGAGAGATCCAGCACCACAAGTTGTGCACGCTGAGTCCACCTGGTGAGATTGGCCCAGGTGCCTGAGCTGCAAGTGTGGGACCCAGGAAATTTAACAAAATTCCCTACCCCTGGACAAGGAGAGCAGGACTGATTCCATTTTGTGCTACACCCGCCATCTCCCCTATGACCCCCACATGAACTACTTATTGCTTAAGGCGCTGCCCCACCTAAATCCAGCTGCTGGGCACACCCTATTCGGAAATGGGTGGACATGTGATCACTCTGAACTTAAATTGGAATGGACTTAATTTTCATGGACTCCATGAGTCCCATCTCATCTAATCTCCCCCTTCCCAGGAGCTCCCAAGAGAGCAACTGCAAATGACCTCACCATGGCAGCCTGTGTTGGGGGACAGGCCCAGGGAATTGGGATCAGGAAGATGTGGAGCGCGGGCGTCCCGGCTCTGCAGCGGGATTTGATGCTGCAGACTCTTATTCCCTAAGGCTATCTTGACAACTGACTTTGTACATAGAAAAGCTCTCCTTAGTCTTTAAAAGATGAAGGGCTAGTCAAAGCCTTTTTCTCTGCCTCTCTGATTGCTCAGGTTCCAATCTGAGATGTATTTCCTGTTAATAAGGATAATTTACTAACTGTAGTACTATGGTTAAAATATTCTGACAGAAGTAATTCAGAGGGATGGGGTTTCTCATCTCTTCACAGCTCAGTCAGTCATCAGGAAATGCATCTTTATGCATTTGGAAAGAACTGAGAGACATTATTACCAATGGTCCTATTATGATGTGAAGGATTCTTCCCTGAGATTCTTCCCCTGTTTCAACTGACACTGAAACACTGTGAACTCTTTGGAAGACAAATGTCAAGGAAATAAATGTTATGCATTGGTAATTTTAAATGCACTTGAAATATGGTGTCTAATATAATAGAAGTATTTTTATCTTATTTTTTGAATAATAAATTTATTTTTTATTAGTGTTCAATTTACCAACATACAGAATAACACCCAGTGCTCATCCCATCAAGTGCCCCCTTAGTGCCTGTCACCAATTCACCCCACCCCATTTTCCTCCCCTTTCATCACCCCTAATTTGTTTCCCAGAGTAAGGAGTCTTTATGTTCTTATTTTTGCTATTTATTATCCCTTCCATCTCTTCAGGTTGAGGAGGCATTATACGTGTTCATAAGTGTTTTTCTTTCCTTCTGATATAAAATTCTTACTTTGTTCCATCGACGGAACTCTTTAAGAAAATGGGAAAAATTAATTAAACTATTCTTAAAATGTCTTCACACTTGGAGCCTGATTCATTTAACTCAATTTTCAAAATAAATCTTATTGAATAGGAAAAAACAAAGATTTATTGAGAAATTGACAAGATAGTATAGAGAATTCTCATGCACTCGTACTCAATTTCTCCAATTTGATATCTTATAATAGTACAGTACAAATATTAGCTAATGAATCAATATTAAAATATTCGCATTAACCAAAGACCATACTTAATTCAGATTTCCTTCGTTTTTGCTTAGTTACCATCCCTCATATCACATTCCATCTGTCCTCATGTTTTCTTAAGCTCCTCTGGATTGTGACAGTCTTTCAGCCTTTCCTTGTTGTTGTTGAACTGGAACACTTTGAAAAGGAGAGTATTTTGTAAAATTTCCCTCAGTTGGGACATGTCTGTTGTTTATCTCATGACTGAACTGTGATTGTGGATGATATAGAGAGATATACTGCCATTTTTATTATATCATATAAAGAATAGATACTATCAACATGATTTATCAGTCTTGGTATCGATCTGATCATCTTGCTGAGGTTGTGTTTGTCAGCTTTCTCCATAGTAAAGTGATTCATTTAATTATTATTATCATTATTATTATTATTTTAACATTTTCATAATCTATTTTGTAGAGGGAAGTCAGTATGTGTATTCCACACATACGAATGGGAAGCTATGCTCTTCAACTTGTGGGTGGAATGTCTGCACAAAATGTTTGAAATTCTTCTACATGGGAGTTTCTCATCCTTCTGGGTTTGTTTGTTTGTTTCTCTTTCAAGGATGTTATTTATTTTTTTGAGAGAGAGAGGTGAGAAAAGGCATGGGTGAGAGAGGCAGAGGGAGAGGGAGTAGCAGGTTCCCTTCTGAACAAGGAGCCTGCCTTGGGACCTGGATCATGATCTTAGCCTATGCCTGAAGTTTAACTGACTGAGCCACGTAGGTGCCCCTCTTTCTTTCTTTCACTATTTTTAATATTAGTATAGATTCATGGATATTTATTTTACGCTTTGGGTTATAATCCAGCGCTACTTATTTTGTTGCTTATATTGTATCTGCTCTGGCCCTGGGAGCTCTTTCAGTTCACACCTGTGTCCCTTTAACATATTTCCATCAGTGTGGAGTCTTTTGTCTGTTCATAAATTTTTAAAAGACAAACTTTATGTAAATCTCATTTTTGATTGGCACATTGTTTCTGTCCCCATCCCTATCTTTGCCTCCTTCCCTCTCTCTTGACTGTTTCATTTCTTTATTTATTATGATCTGAAAATAGGAAAGGACATAGGATCTCAAAGTTTGCTATTTTACGGTAAATCAATTCTCCTTGGTGCCTAGCCAGTGGTTCTCGAATGTTAGTGTACAAAAGAATAACCTGGAGAGCTTGTTAATATGGCCAGCAAGCATTTTAATTTTTTTAAGTGAAAGGAAGGGGCAGCTTAGGATTCTGCATGTTAACTGGTTTGCTCAGAAAATAATAATGGAGTTCCTTGAGGGCTTTGCTGTGAAAAGCAGCGACCATGGGGGCAGATGACTATTCTGATACACATATTTATGATTTCTAGTGGCTTGGACCCATATACCTACCGCTTGTGATAAAAAGGGATATAGATTTGGGATTTTCTATCGCCATAGGAAAAACCCTAAAATACTCAGGATCTATGCTCAGAGTTAGTTTTATATTTTAGCATTTGAGTATATATAAGGTCCCCCATCTTTTTGTGCTCATTATAGAGGGTTGAGGACCCCACAGCAGCATTTCAGGTCTGAGAGGGAACTGAGGAATCATCAGCTCTCGTCCTCACTTCTGAAACACAGGAATGAAACTGAGAGTTCCAGAGGATTTGATTGTCCAAGTTTACGTGCTTATTGGTGGTGGAGCTAGGTCTGAAAAAGGTCTTCCTAGAGATGGTTCCATCAAGACAGACACCATTGAACATAACTAGTTTAGATAGGCTTTTGTGAAATAGAAATTTTGGGTTACTCTTTCTCCTTTTATAATTTCATATAAAGGTACGACTGTGTGGGACACAGGAAATTTAACAAAAATCCCCTACCCCTGGACAAGCAGAGCAGGACTGATTCCATTTTCTGCTACACCCGCCACCTCCCATATGACCCCCACTATACCTGCTTATTGCTTAAGGCGCTGCCCCACCCTAGCAAAACCGCTGTGCACACCCTAGTCAGAAATAGGCTCCTAACAATGTAACCCTGCTTTGTGCCCACCAAAAGTGTGCGCCGATCCTGACCAAAGTAATAGGCCAACTCAAGTGAATACTATAGGGTAAGGTGTAATTCAATCGGTCACCTGCCTGTGGACCGAAATGACTGTGCAACTTTCTGTGTATCCCATTTGCCACTGGCCCCTATAATGCTGCTATGCCTCTTAGTCTCAGGGTCCAAACCCTGCTCCGCTGTGTCGGGTACACTTGGACCCAAGCTCAAACTTGTAAATAAACCCTCGTGTGTTTGCATCGGTGTCGGCTCCTCAGTGGTTTCACGGATTCACAATCTTGGGCACAACAAAACTCTCCCTCTTCACCAATGACATGATACTTGACGTAGAAAACCCAAAAGCCTCCACCCCAAGATTGCTAGAACACATACAGCAATATGGCAGCGTGGCAGGATACAAAATCAATGCCCAGAAGTCAGTGGCATTTCTATACACTGAAGAAAGAGAAATTAAGGAGTCAATCCCATTTACAATTGCACCCAAAAGCATCAGATACCTAGGAATAAGGCTAACCAAACAGGTAAAGGATCTATACCCTAAAAACGATAGAACACTTCTGAAAGAAATGGAGGAAGACACAAAAATATGGAAAAATATTCCATGCTCATGGATTGGCAGAATGAATATTGTGAAAACGTCAATGTTACCCAGGGCAATGTACATGTTTAATGCAATCCCTATCAAAATACCATGGATTTTCTTCAGAGAGTTAGAACAAATTATTTTAAGATTTGTGTGGAATCAGAAAAGACCCCGAATAGCCAGGGGAATTTTAGAAAAGAAAACCATATCTGGGGGCATCACAATGCCAGATTTCACGTTCTACTACAAAGCTGTGGTCATCAAAACAGTGTGGTACTGGCACAAAAACAGACACATAGATCAATGGAGCAGAAGAGAGAATCCAGATGTGGAACCTCAACTTTATGGTCAACTAATATTCAATAACAGTGGAAAAACTATCCACTGGAAGAAAGACGGCCCCTTCAATAAATGGTACTGAGAAAACTGGACATCCACATGAGGAAGAATGAAACTAGACCACTCTCTTGTACCAGAAAAAGATGACCTCAAAATGGCTGAAAGATCTAAATGTGAGACAAGAGTCCATCAAAATCCTAAAGGAGGACACAGGCAACACCCTCTTTGAACTCGGACACAGTAACTTCTTGCAAGATACATCCACGAAGGCAAAAGAAACAAAAGCAAAAATGAACTATTGGGACTTCATCCAGATAAGAAGCTTTTGCACAGCAAAGGATACAGTCAACAAAACTAAAAGAAAACCTACAGAATGGGAGAAGATATTTGCAAATGACGTATCAGATAAAAGGCTAGTTTCTAAGATCTATAATGAACTTCTTAAACTCCACACCAAAGAAACAAAGAATCCAATCATGAAATAGGCAAAAGACATGAACAGAAATCTCACAGAGGACGACATAGACATGGCCAACATGCACATGAGAAAATGCTCTGCATCACTTGCCATCAGGGAAATACAAATCCAAACCCCAATGAGGTACCACCTCACACCAGTGTGAATGGCGAAAATTAACAACGCAGAAAACTGCAAATGTTGGCGCGGATGCGGAGAAAAGCGAATCCTCGTGCACTGTTGGTGGGATTGTGAACTGGTGCAAGTACTATGGAAAACTGTGTGGAGGTTCCTCAAAGAGTTAAAATTGGACCTGCCCTATGACCCAACAATTGCACTGTTGGGGATTTACCCCAAAGATACAGATGCAATGAAATGCTGAGACACCTGCACCCCGATGTTTAGAGCAGCAATATCCACAACAGCCAAACTGTGGAAAAAGCCTCAGTGTTCATCAAAAGGTGAATGGATAAAGAAGATGTTGTTTATGCATACAATAGAATGTTACTCAGTCATTAGAAATGACAAATACCCACCATTTGCTTCAACATGGATGGAACTGGAGGGTATTATGCTGAGTGAAATGAGTCAATCAGTGAAGGACAAACATTATATGTTCTCATTCATTTGGGGAATATAAATAATAGTGAAAGGGAATAGAAGGGAAGGGAGAAGAAATGGGTATGAAATATCAGAGATGGAGACAGAACGTAAAGACTCCTAACTCTGGGAAATGAACTAGGGGTGCTGGAAGGGGAGGAGGGTGGGGGTGGGTGTGAATGGGTGATGGGCACTCAGGGGGGCACTTCTGGGATGAGCATTGGGGCCTCAACTGGACCTAGTGTCTCTAGTCCCCCTCTGGGCCTCACCCTGATGTGGTGACTCTGGTCCCCACGTGGATGTCACCAGGACCGGGTGACTCTGGTCCCCCTCTGGGCCTCACCTGGAGCTGGGGACTCTGGGCCTCAACTGGGCCTCAACTGGACCTGTTCAATCTACTCCTCACTAAGGCCTCAACTGGACCTTGTAACTCTGGTCCTACCTGGGCATCCCAGGGACATGATTACTCTGATCCCCACCTGGGCCTCACCTGAGTCTTACTGGGACCTGGTGACTCTGGTCCTCAGCTTAGCCTCACCTGGATCTGGTAACTGGTCCCCACCTGGGCATCACCTTACCTGGTGGCTCTGTTTCCCACATGGACCTCACCTGGTCCTTGTGTCTCTCGTTTCCTTCTAGGCTCATCTGTACCTGGTGAATCCGGTCCCCACCTGGGCCTCACCTGGAACTGGTGACTCTGGTCCTCTGCTTGGCCTTACCTGGACCTGGTGACTGTGTTCCCCACCTGGGCCTCACCTGGACCTGGTGAATCTGTTTCCCACCTGGGCTCACCTGGACCTGGTGACTCTGATCCCATCCTGGGCCTCATCTGGGTCTGGTTTCTGTGGTCCCCACATGGGCCTCAACTGGATATGGTGGCTCTAGTTCTCACATCAGGTTCACCTGGACACGGTGACTGTGGTCCCCTTCTTGGCCTCACCTGAACCTGGTGACTCTGAGCACCATCTGGGCCATACCTTGACTTGGTCGCTCTGGTCCTCACCTGGGTGTCTTTCAGACCTGGTTAATCTGTTCCACACCTGGGCTTCACCTGGACCAGGGGATTCTGGTCCCCTTCTGGGCTGTTCCTTGACCTGGTGACTCTGGTCCCCTCCTGGGCCTCACCTGGACCGGGTGACTCTGGTTTGCACATGGACCTCACCTGGAGCTGGTACGTGTGGTGTCCTTCTGGCCTCACCTGGACATGGTGACTCTGGTCCCCATCTAGGCCTCACCTGGCCCTGGTGACACTGGTCCTCAGCTTGGCCTCACCTGGACCTGCTGAGTGTGGTTGCCACCGGGGTCTCACCCAGGCCTGGAGACTCTGGTCTCCACCGGGGTCTTCCCCATACCTGGTGAATCTGGTCCTTACCTGTTCCTTAACCAGACCTGGTGACTCTGGTCACCACCTGGGCCACAAATGGACCTGGTGGCTCTGGTTTCCACATGGGGCTCACCTGGACCTGGGTCCTGTCGTCTCCTTCTAGGCCTCACCTGGACCTGGTAACTCTGATCCTCATCTGGGCCTCTTTGTACTGGTGACTCTGGTCCCCTCTTGTGCCTCAGCTGGACCTGTTGACTCTAGTCCTCAGTTTTGCCTCACCTGGACCTGGAGACTGTGTCCCCACCTGGGCCTCATCCAGACCTTGTGACTTTGGTCCCCACCTGGGCCTTACCTTGAGTTGGTGAATCTGGTCCCCCCTGGGATTCACCTGGACCTGGTGAATCTGGTTGCCACCTGGGCCTCACCTGGACCTGGTGCCTCTGGGCTCCACCTGGGCCTCAACCTGGACCTGGTCTTTTTGGTTCCCACCTGAGCCTCATCTGGTCCTGGTGGCTCTGGGTCCCACATGGGGCTCACCTGTACCTGCTGACTGTGGTCCTCACATGGTCCTCACCCAGAGCTGGTGACTGGTATGTGAGGAGTCTGCTCCAGATTCACCCTCTCCCTCCACCCCTCCCCACTGCACCCTCTCTCAAGTAAATCTTCTGAAAATGCACATCAAGTCCTGTGAGCATCTTTATCCCCTCTTCAGAGGTGACTTCATATGTGTAATGACCATTTTAATGCCTTTCATGGACCCACTGTGACTCCCATCAGAAACCCCTTTTCTTTGATATTACTGAAGTACAGTCAACACACAATGTTACGGCAGTTTCAGGGCTACGACCTAGTGATTTGACGATTCTCTGCATACTCAGATCTCCCCACGAGAAGTGTCATCAGCATCTGTCCCCATACAAAGTTGTCACAATAGTACTGACTCTATTGTCTAGGCTGTACTTTCTAAATATCTGTGAATTATTTATTTGAGAACCAGATGATTATAGCTCTTAATATGCTTCGTCTATATTGCCCAACTCCCACTGGCATCCCCTCTGGCTATCCGTCACCATGATCCATCATATTAACAAGAACAAGGACATGGGGCAGCCCAAGGGGCTCAGCAGTTTAGCGCCTGTCTTTGGCCCAGGGTGTGATCCTGGATTCCTAGGATTGAGTCCCATGTCGGGTTCCCTACATGGAGGGAGTCTCTGCATCTCTCTCTCTCTCTCTCTCTCTCTCTCTCTCTCACTCTCTCGATCTCTGTCTCTCATGGGTAAATAAATAAAATCTTTAAAAAAAAAACAAGAGAAATTTCAAAGGCATACAATCATCTCAAGTGTTGCAGAAAAAGCATTTGACAAAATACAACATAAAAAGCATAGAGGGATTTAAAAAAAATTTTTTTTGGTGTAGTGGGTTTTGAGGAAATGTATATCAACAGAATGAAGGCCATGTAGGAAGGCCCTCAGCTGACATCATCCTCAAGGCTGAAATCATGAAATCGTCTCCCCTAAGAGCAGGAACAAGCCAAGGACGTCCCCTCTCAGCACTGCAAGTCCAACCATAGTCAACAGACAGGAAACAGAAAAGGTTCCACACCTGTAAGGGGGACGTCAAAATGTCCCTATTTGCCGAAGATTTGACATTAGAAACATGAAACCCGAGAGACTCCACCAAAAACTGTTAGAACTAATGAGTGAATTCAGTAAAGTTGTGGGACACCAAATAAACAGAGATCAGTACCCTTGCTGTATCTCGACAATGAGCACTCAGAAAGGAAATTAAGGACATGACTCCCTTATCAGGAGCATCCAAAAGAACAAAATAATTAGACTGAACCAAGAGAGTGCAAGACTTGTACACTGAAAATTACAATACTTTGGGAGGACATCCTGGGCTTGTGGGGTCGGAGCCTTCATCTTGTTAAAATGTCCACAGTTCCAGAAGCCACTCTCAGTTCCAATGTCATTCCTATCAAAATCATGGTGGCCGATTTTAGAAATAGAAAAAGCCCTCGTAGCATTCATCTGGCCCCACAAATGACCCTGGACAGCAAATCAGTATAGGAGAAGCGGGACAGAGCAAGACACTGTACTCTTCTATTTCAAACGATGTCACAGAGACACAGGAGAAATCAGTGTGGTTCTCGGGCCCCCAGCTGTCTCCGTTGGTTAAGCATCTGACTCCTGACCTCACCCCTGGTCTTGATCTCGGGGTCATGAGTTCTAGCCCTGTGCTGGGCTGTGGATGAGGCATGGAGCCTACTTAAACAAACCAAACCCACAGGGGTGTGGTTCTGGCATAAGCGGAAGGAGCAGAAGAGAGAGCCTGGACGAAAATGCACTCTGATACACTCAACTGATTTTTTAAGCTTAATTTAATTTAAACCCAATTAATTAGCAGTATAGTGTATTATACTTGCAGAGGTAGAATTCAGGGATTCACCAGTTGGAGATAACACCAGGGCTCATGAAATCACGTGCCCTCCTTCATGCCCATCTAAGAGTTACCCTGTCCCTCCACTCCACTCCCCTCCAGCGACCCTCAGTTTGTTTCCTGTGATTGAGTCTCTTTTTCCTCCATCTCTGTTTTCATCTTGTTTTTCCTTCCCTTCACAGATGCCCATCTGCTTTGCTTCTTTAATTTCACCTATGAATGAAATCATACAGTAATTTTGTTTCCTGACTGACTTATTTCACTTAACATAATCCCATTAATTCTATACAGGTCATTGCAAATGGCAGGATTTCCTTCTCTTTGATAGCTGAGTACCATTCCTATAATCTATCATTCTATAATCTATTACCATCATCTATCTCCCATCCTCTTTATCCATCATCTGCCCGAGGACACCGAGGCTCCTCCCACAGTGTGGCTACTGTGGACCCGGCTGCTGTGGACATTGGGGTGCAGGTGTCCTGGAGTCTCACTGCATCTGTATCTCTGGAGTGTGCCCCAGGCCATGCACCTGCCGGTCGCAAGGTGGCTCTATTGGTAACTTCCTGAGAAGCCTCCACACTGTTTCCAGGGCGGCTGCACCAGCCCGCGGTCCCATCCACAGTGGAAGAGGGTTGAGTGAGTTTTGAGGGATGTGGTAATAGTCTGGTCCACATTTCATGTTGCGTCCCGTGGGCTCCAATTCATTGTCCTTATGTATTTCTGGGGAAGCTGGGTATTGGGCTCTGTTTCAGTGAGACATTTCCGAAGCTCACAGGCCTCAACTGGAGCCTGGAAGGAGGCCGGTGGGGCCCCGGTGCAGGCACACTGCCTCCTGCACGTCCTCCTGCAGTGCATGAGCATCCCACAGGGAGCGCCTGACCCCAGGCCCCACCCAGAGGGCACACATGCTCAGTAGGCATCATCAGCCTGCACTTACAGGAGCCTGCCTGTGCTGGGGAGGCCTGAGGAGGACATGGGGCCGCGTCCACGCTGATGAGCCCCAGCGTCCTCAGGACCTGCGGTGAGGCTTCAGGGCGACATTGGGCCGCGTTCACACTGACAGTAGCCCGGGTCACCTCAGGACCTGCGTGTAAGCTTCAGGAAGATGTGGGACCTCATCCATGCTGACAGGAGTCCCTGGGCCACGTCAGGACCTGCAGGGAGGATTCAGGAAGATGTGACGCTGTGGCCACTCTGGCAGGAGCTTCCGGACCCCTCAGGACCCACGTTGAGGTGTCTGGTAGCTGGGGGCCGCATCCACGGTGACAGGAGCCCCGGCGTCCTCAGAATCCGCAGTTTCACTTCGGGAGGACGTGAGGCCACATCCACACAACAGGACGCTGACCTCCTCAGGACCCCCGGTGTAGACTTCGGGAATTATGGGGATGTGTCCATGCGGACAGAAGATCCCAGCCTTGTCTGGGCCCATGGCGAGGCCTACGAAAGATGTGGGGACCGCATCCACACTGACAGGAGTCTCCGGCCTCCTCAGTGCCAATTATGAAGGTTAGGGATGATTTAGGGCCGCGTCCAATCTGACAGGAGCCCACAGCCTCCTCATGTCTTATGGTGAGGCTTGAGGAAAATGTGGGGCCACGTCAACACTGACAGGACCCCCGTCCTCCTCACGACCTGCACTTTGGTTTCAGGACATATGGGGCTTCTTCTATGTCTCCACATCTGGAGAGATGTGGCTCTGAGAAAATTTGCACTAAGAAACATTGTCACAGTTTCAGTATTCCCTCCCCACGATTTGTGAGACCCAATTACTTCCAAACTCCTTTTACCTCCTTTTGGTTTTGGATGGCAATACTGTTCTGTGACTGACCTACACAATCAATGACTCAGTAAGTATCACAACAGTTCAACTCTGTGGAGAGATCCCAAGGGTCTGCTGGAGAAGTATGAAGGAGAACTGTGGACTTGCTTGTTTTACTTTCAGAAATCAGCATTCAGGCTCCTGATAGCAAGTTCAAAAGACTGCAGGTGGCATTCTGGGGACATAGATCGAAACCCGGTGGGGACGGAGCCTGTCTCTGTGCCTGCCATATAGAAGGCCGAATAGACGTCTTTTTGGAATGAATGGATTTTGAATAAATAGGAGAATCTGTGTATGCTGGGTCTGTTTTAGGTCACTGATTCATACTTAGGGAGAGACATTAATCCAGGGAATGGTTCTCTGAACAAGTACTGGGAAAATGTATGCTGTTATTTTTTTAAAGATTTATTTATTTATTCATTCAGGGAGAGCAAGAGAGAGGCAGAGACACAGGCAGAGGGAGAAGCAGGCTCCATGCAGGAAGCCTGATGTGGGACTCGATCCCGGTCTCCAGGATCACACCCTGGGCTGCAGGTGGCGCTAAACCGCTGCGCCACCAGGGCTACCCTTTTTTTTTAAAGATTTATTTAGTATCCTAAGTTATTTGAAAAGGAGTAGTAAGATAGATAAGGAGTTCAGAATTGAGAAAAATATTAAAATCATTTGAGGAAAATAAAGGTGTTGATCACAGAAGTGGGTTTCTTGCAATTTACTCACTTATAGCTTGTATATTCTGAACAGAAAAAAAGAAAGGGAAGGAACCCCATGTGCTTGAGGTCATCAATTTCATCTGTAAAAAGAAAATAATACTGCCTGTCCCACAACACTGTTGTGAGGACAAGAAGTGATGGCTGTTGATGTAAAGAGTTGCTAGGTCCAGTCACCACAAAATGTAAAAACAACACATTTTATTAATATAGCTACCAATATAGCTGCAATATACTTTTTATTTTATTTATTTATTATTTATGTATTTATTCATTTGAGAGAGAGAGAGAGAAAGAGAGAGAGAGGGAGAGAGGCCGAGACACAGAGGAAGAAACAGGCTCCATGCAGGGAGCCTGACGTGGGACTCGATCCTGCGTCTCCAGCATCACACACCGGGCTGAAGGCAGCGCTAAATCATTGAGCCACCGGGGCTGCCCTGCAATATACTTTTAAAAAATATATTTTAATTATTTATTCGAGAGAGAGAGAGAGGCAGAGACACAGGCAGAGGAAGAGGCAGCCTCTATGCAGGGAGCCCAAAGTGGGACTCCATCCTGGGTCTCCAGCATCATGCCCTGGGAAGAAGACAGTGCTAAACAGCTGAGCCACCCAGGCTGCCCTTTTTAGAGTCTTCTTAAAACACACAATTCGACTTCTTTCTAACAAAGTTTAATGTGAGTTGGTGTACCTATCAATTAAAAGCTGTAGGGTATGGATCCCAGGCTGCCCCTAAGGTGCATGTTCAGAGCCCTTCCAACTCGTCCAAGTGCAGCGGGAAACCACCGAGCTGGTCTGAGGCCACATCCATAGCTGTGGGAACCAAGTGCCAGAGGCAGTCATGATTTACTGGATCTGAAACCCAGTTCTCTCCAGAAGCATCTGAGTCAGGGAATTAGTTTTTCTCAGGACAGGGTGAAAAATCCTTACACGATCAGGATTTCTCTGATCCCAAGAAAAATGCTTAGCGTTTTTCTTGTTGGTTGTTTTTTTCTCATGTTGCTTGGCTGTTTCTCTGGTCACATTGCCCTACTTCCTATGGGAATTAGTTTTGGAAAGAAATCACTCACATAATGAAAATGACCTAGAAACTCAGGTTAACAAAATTTTCTAGCCAGTGTGGATATGTGTGATTCGCAGTTGCTTTGAGCCGACAGAAGTTTGTTTGCACAAATCAATAACAACTTTTAATAAACGGACTTTACTGTTCACTGCTAAAAATATTCCTGTCAGAGGGGCAAGATGGCCGAAGAGTAGGGTCCCCAAGTCACCTGTCCCCACCAAATGACCTAGCTAACTTTCAAATCATCCTGAAAACCTATGAATTTGGCCTGAGATTTAAAGAGAGGACAGCTAGAGTTCGCATTTCTATCAAGGCAGTTCCCACCTGTGCCTCACTTGGACCTGGTGACTGTGGTTCCCATCTGGGCCTCAGCCAGACCTGGTGACTACAGTCCCCAACTGGGCCTCACCTGGGCCTAGTGACTCTGGTCCCCTTCTTGGCCTCATGTGGACCTGGCAACTGTGGTCTCCACCTTGACCTCACCTGGACCTGGTGACTCTGGTCCCCACCTGGAACTCGCCTGGACATGGTAGCTGTGGACTTCATCTGGACCTGGTGACTGTGGTCCCCACCTGGGCCTCACCATACCTGGTGACTAGGCTCCTCAGCTACCAATGACTAGGATCCAGGATGGACCCTTAGTTGCTACTGATACCGGGACCATCCCCAGGGTCTCACTTGTTCCTGGTGACTATGGTCCTTGTCTGGGCTGACCTGGCTCATCCTTGGCTCTGATCCTCTCCTGGGTCTCCCCTGCTCTTGCAGGTATAGTCCGCCCTCTCGTGGGTGTGTATTGTCTATGGTCCCTTCTGGTCCTCATCTGATGGTAGTGGGCCATGATATTGGCCCTTTGCAAGGCCAGCAGGGTCTCCGAGTCGTCCTGCATGGTGCTGGAATCCAAACACATCCAAGAATGATGGCGCATGAGAACCCTCCGAGGACACATGCATCAGGGTGCTCCTGAGGACAGGTCTGACCAGGGCCGGTGTCAACCCCATAGCCCTGAAGGGCACAGGCTGGGCTGGACCATCACACACGGGCCCTCACTGCCTGTCTGTCACTCACCCACCTACAGTCCACCTTCCCAGCCACTGTCCCAGGACACGCCATCATGCTGGGATCACAGAGCGCTCCCACCCTGGTATCAGGAGCACACGGGTGGGGTACTCAGGAGGCTCCGGGGAACTGCCGATCTGATGTTCGTGGTGATGTCTCCCAGCCTGGGGGAGATCTAAGGTTTCTCTTAGATTCCACAAGCACAACGACCAAGGGGAGAAAGCAACGGACTGCACTTCATCAAAATTCAAACCTGATGCCAGCAAGAGTGCGACCAAACTCCCCACCCTGAGGGCAACAATGTGTGAATAGCCTGAAGGGGCTTTGGGGGGAGCACGAGGGACTCTGCATTCCAGTGAGTAAAGAACAAGCCTGCTCACTGGCCAGGGGGACCCAGCAGGCCCTGACCGTCCTTCTCTGACCACAGGGTGGGGCGGGGGTGTGTCATCCCTGTCGGGATCCATGCATCTAGGATGGGCTAGAAAGGTCATGTATTGGGTCTTTCTGCAAAGCACAGGGCTTACAGGGAAGCGGGAGTCCTGGGGGAGCTGTAGAACTCCAACTGCAGCCTCCTTCCCTGGACAGGGACTTAGGGTGCTACCCTCACCCTGTGGGGCTGTGGAAGGGCTGTAGGAGCTGCTCACGATCATCGCATTGGGGTCGGGGTGTTTTGGACCCCAGCCCTGGAAGCCAGCGCCCACACCCAGCCCCACAAGCCCCATAGTGGCCCGCGGGGAGCAGGCATCAGTGGCCACTCACCTGTGACCTGTCGCTCTGTGAGTGCCTCCTCTTTATGCACCGGGGTACTGGGGAGAGTGGGAGTACTGGGGTATTGGGGAGAGTGGGAGAGTTGGGGAACTTGGGAGAGTGGGAGTTCTGGGGTACTGGGGAGAGTGGGAGAGTTGGGGAACTTGGGAGAGCGGGAGTTCTGGGGTACTTGGGAGAGTGGGAGAGGCGGGGTACTGTGGAGAGTGGGAGTCCTGAGCTACCGGGGAGAGCGGGAGAGTTGGGTCGCTGTGAGCCAGATCCATAGCACGACGGCTTCTGAAAGTCTGTGGACACACAGTGAGCTCCAGGCAGCAGTGGTACCCGGGGGCGGCACAGTTCCGCCCACAGTGGGGTCCCGCATCATGACTGTGGGCAGGCAGGGTCCAATCAGCACTTAGCCCTTCACCCTGAAGGCTGAGGGTCCCGGGGGAGGGTTCTGTCCCCACACCGGATGGGAAGGGGATGCAGGCACCCTCCCACAGCCTCAGTTCCCATCCTTGGGCCCTGCAGGCCTTCTGCCCTTCTAGGGAGACTGGGGATCACAGACGTTCCCCTGACCTCCAGAGTTCACAGCATGGGGTTGCACTTAAGAACATTTGAGGGGTTCCTGGGTGGTTCAGTCGGTTCCACGTCGACTCTTTAGTTTGGTTCAGGTCAGGATCTCGAGGTTGTGGTGTGGAGCCTCGCGTGGGGCTTGGGCTCCATTGGGTGAGGAGTCCGCTCCAGGTTCCCCCTCTCCCTCCGCCCCTCCCCACTGCACCCTCTCTCAAATAAATCTTCTAAAAATCTACATGAAGACATGTGAGCATCTTTATCCCCTCTGCAGAGGTGCCTTCATGTGTGTAACGACCGTGTTAATGCCTTTCACGGACCCACCGGGAGTCCTACCAGAAACCCCTTTTCCTTGATATTTATTGACGTACAGTGGACACACAATGTGACAGTAGTTTCAGGGGTACAACTAGTGACTTGACAATTCTGTGCCTTACTCAGCTCTCCCCATGAGAAGTGGCATCACCGTCTGTCCCCGTACAAAGTTGTCACAACAGTACTGACTCTATTCCCTAGGCTGTACTTTCTAAATTTCTGTGACTTATTTATTTGAGAACCAGACGCTTATAGCTGTTACTATTGTTCATCTATGTTGCCCATGTCCTACCATGACCCTCTGTCCATCAGTCAGCAGGATCCATCACATTAACCAGAGAAAGGACATGGGGCAGCCCGGGTGATTCAAGACGTGAGCACCTGCCTTCAGCGCAGGGAGTGATCCTGGAGTCCTGAGATCGAGTCCCACGTCATGTTCCCTACATGGAGCCGCCTTCTCCCTCTGCCTGTGTCTCTGCCTCTCTCTCTCTCTCTGCTTCTCTCTCTCTCTCTCTGTCTTTCAAGGATATGTAAATAAATCTTTTTAAAAAAGAAAAACAAGAGAAAGGACAAAAAGCATACGATCCTCTCAAGAGTTGCAGAAAAGCATTTGACAAAACACAACATCAAAACATAGTGAGTTTTGATGAAATTTCTATCAACAGAATAAAGGCCGCTAGGAAGGCCGCAGCTGACATCATCCTCAAGGGTGAAAACCTGAAATCATCTCCCCTGAGCAGTAACAAGCCAAGGAGTTCCCCTCTCAGCCCTGGAAGTCCTAATGTAGTCAACAGACAGGAAACAGCAAAGGTTCCACACCTGGAAGGGGGATGTCACACTGTCCCTATTTGCTAAAGACGCGTTACTAGAAACAGGAAACCCAAGAGCCTCCACCAAAATCTGTTAGAACTAAGGAATTCAGTAAAGTCAGGGACACAAACTGACCCTACAGAGCTCAGTAGCCTTGCTGTGTCCCGACAATGAACACTCAGGAAGGAAATGAAGGATGTGACTCCCTTCTCAGGAGTATGACAGAGAATAAATAAAGAGACTGAACCAAAGGAGCAAAAGACTTGTTCACTGAGCCATACCAGGCTCTGGGAGGCCATCCTGGGCTCGTGGGGTGGGACCTCATCTTGTGAAAATGTCCGCACCTCCTGAAGCCACCCTCAGTTTCAATGTCATTCCTATCAAAATCATGGTGGCAGATCTTAGAAATAGGAAAAAAAAAACCCATAACATCCATCCGCCCCCACAAATGACCCCGGGCAGCAAATCAGTATAGGAGAAGCAAGACAGAGTGGGATGCAGCACTTTCCTTTCAAAAGATGTCACAGAGACACAGGATAAAGCAGTGTGGTTCTCGGGCCCCCGGCTGGCTCCGTCGGTTAAGCATCCGACTCCTGATCTCACCTCCCGTCCTGATCTCGGAGTCGTGAGTTCTATCCCTGGGCTTTGGCATGGACAAGGCGTGGCACCTACTTAAACAAACCAGACCCACGGGGGGTGGTCCTGGCATAAGCTGAAGGAGCAGAACAGAGAGTCCAGAAGGAAATGTGCTCTGATACAACTGATATTTTTAACTTAATTTAATTTAAACCCAATTAATTAATTAATGTATAGTGTATTATACTTTCAGGGGAAGAATTCAGGGATTCACCAGTTGGAGATAACAGCAGTGCTCGTGACATCACGTGCCCTCCTTCATGCCGGTCCCCTGTTATCCCCTCCCCATTCCCCTCCCCTTCAGTGACACTCAGTTTGTTTCCTATGATTACGAGTCTGTATTTCCTGCATCTGTTTTCATCTTATTTGTATTTCCTTCCCTTCACAAATGTTCATCTGCTTTGCTTCTTAAATTCCACCTATGAATGACACCACACGGTCATTCTCTTTCCCGACTGACTTATTTCACTTAAGATGATCCCTCTAGTTCTATCCACGTCATTGCAAATGGCAAGATTTCCTTCTCCTTGATAGCTGAGTACCATTCCTCTCTCTATGACCATCATCTATCTCCCATCCTCTTTATCCATCTTCTGCCCGAGGGCACCGAGGCTCTTCCCACAGTGTGGCAACTGTGGACTCAGCTGCTATGGACATTGGGTTGCAGGTGTCCTGAGTCTCACTGCAGTCTCTATCTTTGGAGTGAGCTCCAGGCCGTGCACCTGCTGATCGCAGGGCGGCTCTATTGGTAACTTCCTGAGGAGCCTCCACACTGTTTCCAGGGTAGCTGAACCAGCCCGCAATCCCGCCCACAGTGGAAGAGGGTTGATTGAGTTTTGCAGGACGTGGTAAATGTCTGGTCCACATTTCATTTCCCGTCCTGTGTGCTCTAATTCCTTGTCCTTAAGTATTTCTGGGGAAGCCGGGTGTTGGGCTCCATTTCAGTGAGATGTTTCTGAAGCTAACAGGCCACAGCTGGAGCCTGGAGGGAGGCATGTGCATCCCGGGTGGGTCACGGCCCCTCCTGCATGGCCTCCTGCAGTGCCTGAGCATCCCGCAGGGGGTGCCTGAGCTCAGGCCCCACCCAGGGGGCCCGCATGCGCAGTAGGCCTTGTCTGCCTGCACTAACGAGAGCCCGCCTGTGCTGGGGAGGCCTGAGGAGGACCTGGGGACGGGTCCACGCTGATGAGCTGCAGCCTCCTCAGGACCCGCGGTGAGTCTTCAGGGGGACATTGTCCGCGTTTACGCTGACAGGAGCCCTGGTCTCCGCAGGACCCGGGGTGAGATTTCAGGAAGATGTGGGCCTGCATCCACACAGACAGGAGCCCCTGGGCCGCCTCTGGAGCCACAGGGTGGCTTCAGGAAGATGTGGGCCCGCATCCACGCTGATAGGAGACCCTTTGCCGCCTCTGGACCTGCGGAGATGCTTCAGGAAGATGTAGGCCTGTATCCACACTTACAGGAGTCCCTGGGCTGCCTCAGGACCCATGGGGAGGCTTCAGGAAGTTGTGAGCCCACAGTGACAGGAGACCCGGCATCCTCAGGACCCACCAACAATGACTCAGGAACACGTGGGGCCACGTCCACAATCACAGGAGCCCAGCTTCCTCAGGACACCCTGGAGGACTCTGGAGGCACCGTTGGGGGCAACATCCACATCAGAAGGGACTCCTCAGAACCACAGGGTAAGTGAATGGGTAGAATGAATGGTAGGGTCAGGGGCGGGGAGGCAGTTGGTGGTTAGGCTTAGGTTAGATGTTAGGGGTTAGTGATTATGCTTATGGTTATGGATTAGAGGTGAGGGTGAGGGATAAGTTTAAGGGTCAGTGGTTAGGAGTTAGGATGGGGGTTGGGGATTAGGGAAAGGGGTTATGGTTAGGGGCAGGATTTAGAGTTAGCGTTAGGGTTTAGGCATTAGGGATTAGGGCAGGAGGTTATGAGTTGGGGTTAGGGTTATGGTTAGAGTCAGGGTTGGGCTTAGGTTTCCAGTTATGGTTAGGGGTTAGCGTGTGAGTTAGGGTTAGGGGTTAGGGTTAAATTTAGGGCTAGGTTTAGTGTTAGGGTGAGGGTTACTGTTAGGATAGGGGGTGCTAGGTTTAGGGGTAGTGTTTGGTTAGAGGTTAGGGTTAGGGTCAGCTCAGAGTCAGGGTCAGGGTAAGGTTTTGGAAAAGGGTAAGAGATAGGGTTAGGGAGTGGGTTAGGGGTTAGTTTTAGAGTATGGGTTAGGGTACAGTTTGGGGTATGAGATAGGATTAGTAGTAGAGGGTTAGGGTTAGAGTACAGGTTAAGGTTAGGAATAGGATTTGAGTACATTAAGTTAAGGTTAGGGTTAGAGGTTAGGGTTAGGATTAGATTGAAGGTAAGGGTCAGGGTTAAGGGTTTAGAATAGGTTTAGGAGTTAGAGTGAGGGTTGGCAGGAAGGTTCAGTGAATGTGTTTCGGTCTTGGGGTTTGTGTTTGGTTTTCAATTAGTGATAGGTCTTGTTTAAGGGTTAGGTTAACATTAGGATTAAGTGTAGGGTTAGGGTTATGTCTGTGTATGGTTAGAGTTTGGGTCATGGCTTGTGCCTGCACTGGGACTCCTAGTATCTTGGGCAGTTTAGTTTTATGCACTCTATGTAGGTTTTGGGTTCAAAGATAGCCTGACTCCACCAAGTCAGTGGCCTCCCCTGAGAATCAAAATCCAGGCTTCTGCTGGGGTCAGAATAGACATGGCAGGCTTCTCCAGAGCTGAGCTAAGGAGGGGATTTGTGGTTCTAAATACTCTTTATCAATTCTTTTCAATTAGATTCTTTTCGATTCGATTCGATTATTTTCTATTCGATTTGATTCCTTTCGATTCTTTTTGATTCGATTCAATTATTTTTTATTCGATTCGATTCTTTTCGATTCGTTTCAATTTGATTCGATTCGATTCTTTTCAAAACGATTCTATTATTTTCAATTCGATTCAATTATTTTCAATTCATTTTGATTCCATTCGATTATTTTTGATATGATTCGATTATTTCCGATTTGGTTAGATTCTTTTCGATTCGATTCGATTCTTTTCGATTCAACTTGATTATTTTCGATTCAATTCTATTCTTCTCAATTTGATTCGATTCTTTTTGATTCAATTCGAGTATTTTCAATTTGATTCGATTCGGTTGTTTTCGATTCGATTCGATTCGATTATTTTCAATGTTTTCGATTCAATTCGATTCATTTCGATCATTTTCAATTCAAATCGATTCTTTTAGATTTGATTTGATTCTTTCAATTCGATTCGATTTGATTCGATTATTTTTTATTCTTTTCGATTCGATTCAATTCTATTGAATTCGATCATTTTCGATTCGATTCAATTGTTTTTGATTCTATTAGATTCGATTCTTTTCAATTCGATTCAATTCGATTCGATTATTTGCGATTCGAATCGATTGTTTTTGATTTGATTCGATTGTTTTCGATTCATTTCAATTATTATCGATTCCATTTGATTATTTTCAATTCAATTCGATTATTTTCGACTTGATTCGATTACTTTCGATTCGATTTGATTCAATTAACTTATTTTCAATTCGATTCGATTATTTTCAATTCGATTTGATTCTTTTTGATTCTTTTAGATTCTTTTTGATTCGATTTGATTATGTTCGATTCAAATATTTTCGATTCGATTATTATTTCGATTTTCGATTTGATTTGATTCGATTTGATCATTTTCAATTCGATTCGACTCTTTTCTATTCGATTCGATTCGATTTGATTCAATTCGATCATTTTCGATTCGATTCGATTCTTTTTGATTCGATTCTTTTCGAATTGATTCGATTCTTTTCGATTCTTTTCGATGCGTTTCGATTATTTTCAATTCAATTTGATTCCTTTTGAATTGATTCGATTATTTTTTATTCTTTTCGATGCGATTCGATTCTTTGCAAATTATTTGATTATTTTTGATTCTTTTTGATTTGATTCGATTCTATTCTTTTTGATTTGATTCAATTATTTTCGATTCAATTTGACTCGATTCGATTATTTTCAATTCGATTCAATTATTTTCGATTCAATTTGATTCTTTCTGAATCGATTCGATTGTTTTTGATTCTTTTTGATTCGATACTTTTCGATTTGATTCTTTTCGATTTGATTTGATTCAATTTGATTCGATTCGATTATTTTCGATTCGATTTGATTATTTTCAATTTGATTTGATTCTTTTCAAATCGATTTGATTGCTTTCGATTCAATTTGATTCGATTCTTTTCGATTCTATTCTTTTTGATTCGATTCGATTCTTTTCGATTCAATTCGATTATTTTCTATTCGATTCAATTCTTCTCGATTCGATTCGATTCTTTGTGATTCGATTCTTTGCAATTCGATTCTTTTCAAATTGATTCGATTATTTTCGATTATTTTTGATTCTTTTCGATGAGATTATTTTCTTTTTTTATTTTTATTTATTTATTTATTTATGATAGTCACACACAGAGAGAGAGAGGCAGAGACATAGGCAGAGGGAGAAGCAGGCTCCATGCACCGGGAGCCCGACGTGGGATTCGATCCCGGGTCTCCAGGATCATGCCCTGGGCCAAAGGCAGGCGCTAAACCGCTGCGCCACCCAGGGATCCCTCGATGCGATTATTTTCGATATTTTTCGATTCGATTCTATTCAATTTAATTCGATCATTTTCGATTTGATTTGTTTCTTTACGATTTGATTCGATTCTTTTCAATTATTTTCGATTCTTTTCGATTCAATTCGATTTTTGTTTCAATTCTTTTCGATTCAATTATTTTCGATTCTTTTCGATTTGATTCAATTTGATTTGATGATTTTCGTTTCGATTCGATTCTTTTCTATTCGATTCTTTTCAAATTGATTCGATTATTTTCGATTATTTTTGATTCTTTTCGATGCAATTCGATTATTTTAAATTCGATTCGATTCTTTTCGATGCGATTTGATTTGATTCTTTTCGAATTGATTCAACTTTTTTTATTCAATCTGATTTTATTCCATTGTTTTTGATTCGATTCAATTCTTTTCGATTCGATTCTTTATGTTTTGAGTTGAATATTTTTGATTATTTTCGTTTCATTTCGATTATTTGCTTTTTTTTAATTAATTTTTTGTTGGTGTTCAATTTACCAACAAACAGAATAACACCCAGTGCTCAATCCATCAAGTGTCCCCCTCAGTGCCTGTCACACAACCACCCCCACCCCCTGCCCTCCTCCCCTTCCACCAACCCTAGTTCTTTTCCCAAAGTTAGGAGTCTTTATATTCTGTCTCCCATGCTGATATTTTCCACACATTTCTTCTCCCTTCCCTTATATTCCCTTTCGCTATTATTTATATTCCCCAAATGAATGAGAACATACAGTTTTTGTCCTTCTCCGATTGACTTACTTCACTCAGCATAATACCCTCCAGTTCCATCCACGTTGAAGCAAATGGTGGGTATTTGTCATTTCTAATGGCTGAGTAATATTCTATTGTGTACATAAACCACATCTTCTTTATCCATTCATCTTTTGATGGACACCGAGGCTCCTTCCACAGTTTGGCTATTGTGGACATTGCTGCTAGAAACACGGGGTGCAGGTGACCCGGCGTCTCATTGCATCTGAATCTGGGGTAAATCCCCAACAGTGCAATTGCTGGTTCGTAGGGCAGGTCTATTTTTAACTCTTTGAGGATCCTCCACAGAGTTTTCCAGAGTGGCTGCACCAGTTCACATTCCCACCAACAGTCTAAGAAGGTTCCCTTTTCTCCGCATCCTCTCCAACATTTGTGTTTTCCTGCCTTGTTAATTTTCCCCATTCTCACTGGTGTGAGGTGGTATCTCATTGGGGTTTTGATTTGTATTTCCCTGATGGCCAGTGATGCAGAGCATTTTCTCATGTGCCTGTTGGCCATGTCTATGTCTTCCTCTGTGAGATTTTTCTTCATGTCTTTTGCCCATTTCATGATTGGATTATTTGTTTCATTGGTGTTGAGTTTAAGAAGTTCTTTATAGATCTTGTACACTAGCCCTTTACCTGATACGTCATTTGCAAATATCTTCTCCCATTCTGTAGGTTGTCTTTTAGTTTTGTTGACTGTATCCTTTGCTGTGCAAAAGCTTCTTATCTTGATGAAGTCCCAATAGTTCATTTTTGCTTTTGTTTCTTTTGCCTTCGTGGATGTATCTTGCAAGAAGTTCCTGTGGCCGAGTCCAAAAAGGGTGTTGCCTGTGTTCTCCTCTAGGATTTTGATGGAGTCTTGTCTCACATTTTAGATCTTTCATCCATTTTGAGTTTATCTTTGTGTATGGTGAAAGAGAGTGGTCTAGTTTCATTCTTCTGCATGTGGATGTCCAATTTTCCCAGCACCATTTATTGAAGAGACTGTCTTTCTTCCAATGGATAGTCTTTCCTACTTTATCAAATACTAGTTGACAGAAAGTTGAGGTCCACTTCTGGATTCTCTATTCTGTTCCATTGATCTATGTGTCTGTTTTTGTGCCAGTACCACACTGTCTTGATGACCACAGCTTTGTAGTACAACCTGAAATCTGACATTGTGATGCCCCCAGATATGGTTTTCTTTTTTAAAATTCGCCTGGCTATTCGGGGTCTTTTCTGATTCCACACGAATCTTAAAATAATTTGTTCCAACTGTCTGAAAAAAGTCCATGTATTTTGATAGAGTTTGCATTAAACATGTAAATTGCCCTGTGTAACATTGATATTTTCACAATATTAATTCTGCCAATCCATGAGCATGGAATATTTTTCCATCTCTTTGTGTCGTCTTCCATTTCTTTCAGAAGTGTTCTATAGTTTTTGGTTAGGTTTATTCCTAGGTATCTTATGCTTTTGGGTGCAATTGTAAATGGGATTGACTCCTTAATTTCTCTTTCTTCAGTCTCATTGTTAGTGTATAGGAATGCCATTGATTTCTGGGCATTGATTTTGTATCCTTCCATGCTACTAAATTGCTGTATGAGTTCTAGCAATCTTGGGGTGGAGGCTTTTGGGTTTTCTATGTAGAGTATCATGTCATCGGCGAAGAGGGAGAGTTTGACTTCTTCTTTGCCAATTTGAATGCCTTTAATGTCTTTTTGTTGTCTGATTGCTGAGGCTAGGACTTCCAATACTATGTTAAATAGCAGTGGTGAGAGTGGACATCCCTGTCTTGTTCCTGATCTTAGGGGAAAGGCTCCCAGTGCTTCCCCATTGAGAATGATATTTGCTGTGGTCTTTTCGTAGATAGCTTTTAAGATGTCGAGGAAAGTTCCCTCTATCCCTACACTCTGAAGAGTTTTGATCAGGAATGGATGCTGTATTTTGTCAAATTCTTTCTCTTCATCCTGTGAAAGGATCATATGGTTCTTGGTTTTTCTCTTGCTGATATGATGAATCACATTGATTGTTTTACGAGTGTTGAACCAGCCTTGTGTCCTGGGATAAATCCTACTTGCTCATGGTGAATAATTTTCTTAATGTGTTGTTGGATCGTGTTGGCTAGTATCTTGTTGACAATTTTTGCATCCATGTTCATCAGGGATATTGGTGTAATTCTCCTTTTTGTTGGGGTCTTTGTCTGGTTTTGGAATTAAGGTGATGCTGGCCTCATAGAACGAGGCTATCTCTTTCTATCTTTCCAAACAGCTTTAGTAGAATAGGTATGATTTCTTCTTTAAACGTTTGATAGAATTCTCCTGGGAAGCCATCTGGCCCTGGACTCTTGTGTCTTGGGAGGTTTTTGATGACTGCTTCAATTTCCTCCTTGGTATTGCCCTGTTCAGGTTTTCTATTTCTTTCTGTTCCAGTGTTGGTAGTTTGTGGCCTTCCAGGAATGCGTCCATTTCTTCTAGATTGCCTAATTTATTGGCATATAGCTGTTCATAATATGTTTTAAAATCGTTTGTATTTCCTTGGTGTTGGTAGTGATCTCTCCTTTCTCATTCATGGTTTTATTAATTTGAGTCTTCTCTCTCTTCTTTTTAATAAGGTTGGCTAATGGTTTATCTATGTTATTAATTCTTTCAAAGAACCAACTCCTGGTTCTGTGATCTGTTCCACAGTTCTTCTGGTCTCAATTTCATTCAGTTCTGCCCGAATTTTAATTAACTCTCTCCTTCTGCTGTGCGTAGGGTCCATCTTTTCTTTTCCCTCTATCTCCTTTATGTGTAAGGTTAGGTTTTGTATTTGAGTTCTTTCCAGTTTTTGAATGGCTGCTTGTATTGCGATGTATTTCCCCCTTAGGACTGCTTGTGCTGCATACCAAAGATTTGAACGGTTGTATCTTCATTCTCATTAGTTTCCATGAATCTTTCAAATTCTTCCTTAATTTCCTGGTTGACCCTTTCATCTTTTAGTAGGATGGTCCTTAACCTCCATGTGTTTGAGGTCCTTCCAAACTTCTTGTTGTGATTTAGTTCTCATTTCAGGGCATTATGGTCTGAGAATATGCAGGGGATGATCCCAATCCTTTGGTATCAGTTCAGACCATATTTGTGACCCAGCATGTGATCTATTCTGGAGAAAGTTCCATGTGCCCTTGAGAACAATGTGTATTCAGTTGACTTTGGATGTAAAATTCTTTAGATATCTGTGAAATCCATCTGGTCCAGTATATCATTTAAAGCTCTCATTTCTTTGGAGATGTTGTGCTTAGAAGACCTATCTAGTATAGAAAGAGCTAGATTGATGTCACCAAGTACAAGTGTATTATTATCTAAATATTTTTTCACTTTGGTTTTAAATTGGTTTCAATATTTGGCAGCTCCCACATCCGGGCATATTTATTGAGGATTGTTAAGTCCTCTTGTTGGATAGATCCTTTAAGTATGATATAGTGTCCTTCTTCATCTCTCACTACAGTCTTCGGGGTAGATTTTAGTTTATCTGATATAAGGATGGCTACCCCTGCTTTCTTTTGAGGACCATTCGAATGGTAAATGGTTCTCCAACCTTGTATTTTCAGGCTGTAGGTGTCCTTCTGTCTAAAATGAGTCTCTTGTAGACAGCAAATAGATGGGTCCTGCTTTTTTATCCAGTTTGAAACCCTGCGGCTTTTGATGGGTCATTAAGCCTGTTCATGTTCAGAGTTACTATTGAAAGTTATGAGTTTAGTGTCATCATGGATGTTTATTTAGTCCTTGTTTTTGTGGATTGTTCCACTGAACTTCTTTTTAAAGGGGTATTTTAAGAGTCCCCCTTAAAATTTTTTGCAGAGCTGGTTTGGAGGTCACATATTCTTTCAGTTCCTGCTTGTCTTGGAAGCTCTTTATCTCTCCTTCCATTTTGAATGAGAGCCTTGCTGGATAAAGTATTCTTGGTTGCATATTCTTCTCATTTAGGACCCTGAATATATCCTGCCAGCCATTTCTGGCCTGCCCGGTCTCTGTGGAGAGGTCTGCTGTTACCCTAATACTCCTCCCCATAAATGTCAGGGATTTCTTGTCCTTTGCTGCTTTAAGGATCTTTTCTTTATCTTTGGAATTTGCAAGCTTAACTATTAGATGTCGAGGTGTTGAATGGTTTTATTGTTTTTAGGGGGGATCTCTCTATTTCCTGGGTCTGAATGCCTGTTTCCCTTCCCAGATTAGGAAGGTTTTCAGCTAGCATTTGTTCAAATACATATTCTGGCCCTCTGTCTCTTCCAGCACCCTGGAACCCCAATTAAACATAGTTTTTCTTCCTCAGGCTGTCGTTTATTTCCCTTAATCTGTCTTCATGGTCTTTTAATTGTCTGTCTCTTTTTTCCTCAGTTTCCTCTTTACCTTCAGCTTGTCTTCTATGTCACTCACTCGTTCTTCCACCTCTTCCACCTCGTTAACCCTCGTCATTAGGACTTCTAGTTTGGATTACATCTCATTCAATTGATTTTTAATTTCTGCCTGATTTGGTCTAAATTCTGCAGGCATGAAGTCTCTTGAGTTCTTTATGCTTTTTTCTAGAGCCACCAGTAGCTGTATAATAGTGCTTCTGAATTGGCTTTCTGACATTGAATTGTAATCCAGATTTTGTAACTCTGTGGGAGAGACGACTGCTTCTGATTCTTTCTTTTGAGGTGAGGTTTTCCTTCTAGTCATTTTGCTAGTGCAGAGTGCCCAAAAACAAGTTGTATTAGGAATAGGAGAAAAAGAGAGAGAGAGAAGGAAAGAAAAGAGAAAAAGAAAAAAGAAAAAAGGAGAAAGAAGGAAAAAAGAGAAGAGAAAGAAAAAGAAAGGTGAAATTAAAGGGTGGGGGAAGCAATCAGAAATCAAAAGAAAAAAAACAAAAGACAAAAAAACCGAAAAAACAAAATAACAAAAATACAAAATACGCAGGGGAGTATCTTCTGTTTCTGTATACTTTAAGTCCCTTGACTTCCTCTGAAACTTGTCCGTCTAGCTGGTCTTCTGGGAGAGGGGCCTGTTGTGCTGATTTTCAGGTGTTAGCACTTGGGGGAGCTGCACTGCCCCCTGCCTGGTGCAGGTCTCAGTTGGGGTTGTTTACCCCGTGAGGCCCATGGAGGAAGAACCCAGTGGCTGCTCTGGAGCCTTGGATTCAGCCCCTGCAGTAACTCTGGAGCTCTTTGTCCCCAGGGCCTGGAGCCTCTGGGGTGGGGCCGCTGATCTGCTTAGCTCCAGGCAGGAGCGTCCTTGCTGTCCTGGGCCCTCCCGGCCTCTGCCTGTTCCGGGGGGAGGCCAGATCCTGGGCTGTGTCCAGGCGCCCTTTCCTCCCAGCCTGCCCTGTTGGATTCGCGCTCCAGGCCACACAGGCCCCTCCGTGGAGCCACTGCCCGAGCCTCTCCGAGCTGCTCCAGATCCTGCCATGCGCACTGCAGCCCTTAGGGAAATCGGTGCACTCTCCTGGGCGCGCAGGTGTCTGTTAGTGTCCCAGGGAGCCTGAGGGCCTCCCCGTCCTCTAGGGGTCCTGCTCTAACTCCCTGCAGGCGCCTTTCCACCCAGAAAGGTTGGTGCAGCCCCTGCTTCTCCGGGATGGGGCTCTCCTGTCCTGGGGACACTCGCCCCGGCCTTATCCCGGCTCCTCGCGGGGCTCCTCCCCCTTGGATGCCTTTTGTTTATTTCTTTTTTCCCATCTTCCTACCTTGATAGAAGCGTGAACTCCTCACTGTAGCGTTTCAGCTGGTCTCTCTTTAAATCTCAGGTCGAAGTCGTAGATTTTCAGGATGATTTGAAGGTTATCTAGGTAATTTGGTGGGGACAGGTGACCTGGGGACCCTACTCTTCTGCCATCTTCATCTTTTCCTCGAATATTTTCGATTCTTTTCGATTCGATTCGATTACTTTCAATTCTTTTCGATTCCATTTGATTCTTTTCTATACAAATCGGTTATTTTCGTTTCGGTTTGATTATTTTCAATTCAATTTGATTATTTTCGTTTCGGTTCGATTATTTTCGATTTGTTTTGATTATCTTCGATTCTTTTTTATTCTTTTTGATTTGATTCGATTCGATTCTTTTTGATTCGATTCAATTCTTTTCTATTCGAATCGATTATTTTTGATTCGATTCTTTTCAATTCGATTCAATTATTTCTATTCTTTTCGATTCGATTCTTTTCAAATCGAATCGATTATTTTCATTTCGGTTCGATTATCTTCAATTCTTCAATTCAAGAAACCCTCCTGTGTTTGCATCGGTGTCGGCTCCTTGGTGGTTTGCCGGATTCACAATCTAGGGCACAACAAAAAGGCCTGCCTTCCTGACATCTTTTTCAGGGCCCCGCTGACCACCCCACTGGCCCTCTGTACCCCAGGCACACAGGCACGGGGATGCAGGGACGGGAGGAAGTGCCTCGGAACACGGCCAGCTCTGGCCCCCTGGACAGAGGAAGCACAGACCTCCCAGGTCGCTTTGCACAGACCCTGGTGACCTAAGGCTCCCTGGCTGTCACTCTGTCCCAGCCCCTGCTGGTCCGCGTGGCACAGGCTGAGTCCCAGTAAAGTCTGTGGGGTCCTGACCCTGGCATCTGGCCGCCCCTGGAAGGCACGTGGGGACGTCAGCTGTCTGTGCCTGACGGCGCCCATGCAGGCGCCGGTTGGGGCCTGGGTGGTGCCCCCTCCTCCTCTCTGGGAGTCTCTCCACGCCCCATGCACAGTGATTTGGGAGACACAGAAACAGGCTGGCTGTGCATTTTCGCACCACAACAATTTATTGACTTTTTAAGCAAAGGGTGTGCATGTTCCGCTGGGGAGGGAGACCTTTCTGTCTTTTAGGAGAGGGTAAGAATAACACGGGGTTGAGGGCGGGTGCTGGAGTCCCCCACCTGGGATCATGTGTGGACCTGGGTGGGGCATATGTCCTGAGGTTTCACCCTGATAGACGGTTCTGTGGACAGCAGTCCTGAACTGGACCTGCAGCTCATGGGCTCTTGCGATGGGTCCCTGCACAGCAGCTGGACCCCGGCCTCGGGGCCCCTGGGGCCCCAACACCTGGAGGAGCCTGCCTCCTGGTGTGGGAGCGGGTGGGACCCACCGGCCTACCCCTGCTCTCCCCACCCTGGGGTGTCCCGGGATCCCCAGTGCTGCCCTAGTTCAACGACCTGGATCTGTGGGGCATGCTGAGGGCCCAGGAGGCCACATCCAGCTGTGAGAGGGCTTGCTCAGCCTGGGGCCAGTATCCAGGGCTGGCCAGGTCCATGGGGGGGCTGAATCCCATTAGTGTTTGTGTTGGGCCTTGGGGAGGCTCAAAGCACCCCGGCCCCCACAGAGCCTGGGGCCAGGCCAGCCCTGGTCCCTCTGAGTTAGGGGCGGGTGTCCTGTGCAGGGTGTGTCACCC
>JAVLSZ010000510.1:50000-52500 GCA_032313775.1 Urocyon cinereoargenteus | reverse complement strand
CCTAACCCTAACCCTAACCCGTACCATAACCCTAACCCTAACCCTAACCCGTACCCTAACCCTAACCATAACCCTAACCCGTACCCTAACCCAAACCCTAACCAGTACCCTAACCCTAACCCAACCCTAACCCTGACCCATACCCTAACCCTAACCCTAACCCGAAACCTAACACGTACCCTAAACCTAACCCGTACCTTAACCCTAACCCGTACCCTAACCCTAAACCTAACCCTAACCCTAAACCTAACCCGTACCCTAACCCTAACCCTAACCCTTTCCTAAACCTAACCCTAACCCTAAACCTAAACCTAACCCGTACCCTAACCCTAACCCGTACCCTAACCCGTACCCTAACCCTAACCCTAACCGTAACCCTAACCCTAACCCGTACCCTAACCCTAACCCTAACCCTAACACTAACCCGTACCCTAACCCTAACCCGTTCCCTAACCCGTACCCTAACCCTAAACCTAACCCTAACCCCTAACCCCTAAACCTAACCCTAACCCTAACCCGTACCTAACCCTAACCCTAACCCTAACCCGTACCCTAACCATAACCCTCACCCGTACCCTAACCCTAACCCTAACCCTAACCCTTTGCTAACCCTAACCCTAACCCTAACCCTAACCCGTACCCTAAACCTAACCCTAACCCTAACCCTAACCCTAACCCGTAACCTAACCCTAATCCTAACCCGTACCCTAACCGTAACCCTAACCCGTACCCTAACCCTAACCCTAAAACTAACCCTAACCCTTACCCTAAACCTAACCCTAACCCTAACCCTAACCCTTTCCTAAACCTAACCCTAACCTTAACCCTAACCCTTACCCTAACCCTAACCCATACCCAAAACCTAACCCTAACCCTAACCCTAACCCTAACCCGTACGCTAACCCTAAAACTAACCCTAACCCTAACCCTAACCCGTACCCTAACCCTAACCCTAACCCTAACCCTAACCCGTACCCTAACCCTAACCCTAACCCTAACCCGTACCCTAAACCTAACCTGTACCCTAACCCTAACCCTAACCCTAACCCTAACACTAAGGCGTACCCTAAACCTAACCCTAACCCTAACCCTAACCCGTACCCGTACCCTAACCGTAACCCGTACCCTAACCCTAACCCTAACCCTAACCCTAACCCGTACCCTAAACCTAACCCTAACCCGTACCCTAACCCAAACCCGTACCCTAAACTTAACCCTAACCCTAACCCTAACCCTAACCCTAACCCGTACCCTAAACCTAACCCTAACCCTAACCCTAACCCGTACCCTAACCCTAAACCTAACCCTAACCCTAACCCGTACCCTAAACTTAACCCTAACCCTAACCCTAACCCTAACCCGTACCCTAACCCTAACCCTAACCCTAATCCTAAACCTAACCCCTAACCCTAACCCTAACCCGTACCCTAACCCTAACCCTAATACTAACCCTAACCCTAACCCGTACCCTAACCCTAACCCTAACCCGTATCCTAACCCTAACCCTAACCCTAACCATAACCCTTTCCTAACCCTAACCCTAAATCTAAACCTAACCCTAACGCGTACACTAACCCTAACCCATACCCTAACCCTAAACCTAACCCTAAACCTAACCCTAACCCTAACCCGTACGCTAACCCTAACCCTAACACTAACCCTACCACTAACCCGTACCCTAACCCTAACCCGTACCGTAACCCTAACCCTAACCCTAATCCTAACACTAACCCCTAACCCTAACCCTAACCCGTACCCTAAACCTAACCCTATTACGTACCCTAACCCTAACCCGTACCCTAAACCTAATCCTAACCCTAACCCTAACCCTAACCTGTACTCTAACCCTAACCCGTACCCTATCCCTAACCCTAACCTAAAACCCTAACCCTAACCCTAACCCGTACCCTAACCCTAACCCTAACCCGTACCCTAATCCTAACCCTAACCCGTACCCTAACCCTAACCCGTACCCTAAACCTAACCCTAACCCTAACCCTAAACCGTACCCTAAACCTAACTCTAACTCTAACCCTAACCCTAACCCGTACCCTAACCCTAACCCTAACACTTACCCGTACCCTAACCCTAACCCTAACCCTAATCCTAACCCTAACCCCTATCCTTAAACCTAACCCGAACCCTAACCCTAACCCTAACCCGTAACCTAACCCTAACCCAACACTAACCCTAACCCTAAACCGTACCCTAAACCTAACCTTAACCCTTACCCTAACCCTAACCCTAACCCTAAACCTAACACTAACCCTAACCCGTACCCTAACCCTAACCCGTACTCTAACCCTAAACCTAACCCTAAACCTAACCCTAACCCTAACCCGTACGCCTACCCTAACCCTTTCCCTAAACCTAACCCTAACCCGTACGCTAACCCTAAACCGTACCCTATCCCTAAACCTAACCCTAATCCTAACGCTAACCCCTAACCCTAACCCTAACCCGTACCCTAAACCTAACCCTAATCCGTACCCTAACCCTA
>JAVLSZ010000510.1:25000-47500 GCA_032313775.1 Urocyon cinereoargenteus | reverse complement strand
AACCTCACCCTAACCCTAACCCTATCCGTACCCTAACCCTTACCCTAAACCTAACCCTAACCCGTACCCTAACACTAATCCTAACCCTAACCCTAACCCTTACCCTAACCCGTACCCAAACCCTAACCTTAACCAACCCTAACCCTAACCCTAACCCTAACCCTAAACCTTTCCTAACCCTAAACCTAACCCTAACACTAACCCGTACGCTATCCCTAACTCTAACCCTAACCCTAACCCGTACCCTAAACCTAACCTGTACCCTAACCCTAACGCTAACCCTAACACCTAACCCTAACCGTAACCCGTACCCTAACCCTAACCCTAAACCGTACCCTAACCCTAACCCGTACCCTAACCCTAACCCTAACCCTAACCCGTACCCTAACCCTAACCCGTACCCTAACCCTAACCCGTACCCTAACCCTAACCCGTACCCTAACCCATACCCTAACCCTAACCCTAACCATAACCCTAACCCGTACCCTAAACCTAACCCTAACCCTTACTCTAACCCCTAACCCCTAACCCTAACCCTAACCCTAACCCTAACCCGTACTTTAACACTAACACTAACACTAACCCTAACCCTAACCCGTACCCTAAACCTAACCCTAACCGTAACCCTAACCCGTACCCTAACCCTAACCCCTAACCCTAACCCTAACCCTAACCCTAACCCGTACCCTAACCCTAACCCTAACCTTAACCCAGCCCGTACCCTAACCCTAACCTTAACCCGTACCCTAACCCTAACCCTAATCCTATCCCTAACCCTTTCCTAACACTAACCCTAACCCTAACCCTAACCCTAACCCGTACCCTAACCCTAACCCATACCCTAACACTAACCCTAACCCTAACCCTAACCCTAACCCGTATGCTAACCCTAACCCTAACCCTCACCCTAACCCTAACCCGTACCCTAACCCTAAACCGTACCCTAACCCTAACCCGTACCCTAACCCTAACCCTAACCCTAACCCCTAAACCTAACCCTAACCCGTACCCTAACCATAACCCTAACCCATACCCTAACCCTAACCCGTAAACTAAACCTAACCCTAACCCTAACCCTAACCCGTACCCTAACCCTAACCCTTACCCTAACCCTAACACTAACCCTATCCCCTAACCTTAACCCTAAACCGTACCCTAACCCTAACCCTAACGCTAACCCCTAACCCTAACCCTAACCCGTACCCTAAACCTAACCCTAACCCGTACCCTAACCCGAACCGGTACCCTAAGCCTAACACGTACCCTAACCCGTACCCTAACCCTAACCCTAACCCTATCCCTAACCCTAACCCGTACCCTAAACCTAACACTAACCCTAACCCTAACCCTACCCTAACCCTTACCCTAAACCTAACCCTAACCCGTACCCTAACCCTAATCCTAACCCTAACCCTAAAACTTAACCTAACCCGTACCCTAACCCTAACCCTTAACCTTTCCTAACCCTAACCCTAACCCTAACCCGAACCCTAACCCGTACGCTATCCCTAACTCTAACCCTAACCCTAACCCTAAACCGTACCCTAACCCTAACCCGTACCCTAACCCTAACCCTAACCCTAACCCGTACCCTAACCCTAACCCGTACCCTAACCCTGACCCATACCCTAACCCTAACCCGTACCCTAACCCTAACCCGTAACCTAACCCGTACCCTAACCCATACCCTAACCCTAACCCGTACCCTAACCCATACCCTAATCCTAACCATAACCCTAACCCGTACCCTAAACCTAACCCTAACCCTTACCCTAACCCTAACCCTAACCCTAATCCTAACCCTAACCCTAAAACTTAACCTAACCCGTACCCTAACCCTAACCCTTAACCTTTCCTAACCCTAACCCTAACCCTAACCCGAACCCTAACCCGTACGCTATCCCTAACTCTAACCCTAACCCTAACCCTAAACCGTACCCTAACCCTAACCCGTACCCTAACCCTAACCCGTAACCTAACCCGTACCCTAACCCATACCCTAACCCTAACCCGTACCCTAACCCATACCCTAATCCTAACCCTAACCCTAACCCGTACCCTAAACCTAACCCTAACCCGTACCCTAACCCTAACCTGTACCCTAACCCTAACCCTAACCCTAACCCCTAACCCTAACCGTAACACGTAACCTAACCCTAACCATAAACCGTACCCTAACCCTAACCCGTACCCTAACCCTAACCCTAACCCTAACCCTAACCCTAACCCGTACCCTAACCCTAACCCGTACCCTAACCCTAACCCGTACCCTAACCCTAACCCGTACCCTAACCCTAACCCGTACCCTAACCCATACCCTAACCCTAACCCTAACCATAACCCTAACCCGTACCCTAAACCTAACCCTAACCCTTACTCTAACCCCTAACCCCTAACCCTAACCCTAACCCTAACCCTAACTCGTACTTTAACACTAACACTAACACTAACCCTAACCCTAACCCGTACCCTAAACCTAACCCTAACCGTAACCCTAACCCGTACCCTAACCCTAACCCCAAACCCTAACCATAACCCGTACCCTAAACCTAAACCTAACCCTAACCCGTACCCTAACCCTAACCCTAACCCTAAACCTAACCCTAACCAGTACCCTAACCCTAACCCTAACCCTAACCCTAACACTAACCCATACCCTAACCCTATCCCGTACCTAACCCGTACCCAGGCCTCACCCTAAATCTAACCCTAACCCTAACCCCTAACCCCTAACCCTAACCCGTACCCTAACCTTAACCCTAACCCGTACCCCAACCCGTACCCTAACCCTAACCCTAACCCTCACCCTTTCCTAACCCTAACCCTAACCCTAACCCTAACCCTAATCCTAACCCTAAACCGTACCCTAAACCTAACCCGTACCCTAAACCTAACCCTAACCCTAACCCTAACCCTAACCCTAAACCTAACCCGTACCCTAACCCTAACCCTAACCCTAACCCGTAAGCTAACCCTAACCCTAACCCTACCCTAACCCTAACCCGTACCCTAACCCTAACCCTAACCCTAACCCTAAACCTAACCCGTACCCTAACCCTAACCCTAACCCGAAACCTAACCCTAACCCGTACCCTAACCCTAACCCTAAACCTAACGCTAACCTGTACCCTAACCCTAACCCTAACCCAAACCCTAACACGAACCCGTACCCTAACCCTAACCCTAACCCTAACACTAACCCTAACCCGTACCCTAACCCTAACCCTAACCCTACCCCTAACCCTAACCCTAACCCGTACCCTAAACCGTACCCTAACCCTAACCCTAACCCTAACCCTAACCCCTAACCCTAACCCTAACTCTAATCCTAACCCAAACCCCTAACCCTAAACCTAACCCGTACCCTAACCCTAACCCTAACCCGTACCCTAACCCTAACCCGTACCCTAAACCGTACCCTAACCCTACCCTAACCCTAACCCCTAACCCTAACCCTAACCCTAACCCTAACCCTAACCCTAACCCGTAACCTAACCTTAACCCTAACCTTAACCCTAACCCGTACCCTAACCCTAACCTTAACCCGTACCCTAACCCTAACCCTAATCCTAACCCTAACCCTTTCCTAACCCTAACCCTAACCCTAACCCTAACCCTAACCCTAACCCGTACCCTAACCCTAACCCATACCCTAACACTAACCCTAACCCTAACCCTAACCCGTATGCTAACCCTAACCCTAACCCTCACCCTAACCCTAACCCGTACCCTAACCCTAAACCGTACCCTAACCCTAACCCGTACCCTAACCCGTACCCTAACCCTAACCCCTAAACCTAACCTTAACCCGTACCCTAACCATAACCCTAACCCATAACCTAACCCTAACCCGTACCCTCAACCTAACCCTAACCCTAACCCTAACCCGTACCCTAACCCTAACCCTTACCCTAACCCTAACACTAACCCTATCCCCTAACCTTAACCCTAAACCGTACCCTAACCCTAACCCTAACGCTAACCCCTAACCCTAACCCTAACCCGTACCCTAAACCTAACCCTAACCCGTACCCTAAACCTAACCGGTACCCTAAGCCTAACACGTACCCTAACCCGTACCCTAACCCTAACCCTAACCCTATCCCTAACCCTAACCCGTAACCTAAACCTAACACTAACCCTAACCCTAACCCTACCCTAACCCTTACCCTAAACCTAACCCTAACCCGTACCCTAACCCTAATCCTAACCCTAACCCTAACACTTACCCTAACCCGTACCCTAACCCTAACCTTAACCAACCCTAACCCTAACCCTAACCCTAACCCTTAACCTTTCCTAACCCTAACCCTAACCCTAACCCTAAACCTAACCCGTACGCTATCCCTAACTCTAACCCTAACCCTAACCCTAAACCGTACCCTAACACTAACCCGTACCCTAACCCTAACCCTAACCCCAACCCTAACCCTAACCCGTACTCTAACCCTAACCCGTACCCTAACCCTGACCCATACCCTAACCCTAACCCGTACCCTAACCCTAACCCGTAACCTAACCCGTACCCTAACCCATAACCTAACCCTAACCCGTACCCTAACCCTAACCCTAACCCTAACCCTAACCCCTAACCCCTAACCCTAACCCTAACCCTAACCCTAACCCGTAATTTAACACTAACACTAACCCTAACCCTAACCCTAAACCATACCCTAAACCTAACCCTAAACCTAACCCTAACCCGTACTCTAACCCTAACCCCTAACCCTAACCATAACCCGTACCCTAAAACTAACCCTAACCCTAACCCGTACCTTAACCCTAAACCTAACCCTAACCAGTACCCTAACCCTAACCCTAACCCGTACCGTAACCCTAACCCGTACCCTAACCATAACCCTAACCCTACCCTAACCCTAACCCTAACCCGTACCCTAACCCTAAGCCTAACCCTAACCCGTACCCTAACCCTAACCCTAACCAGTACCCTAACCTTAACCCTAACCCGTACCCTAACCCTAAACCGTACCCTAAACCTAACCCTAACCCTAACCCGTACCCTAACCCGTACCCTAACCCTAGCCCGTACCCTAACCCGTACCCTAACCCTAACCCCAACCCAATCCTAAACTTAACCCGTACCCTAACCCTAACCCTAACCCGTACCCTAACCTGTACCCTAGCCCTACCCCGTACCCTAACCATACTCCGTACCCTAACCCTAACCCTAACCCTAACCCGTACCCTAACCCTAACCCTAATGCTTTCCTAAACCTAACCCTAACCCTAACTCTCACCCTAACCCGTACCCTAACCCTAACCCGTACCCTAACCCTAACCCTAACCCTAACCCGTACCCTAACACTAACCCTAACCCTAAAACTAAACCGTACCCTAACCCTAACCCGTACCCTAACCCGTACCCAGGCCTCACCCTAACCCTAACCCTAACCCTAACCCCTAACCCCTAACCCTAACCCTAACCCTAACCCTAACCCGTACCCTAACCTTAACCCTAACCCGTACCCTAACCCGTACCCTAACCCTAACCCTAACCCTAACCCTTTCCTAACCCTAACCCTAATCCTAACCCTAACCCGTACCCTAAACCTAACCCTTACCCTAACCATAAACCTAACCCTAACCCTAACCCTAACCCGTAAGCTAACCCTAACCCTAACCCTAACCCTAACCCTAACTCTAACCCGTACCCTAACCCGAACCCTAACCCTAACCCTAAACCTAAACTAACCCGTACCCTAACCCTAACCCTAACCCGAACCCTAAACCTAACCCGTACCCTAACCCTAACCCTAAACCTAACGCTAACCCGTACCCTAACCCTAACCCTAGACCAAAACCTAACACTAACCCGTACCCTAACCCTAACCCTAACCCTAACCCGTACCCTAACCCTAACCCTAACCCTAAACCTAACCCGTACCCTAAACCGTACCCTAACCCTAACCCTAACCCTAAACCTAACCCCTAACCCTAACCCTAACCCTAACCCTAACCTTAAACCGTACCCTAACCCTAACCCTAACCTTAACCCTAACACGTACCCTAACCCTAACCTTAACCCGTACCCTAACCCTAACCATAATCCTAACCCTAACCCTTTCCTAACCCTAACCCTAACCCTAACCCATACCCTAAACCGTACCCTAAACCTAACCCTAACACTAAACCTAACCCCTAACCCTAACCCTAACCCTAACCCTAACCCTAACCTTAACCCGTAACCTAACCCTAACCCTAATCCGTACCCTAACCCTAACACTAACCCTTTCCTAACCCTAACCCTATCCTTAACCCTAACCCTAAACCTAACCCGTACACTAAACCTAACCCGTACCCTAACCCTAACCCTAACACTAACCCGTACGCTAACCCTAACCCTAACCCTAACCCTAACCCTAAACCTAACCCGTACCCTAACCCTAACCCTAACCCTAACCCTAACCCTAAACCTAATCCGTACCCTAACAATAACCCTAACCCGTACCCTAACCCTAACCCTAACCGTAACCCTAAACCTAACCCGTACCCTAACCCTAACCCTAACCCTAACCCTAACCCGTACCCTAACCCTAACCCTTAACCTAACCCTAACCCGTACCCTAACCATAACCCTAACCCAAACCCTAAACCTAAACCTTACCCTAACCCTAACCCTAACCCTTACCCTAACCCTAACCCGTACCCTAACCCTAACCCTAACCCTAACCCGTACCCTAACCCGTACCCAAACCCGTACCCTAACCCTAACCCTAACCCTAACCCCTAACCCTAACCCTAACCCTCACCCTAACCCGTACCCTAACCCTAACCCTAACCCTAACCCTAACCCGTACCCTAACCCTAACCTTAACCCGTACCCTAACCCTAACCCTAATCCTAACCCTAACCCTTTCCTAACCCTAACCCTAACCCTAACCCTAACCCTAACCCGTACCCTAACCCTAACCCGTACCCTAACACTAACCCTAACCCTAACCCTAACCCTACCCGTATGCTAACCCTAACCCTAACCCTCACCCTAATCCTAAACGGTACCCTAACCCTAACCCGTACCCTAACCCTAACCCGTACCCTAAACCTAACCCTAACCCTAACCCCTTAAACTAACCCTAACCCGTACCCTTCCATAACCCTAACCAATACCCTAACCCTAACTCGTACCCTAAACCTAACCCTCACCCTAACACTAACCCGTACCCTAACCCTAACCCTTACCCTAACCCTAACCCTAACCCTAATCCTATCCCCTAACCCTAACCCTAAACCGTACACTAACCCTAACCCTAACGCTAACCCCTAACCCTAACCCTAACCCGTACCCTAAACCTAACTCTAACCCGTACCCTAACCCTAAACGGTAACCAAACCCTAACACGTACCCTAACCCGTACACTAACCCTAACCCTATCCCTAACCCTAACCCGTACCTTAAACCTAACCCTAACCTAAACCTAACCCGTACCCTAACCCTTACCTTAAACCTAACCCTAACCCGTACCCTAACCCTAATCCTAAACCTAACCCTAACCCTTACCCTAACCCGTACCCTAACCCTAACCTTAACCAACCCTAACCCTAACCCTAACCCTAACCCTAAACCTTTCCTAACCCTAACCCTAAACCTAACCCTAACCCGTACGCTATCCTTAACTCTAACCCTAACCATAACCCGTACCCTAACCCTAACCTGTACTCTAACCCTAACCCTAACCCTAACCCTAACCCCTAACCCTAACCGTAACCCGTACCCTAACCCTAACCCTAAACCGTACCCTAACCCTAACCCGTACCCTAACCCTAACCCTAACCCTAAACCTAACCCTAACCCGTACCCTAACCCTAACCCGTAACCTAAGCCTGACCCGTACCCTAACACTAACCCGTACCCTAACCCTAACCCGTAACCTAACCCGTACCCTAACCCGTACCCTAACCCTAACCCGTACCCTAACCCATACCCTAACCCTAACCCTAACCATAACCCTAACCCGTACCCTAAGCCTAACCCTAACACTTACCCTAACCCCTAATCACTAACCCTAACCCTAACCCAAACCCTAACCCGTACTTTAACACTAACACTAACCCTAACCCTAACCCTAACCCGTACCCTAAACCTAACCCTAACCCTAACCCGTACCCTAACCCTAACCCCTAACCCTAACCATAACCCATACCCTAAACCTAACCCTAACCCTAACCCGTACCCTAACCCTAACCCTAACCCTAACCCTAACCAGTACCCTAACCCTAACCCTAACCCGTACCGTAACCCTAACCCGTACCATAACCATAACCCTAACCCTACCCTAACCCGTACCCTAACTCGTACCCTAACCCTAACCCGTACCCTAACCCTAACCCTAACCCAACCCTAACCCTAACCCTAACCCGTACCCTAACCCTAAGCCTAACCCTAACCCGTACCCTAACCCTAACCCTAACCAGTACCCTAACCCTAACCCGTACCCTAACCCTAAACCGTACCCTAAACCTAACCCTAACCCTAACCCGTACCCTAACCCGTACCCTAACCCTAACCCGTACCCTAACCCTAACCCTAACCTCAACCCAATCCTAAACTTTACCCGTACCCTAACCCTAACCCTAAACCGTACCCTAACCCGTACCCTAACCCTACCCCGTACCCTAACCATACTCCGTACCCTAAACCTAACCCTAACCCTAAACCGTACCCTAACCCTAACCCTAATCCTTTCCTAAACCTAACCCTAACCCTAACTCTCACCCTAACCCGTACCCTAACCCGTACCCTAACCCTAAACCGTACCCTAACCCTAACCCTAACCCTAACCCGTACCCTAACAATAACCCTAACCCTAACACTAACCCGTACACTAACCCTAACCCGTACCCTAACCCGTACCCTAACCCTCACCCTAACCCTAACCCTAACCCTAACCCCTAACCCCTAACCCTAACCCTAAACCTAACCCTAACCCGTACCCTAACCTTAACCCTAACCCGTACCCTAACCCGTACCCTAACCCTAACCCTAACCCTAACCCTTTCCTAACCCTAACCCTAACCCAACCCTAACCCTAACCCTAACCCTAACCCGTACACTAACCCTAAGCCTAACCCTAACCCGTACCCTAACCCTAACCCTAACCAGTACCCTAACCCTAACCCTAACCCGTACCCTAACCCTAAACCGTACCCTAAACCTAACCCTAACCCTAACCCGTACCCTAACCCGTACCCTAACCCTAACCCGTACCCTAACCCTAACCCGTACCCTAACCCCAACCCTAACTCTAACCCAACCCTAACCCGAACCCGGATCCTAACCCTAACCCTAACCCGTACCCTAACCCGTACCCTAACCCTAACCCGTACCCTAACCCTAACCCGTACCCTAACCCTAACCCTAAACCTAACCCTAACCCTAACCCGTACCCTAAACCTAACCCTAACCCTAACCCTAACCCTACCCCTTCCTTAACCCTTACCCTAACACTAACCCTGACACGTACCCTATCCCTAACCCTAACCCTAACCCTAACTCTAACCCTAACCCGTACCCTAACCCCAACCCTAACCCGTACCCTAACCCTTACCCTAAACCTAACCCTAACACGTACCCTAACCCTAATCCTAACCCTAACCCTAACCCTTACCCTAACCCGTACCCTAACCCTAACCCTAACCATAACTCGTACCCTAACCCGTACCCTAATCCTAAACCTAACCCTAAGCCCTAACCCCTAACCCTAACCCTAACCCTAACCCTAACCCGTACATTAACACTAACACTAACCCTAACCCTAACCCTAACCCGTACCCTAAACCTAAACCTTACCCTAACACTAACCCTAACCCTTACCCTAACCCTAACACCTAACCCTAACCCGTACCCGTACCCTAAACCTAACCCTAACCCTAACCCGTACCCTAACCCTAACCATAACCCTAACCCGTACCCTAACCCTAAACCTAACCAGTACCCTAACCCTAACCCTAATCCATACCCTAACCCTAACCCTAACCCGTACCCTAACCCGTACCCTAACCCTACCCCGTACCCTAACCATACTCCGTACCCTAACCCTAACCCTAACCCGTACCCTAACCCTAACCTTAACGAACCCTAACCCTAATCCTAACCCTAACCCTAAACCTTTCCTAACCCTAACCCTAACCCTAACCCTAACCCTAACCCGTACCCTAAACTTAACCCTAACCCTAACACTAACCCGTACCCTAACCCTAACCCCTAACCCTAACCCTAAAACGTACCCTAAACCTAACCCTAACCCTAAACTGTACCCTAACTCTAACCCTAACCCTAACCCTAACCAGTACCCTAACCCTAACCCGTACCCTAACCCTAACCCGTACCCTATCCCTAACCAAACCCTAAACCTAACCCTTACCCTAACCCGTACCCTAACCCTAACCCGTACCCTAACCCTAACCCTAACCCTAACCCAACCCTAACCCTAACCCGGACCCTAACCCTAACCCGTACCATAACCATAACCGTAAACCAAACCATAACCCTAACCCGTACCCTAAATCTAACCCTAACCCTAACCCTAACCCTAACCCGTACCCTAACCCTAACCCTAAACTTAACCCTAACCCTAACCCGTACTCTAACCCTAATACCAACCCTAAACCTAACCCTAACCCGTACCTTAACCCTAACCCTAACCCTAACCCTAACCGGTACCCTAAACCTAACCCTAAACCGTACCCTAACCGTAACCCGTATCCTAACCCTAACCCTAACCCTAACCCTAACCCGTACCCTAACCCTAACCTTAACCCGTACCCTAACCCTAACCCTAATCCTAACCCTAACCCTTTCCTAACCCTAACCCTAACCCTAACCCTAACCCTAACCCGTACCCTAACCCTAACCCGTACCCTAACACTAACCCTAACCCTAACCCTAACCCTACCCGTATGCTAACCCTAACCCTAACCCTCACCCTAATCCTAAACGGTACCCTAACCCTAACCCGTACCCTAACCCTAACCCGTACCCTAAACCTAACCCTAACCCTAACCCCTTAAACTAACCCTAACCCGTACCCTTCCATAACCCTAACCAATACCCTAACCCTAACTCGTACCCTAAACCTAACCCTCACCCTAACACTAACCCGTACCCTAACCCTAACCCTTACCCTAACCCTAACCCTAACCCTAATCCTATCCCCTAACCCTAACCCTAAACCGTACACTAACCCTAACCCTAACGCTAAACCCTAACCCTAACCCTAACCCGTACCCTAAACCTAACTCTAACCCGTACCCTAACCCTAAACGGTAACCTAACCCTAACACGTACCCTAACCCGTACCCTAACCCTAACCCTATCCCTAACCCTAACCCGTACCTTAAACCTAACCCTAACCTAAACCTAACCCGTACCCTAACCCTTACCTTAAACCTAACCCTAACCCGTACCCTAACCCTAATCCTAAACCTAACCCTAACCCTTACCCTAACCCGTACCCTAACCCTAACCTTAACCAACCCTAACCCTAACCCTAACCCTAACCCTAAACCTTTCCTAACCCTAACCCTAAACCTAACCCTAACCCGTACGCTATCCTTAACTCTAACCCTAACCATAACCCGTACCCTAACCCTAACCTGTACTCTAACCCTAACCCTAACCCTAACCCTAACCCCTAACCCTAACCGTAACCCGTACCCTAACCCTAACCCTAAACCGTACCCTAACCCTAACCCGTACCCTAACCCTAACCCTAACCCTAAACCTAACCCTAACCCGTACCCTAACCCTAACCCGTAACCTAAGCCTGACCCGTACCCTAACCCTAACCCGTACCCTAACCCTAACCCGTAACCTAACCCGTACCCTAACCCGTACCCTAACCCTAACCCGTACCCTAACCCATACCCTAACCCTAACCCTAACCATAACCCTAACCCGTACCCTAAGCCTAACCCTAACACTTACCCTAACCCCTAATCACTAACCCTAACCCTAACCCAAACCCTAACCCGTACTTTAACACTAACACTAACCCTAACCCTAACCCTAACCCGTACCCTAAACCTAACCCTAACCCTAACCCGTACCCTAACCCTAACCCCTAACCCTAACCATAACCCATACCCTAAACCTAACCCTAACCCTAACCCGTACCCTAACCCTAACCCTAACCCTAACCCTAACCAGTACCCTAACCCTAACCCTAACCCGTACCGTAACCCTAACCCGTACCCTAACCATAACCCTAACCCTACCCTAACCCGTACCCTAACACGTACCCTAACCCTAACCCGTACCCTAACCCTAACCCTAACCCAACCCTAACCCTAACCCTAACCCGTACCCTAACCCTAAGCCTAACCCTAACCCGTACCCTAACCCTAACCCTAACCAGTACCCTAACCCTAACCCTAACCCGTACCCTAACCCTAAACCGTACCCTAAACCTAACCCTAACCCTAACCCGTACCCTAACCCGTACCCTAACCCTAACCCGTACCCTAACCCTAACCCTAACCTCAACCCAATCCTAAACTTTACCCGTACCCTAACCCTAACCCTAAACCGTACCCTAACCCGTACCCTAACCCTACCCCGTACCCTAACCATACTCCGTACCCTAAACCTAACCCTAACCCTAAACCGTACCCTAACCCTAACCCTAATCCTTTCCTAAACCTAACCCTAACCCTAACTCTCACCCTAACCCGTACCCTAACCCGTACCCTAACCCTAAACCGTACCCTAACCCTAACCCTAACCCTAACCCGTACCCTAACAATAACCCTAACCCTAACACTAACCCGTACACTAACCCTAACCCGTACCCTAACCCGTACCCTAACCCTCACCCTAACCCTAACCCTAACCCTAACCCCTAACCCCTAACCCTAACCCTAAACCTAACCCTAACCCGTACCCTAACCTTAACCCTAACCCGTACCCTAACCCGTACCCTAACCCTAACCCTAACCCTAACCCTTTCCTAACCCTAACCCTAACCCAACCCTAACCCTAACCCTAACCCGTACACTAACCCTAAGCCTAACCCTAACCCGTACCCTAACCCTAACCCTAACCAGTACCCTAACCCTAACCCTAACCCGTACCCTAACCCTAAACCGTACCCTAAACCTAACCCTAACCCTAACCCGTACCCTAACCCGTACCCTAACCCTAACCCGTACCCTAACCCTAACCCGTACCCTAACCCCAACCCTAACTCTAACCCAACCCTAACCCGAACTCGGATCCTAACCCTAACCCTAACCCGTACCCTAACCCGTACCCTAACCCTAACCCGTACCCTAACCCTAACCCGTACCCTAACCCTAACCCTAAACCTAACCCTAACCCTAACCCGTACCCTAAACCTAACCCTAACCCTAACCCTAACCCTACCCCTTCCTTAACCCTTACCCTAACACTAACCCTGACACGTACCCTATCCCTAACCCTAACCCTAACCCTAACTCTAACCCTAACCCGTACCCTAACCCCAACCCTAACCCGTACCCTAACCCTACCCCTAACCCTAACCCTAACCCTTTCCTAACCCTAACCCTAACCCTAACCCTAACCCTAACCCTAAACCTAACCCTAACCCGTACACTAACCCTCACCCGTACCCTAACCCTAACCCTAAACCTAACCCTAACCCTAACCCGTATGCTAAACCTAATACTAACCCTAACCCTAACCCTAAACCGTACCTTAACCCTAACCCTAACCCTAACCCTAACCGGTACCCTAAACCTAACCCTAACCCGTACCCTAACCGTAACCCGTATCCTAACCCTAACCCTAACACTAACCCGTACCCGTACCCTAAACCTAACCCTAACCCTAACCAGCACCCTATCCCTAACCCTAACCCTAAACCTAAACCTTACCCTAACCCGTACCCTAACCCTAACCCTAACCCTTACCCTAACCCGTACCCTAACCCTAACCCTAAACCGTACCCTAACCCGTACCCTAACCCATAACCTAACCCTAACCCTAACACTAACCCTAACCCTAACCCGTACCCTAACCCTAACCTTAACCCGTACCCTAACCCTAACCCTAACACTAACCCTAACCCTAACCCGTACCCTAACCCTAACCTTAACCCGTACCCTAACCCTAAACCTAACCCTAACCCTAACCCGTACACTAAACCTAACCCTAACCGTAACCCTAACCAGTACCCTAACACTAACCCTAAACCTAACCCTAACCCTAACCCGTACCCTAACCCTAGCCCTAACCCTAACCCTAACCCGTACGCTAACCCTAGAACTAACCCTAACCCTAACCCTAACCCGTACCTTAACCCTAACCCTAACCCTAACCCTAACCCTAACCGGTACCCTAAACCTAACCCTAACCCGTACCCTAACCGTAACCCGTATCCTAACCCTAACCCTAACCCTAAACCTAACCCGTACACTAAACCTAACCCTAAACCTAACCCTAACCAGTACCCTAACCCTAACCCTAAACCTAAACCTAACACTAACCCGTACACTAACCCTAGCCCTAACCCTAACCCTAACCCTAACCCGTACCCTGACCCTAACCCTAACCCGTACCCTAACCCTAACACTAACCCTAACCCTAACCCGTACCCTAACCCTAACCCTAACCCGTACCCTAACCCTAACCTGTACCCTAACCCTAAACCTAACCCTAACCCTAACACTAAGGCGTACCCTAAACCTAACCCTAGCCCTAACCCTAACCCTAACCCTAACCCGTACCCTAACCTTAACCCTAACCCTACCCCGTACCTTAACCCGTACCCTAACCCTAACCCTAACCCGTTCCCTAACCCGTACCCTAACCCTAAACCTAACCCTAACCCCTAACCCGTACCTAACCCTAACCCTAACCCTTACCCTAACCCTAACCCTAACCCTAACCCGTACCCTAACCATAACCCTAACCCGTACCCTAACCCTAACCCTAACCCTAACCCTTTGCTAACCCTAACCCTAACCCGAAACCTAACCCTAACCCGTACCCTATACCTAACCCTAACCCTAACCCTAACCCTAACCCTAACCCTAACCCGTACGCTAACCCTAAAACTAACCCTAACCCTAAACCTAACCCGTACCCTAACCCTAACCCTAACCCTAACCCTAACCCATACCCTAACCCTAAACCTAACCCGTACCCTAACCCTAACCTATACCCTAACCCTAACCCTAACCCTAACCCTAACACTAAGGCGTACCCTAAACCTAACCCTAACCCTAACCCTAACCCTAACCCGTACCCTAACCTTAACCCTAACCCTACCCCGTAACTTAACCCGTACCCTAACCCTAACCCTAACCCGTACCCTAACCGTAACCCGTACCCAAACCCTAACCCTAACCCGAACCCGTTCCCTAAACCTAAACCTAACCCTAACCCTAACCCTAACCCTAACCCTAACCTGTACCCTAACCCTAACCCTAACCCTAACCCTAAAACTAACCCGTACCCTAAACCTAAACCTAACCCGTACCCTAACCCAAACCCGTACCCTAAACCTAACCCTAACCCTAACCCTAACCCGTACCCTAAACCTAACCCTAACCCTAACCCGTACCCTAACCCTAACCCTAACCCTAACCCTAACCCGTACCCTAACCTTAACCCTAATCCTAACCCTAACCCTAAGCCGTACCCTAACCCTAACTCTAATCCTAAACCTAACCCCTAACCCTAACCCTAACCCTAACCCGTACCCTAACCCTAACCCTAACACTAACCCTAACCCTAACCCGTACCCTAACCCTAAACCTAACCCGTACCCTAACCCTAACCCTAACCCTAACCATAACCCTTTCCTAACCCTAACCCTAAACCTAAACCTAAACCTAACACTAACGCGTACACTAACCCTAACCCGTACCCTAACCCTAAACCTAACCCTAAACCTAACCCTAACCCTAACCCGTACGCTAACCCTAACCCTAACCCTAACCCTACCCCTAACCCGTACCCTAACCCTAACCCGTACCCTAACCCTAACCCTAACACTAATCCTAACCCTAACCCCTAACCCTAACCCTAACTCGTACCCTAAACCTAACCCTAATCCGTACCCTAACCCTAACCCGTACCCTAAACCTAATCCTAACCCTAACCCTAACCCTAACCTGTACTCTAACCCTAACCCGTACCCTATCCCTAACCCTAACCTAAAACCCTAACCCTAACCCTAACCCGTACCCTAACCCTAACCCTAACCCGTACCCTAGCCCTAACCGGTACCCTAACCCTAACCCTAACCCTAACCCGTACCCTAACCCTAACCCTAAACCTAACCCTAACACTAATCCGTACCCTAAACCTAACCCTAACCAGTACCCTAACCCTAACCCGTACCCTAAACCTAACCCTAACCCTAACCCTAACCCGTACCCTAAACCTAACCCTAACCCTAACCCTAACCCTAACCCGTACCCTAACCTTAACCCTAACCCTAACCGTAACCCTAACCCGTACCCTAACCCTAACCCTAACACTGAACCTAACCCTAACCCGTACCCTAACCCTAACCTTAACCCGTAGCCTAACCCTAACCCTAACCCTAACCCTAACCCTTTCCTAACCCTAACCCTAACCCTAAACCTAACCCTAACCCTAACCTGTACCCTAACCCTAAACCTAACCCTAACCCTAACCCTAACCCGTACCCTAACCCTAACCCGTACCCTAACCCTAAACCTAACCCTAAACCTAACCCTAACCCTAAATCGTATGCTAACCCTAACCTTAACCCTAACCCTAACCCTAACCCGTAACCTAACCCTAACCCGTAACTTAACCCTAACCCTAACCCTAATCCTAAACCTAACCCCTAACCCTAACCCTAACCCGTACCCTAACCCTAACCCTAATCCGTACCCTAACCATAACCCGTACCCTAAACCTAATCCTAACCCTAACCCTAACCCTAACCTGTACCCTAACCCTAACCCATACCCTAACCCTAACCCTTACCCTAAACCTAACCCTAACCCGTACGCTAACCCTAACACTAACCCTACCCTTAACCCTAACCCTAACCCGTACCCTAACCCTAACCCTAACCCTACCCTTAACCCTAAACCTAACCCGTACCCTGATGCTAACCCTAACCCGTACCCTAACCCTAACCCGTACCCTAAACCTAACCCTAACCCTAACCCTAACCCTAACCCGTACCCTAAACCTAACTCTAACTCAACCCTAACCCTAACCCGTACCCTAACCCTAACCCTAACACTTACCCTAACCCTAACCCGTACCCTAACCTTACCCTAACCCTAACCCTAACCCTAACCCTAACCCGTACCCTAACCCTAACCCTAACCCTAATCCTAACCCTAACACCTATCCCTAAACCTAACCCGAACCCTAACCCTAACCCTAACCCGTACCCTAACCCTAACCCAACACTAACCCTAACCCTAACCCGTACCCTAAACCTAACCTTAACCCGTACCCTAACCCTAACCCTAACCCTAAACCTAACACTAACCCTAAACCGTACCCTAACCCTAACCCGTACCCTAACCCTAAACCTAACCCTAAACCTAACCCTAACCCTAACCCGTACGCCTACCCTAACACTAACCCTAAACCTAACCCTAACCCGTACGCCAACCCTAAACCGTACCCTATCCCTAAACCTAACCCTAATCCTAACCCTAACCCCTAACCCTAACCCTAACCCGTACCCTAAACCTAACCCTAATCCGTACCCTAACGCTAACCCGTACCCTAAATCTAATCCTAACCCTAACCCTAACCCGTACCCTAACCCGTACCCTAACCCTTACCCTAAAACTAACCCTAACCCGTACGTTAACCCTAACACTAACCCTAACACTAACCCTAACCCGTACCCTAACCCTAACCCTAACCCTAACCCTAACCCTAACCCTAACACTAACCCGTACCCTAAACCTAACCCTGACCAGTACCCCAACCCTAACCCGTACCCTAAACCTAACACTAACCCTAACCCTAAACCTAACCCGTACCCTAAACCTAACCCTAACCGTAACCCTAACCCTAACCCGTACCCTAACCCTAACCCTAACCCTAACCCTAACCCTAACCCTAACCCGTACACTAACCCTAACCCTAACCCTAACCCTAACCCTAACCTGTACCCTAACCCTAACCCTAACACTGACCCTAACCCTAACCCGTACCCTAACCCTAACCTTAACCCGTACCCTAACCCTAACCCTAACCCTAACCCTAACCTGTACCCTAACCCTAACACTAACCCTAAACCTAACCCTAACCCTAACCTGTACCCTAACCCTAACCCTTACCCTAACCCAAACCTAACCCTAAACCTAACCCTAACCCTAACACGTACGCTAACCCTAACCCTAACCCTAACCCTAACCCGTACCCTAACCCTAACCCGTACCCTAACTCTAACCCTAACCCTAACCCTAACCCTAACCCGTACCCTAACCCTAACCTGTACCCTAACCCTAACCCTAACCCTAACCCAAACACTAAGGCGTACCCTAAACCTAACCCTAACCCTAACCCTAACCCTAACCCTAACCCGTACCCTAACCTTAACCCTAACCCTACCCCGTACCTTAACCCGTACCCTAACCCTAACCCTAACCCGTTCCCTAAACCGTACCCTAACCCTAAGCCTAACCCTAACCCCTAACCCCTAAAACTAACCCTAACCCTAACCCAGACCTAACCCTAAACCTAACCCTAACCCTAACCCTAACCCTAACCCGTACCCTAACCATAACCCTAACCCGTACCCTAACCCTAACCCTAACCCTAACCCTTTGCTAACCCTAACCCTAACCCTAACCCTAACCCTAACCCTAACCCTAACCCGTACCCTAAACCTAACCCTAACCCTAACCCTAACCCTAACCCTAACCCTAACCCTAACCCGTACGCTAACCCTAAAACTAACCCTAACCCTAACCCTAACCCGTACCTAACCCTAACCCTAACCCTAACCCTAACCCTAACCCATACCCTAACCCTAAACCTAACCCGTACCCTAACCCTAACCTGTACCATAACCCTAACCCTAACCCTAACCCTAACACTAAGGCGTACCCTAAACCTAACCCTAACCCTAACCCTAACCCGTACCCTAATCTTAACCCTAACCCTACCCCGTAACTTAACCCGTACCCTAACCCTAACCCTAACCCGTACCCTAACCGTAACCCGTACCCAAACCCTAACCCTAACCCTAACCCGTACCCTAAACCTAAACCTAACCCTAACCCTAACCCTAACCCTAACCCTAACCCTAACCTGTACCCTAACACTAACCCTAACCCTAACCCTAACCCTAACCCGTACCCTAAACCTAAACCTAACCCGTACCCTAACCCAAACCCGTACCCTAAACCTAACCCTAACCCGAACCCTAACCCATACCCTAAACCTAACCCTAACCCTAACCCTAACCCGTACCCTAACCCTAACCCTAACCCTAACCCTAACCCGTACCCTAACCTTAACCCTAACCCTAACCCTAACCCTAACCCGTACCCTAACCCTAACTCTAATCCTAAACCTAACCCCTAACCCTAAGCCTAACCCTAACCCGTACCCTAACCCTAACCCTAACACTAACCCTAACCCTAACCCGTACCCTAACCCTAAACCTAACCCGTACCCTAACCCTAACCCGTACCCTAAACCTAATCCTAACCCTAACCCTAACCCTAACCTGTACTCTAACCCTAACCCGTACACTATCCCTAACCCTAACCTAAAACCCTAACCCTAACCCTAACCCGTACCCTAACCCTAACCCGTACCCTAACCCTAACCCTAACCCTTAACCCTAACCCTAACTCGTACCCTAAACCTAACCCTAATCCGTACCCTAACCCTTACCCTTTCCTAACCCTAACCCTAAACCTAAACCTAAACCTAACACTAACGCGTACACTAACCCTAACCCGTACCCTAACCCTAAACCTAACCCTAAACCTAACCCTAACCCTAACCCGTACGCTAACACTAACCCTAACCCTAACCCTACCCCTAACCCGTACCCTAACCCTAACCCGTACCCTAACCCTAACCCTAACCCTAATCCTAACCCTAACCCCTAACCCTAACCCTAACTCGTACCCTAAACCTAACCCTAATCCGTACCCTAACCCTAACCCGTACCCTAAACCTAATCCTAACCCTAACCCTAACCCTAACCTGTACTCTAACCCTAACCCGTACACTCTCCCTAACCCTAACCTAAAACCCTAACCCTAACCCTAACCCGTACCCTAACCCTAACCCTAACCCGTACCCTAGCCCTAAACGGTACCCTAACCCTAACCCTAACCCTAACCCGTACCCTAACCCTAACCCTAAACCTAACCCTAACACTAACCCGTACCCTAAACCTAACCCTAACCAGTACCCTAACCCTAACCCGTACCCTAAACCTAACCCTAACCCTAACCCTAACCCGTACCCTAAACCTAACCCTAACCCTAACCCTAACCCTAACCCGTACCCTAACCTTAACCCTAACCCTAACCCTAACCCTAACCCGTACCCTAACCCTAACCCTAACACTGAACCTAACCCTAACCCGTACCCTAACCCTAACCTTAACCCGTAGCCTAACCCTAACCCTAACACTAACCCTAACCCTTTCCTAACCCTAACCCTAACCCTAAAACTAACCCTAACCCTAACCTGTACCCTAACCCTAACCCTAACCCTAACCCTAACCCTAACCCGTACCCTAAACCTAACCCGTACCCTAACCCTAAACCTAACCCTAAACCTAACCCTAACCCTAAATCGTATGCTAACCCTAACCTTAACCCTAACCCTAACCCTAACCCGTAACCTAACCCTAACCCGTAACTTAACCCTAACCCTAACCCTAATCCTAAACCTAACCTCTAACCCTAACCCTAACCCGTACCCTAACCCTAACCCTAATCCGCACCCTAAGCGTAACCCGTACCCTAAACCTAATCCTAACCCTAACCCTAACCCTAACCTGTACCCTAACCCTAACCCATACCCTAACCCTAACCCTAACCCTACCCTTAACCCTAACCCTAACCCGTACCCTAACCCTAACCCTAACCCGTACCCTAACCCTTACCCTAAACCTAACCCTAACCCGTACGCTAACCCTAACACTAACCCTACCCTTAATCCTAACCCTAACCCGTACCCTAACCCTAACCCTAACCCTACCCTTAACCCTAACCCTAACCCGTACCCTAATCCTAACCCTAACCCGTACCCTAACCCTAACCCGTACCCTAAACCTAACCCTAACCCTAACCCTAACCCTAACCCGTACCCTAAACCAAACTCTAACTCTAACCCTAACCCTAACCCGTACCCTAACCCTAACCCTAACACTTACCCTAACCCTAACCCGTACCCTAACCTTAACCCTAACCCTAACCCTAACCCTAACCCTAACCCGTACCCTAACCCTAACCCTAACCCTAATCCTAACCCTAACACCTATCCCTAAACCTAACCCGAACCCTAACCCTAACCCGAACCCGTACCCTAACCCAAACCCAACACTAACCCTAACCCTAACCCGTACCCTAAACCTAACCTTAACCCGTACCCTAACCCTAACCCTAACCCTAAACCTAACACTAACCCTAAACCGTACCCTAACCCTAACCCGTACCCTAACCCTAAACCTAACCCTAAACCTAACCCTAACCCTAACCCGTACGCCTACCCTAACCCTAACCCTAAACCTAACCCTAACCCGTACGCTAACCCTAAACCGTACCCTATCCCTAAACCTAACCCTAATCCTAACCCTAACCCCTAAACCTAACCCTAACCCGTACCCTAAACCTAACCCTAATCCGTACCCTAACGCTAACCCGTACCCTAAATCTAATCCTAACCCTAATCCTAACCCTAACCCTAACCCGTACCCTAACCCTTACCCTAAAACTAACCCTAACCCGTACGCTAACCCTAACACTAACCCTAACACTAACCCTAACCCGTACCCTAACCCTAACCCTAACCCTAACCCTAACACTAACCCGTACCCTAAACCTAATCCTAACCAGTACCCCAACCCTAACCCGTACCCTAAACCTAACACTAACCCTAACCCTAAACCTAACCCGTACCCTAAACCTAACCCTAACCCTAACCCTAACCCTAACCCTAACCCGTACCCTAACCCTAACCCTAACCCTAACCCTAACCCGTACCCTAACCCTAACCCTAACCCTAACCCTAACCCGTACCCTAACCCTAAACCTAACACTGACCCTAACCCTAACCCGTACCCTAACCCTAACCTTAACCCGTACCCTAACCCTAACCCTAACCCTAACCCTAACCCTAACCTGTACCCTAACCCTAACACTAACCCTAAACCTAACCCTAACCCTAACCTGTACCCTAACCCTAACCCTTACCCTAACCCAAAACCTAACCCTAAACCTAACCCTAACCCTAACCCGTACGCTAACCCTAACTCTAACCCTAACCCTAACCCGTACCCTAACCCTAACCCGTACCCT
>JAVLSZ010000510.1:17500-20000 GCA_032313775.1 Urocyon cinereoargenteus | reverse complement strand
AACCCTAACCTGTACCCTAACCCTAACCCATACCCTAACCCTAACCCTAACCCTACCCTTAACCCTAACCCTAACCCGTACCCTAACCCTAACCCTAACCCGTACCCTAACCCTTACCCTAAACCTAACCCTAACCCGTACGCTAACCCTAACACTAACCCTACCCTTAATCCTAACCCTAACCCGTACCCTAACCCTAACCCTAACCCTACCCTTAACCCTAACCCTAACCCGTACCCTAATCCTAACCCTAACCCGTACCCTAACCCTAACCCGTACCGTAAACCTAACCCTAACCCTAACCCTAACCCTAACCCGTACCCTAAACCAAACTCTAACTCTAACCCTAACCCTAACCCGTACCCTAACCCTAACCCTAACACTTACCCTAACCCTAACCCGTACCCTAACCTTAACCCTAACCCTAACCCTAACCCTAACCCGTACCCTAACCCTAACCCTAACCCTAATCCTAACCCTAACACCTATCCCTAAACCTAACCCGAACCCTAACCCTAACCCGAACCCGTACCCTAACCCTAACCCAACACTAACCCTAACCCTATCCCGTACCCTAAACCTAACCTTAACCCGTACCCTAACCCTAACCCTAACCCTAAACCTAACACTAACCCTAAACCGTACCCTAACCCTAACCCGTACCCTAACCCTAAAACCTAACCCTAAACCTAACCCTAACCCTAACCCGTATGCCTACCCTAACCCTAACCCTAAACCTAACCCTAACCCGTACGCTAACCCTAAAACCGTACCCTATCCCTAAACCTAACCCTAATCCTAACCCTAACCCCTAACCCTAACCCTAACCCGTACCCTAAACCTAACCCTAATCCGTACCCTAACGCTAACCCCGTACCCTAAATCTAATCCTAAACCTAATCCTAACCCTAACCCTAACCCGTACCCTAACCCTTACACTAAAACTAACCCTAACCCGTACGCTAACCCTAACACTAACCCTAACACACTAACCCTAACACCGTACCCTAACCCTAACCCTAACCCTAACCCTAACACTAACCCGTACCCTAAACCTAATCCTAACCAGTACCCCAACCCTAACCCGTACCCTAAACCTAACACTAAACCTAACCCTAAACCTAACCCGTACCCTAAACCTAACCCTAACCCTAAACCTAACCCTAACCCGTACCCTAACCCTAACCCTAACCCTAACCCTAACCCGTACCCTAACCCTAACCCTAACCCTAACCCTAACCCGTACCCTAACCCTAAACCTAACACTGACCCTAACCCTAACCCGTACCCTAACCCTAACCTTAACCCGTACCCCTAACCCTAACCCTAACCCTAACCCTAACCCTAACCTGTACCCTAACCCTAACACTAACCCTAAACCTAACCCTAACCCTAACCTGTACCCTAACCCTAACCCTTACCCTAACCCAAAACCTAACCCTAAACCTAACCCTAACCCTAACCCGTACGCTAACCCTAACTCTAACCCTAACCCTAACCCGTACCCTAACCCTAACCCGTACCCTAACCCTAACCCTAACCCTAACCCTAACCCGTACCCTAACCCTAACCCTAATCCTAACCCGTACCCTAACCCTAACCTTAACCCGTACCCTAAACCCTAACCCGTACCCTAACCCTAACCCTAACCCTTTCCTAACCCTAACCCTAACCCTAACCCCTAAACCTAACCCTAACACTAACCTGTACCCTAACCCTAACCCTTACCCTAACCCTAAACCTAACCCTAAACCTAACCCTAACCATAACCCGTACGCTAACCCTAACCCTAACCCTAACCCTAACCCCTAACCCGTACCCTAACCCTAACCCTAATCCTAACCCTAACCCCTAAACCTAACCCTAACCCGTACCCTAACCCTAACCCTAAACCGTAACCTAACCCTAACCCGTACCCTAAACCTAATCCTAAACCTAACCCTAACCCTAACCTGTACCCTAACCGTAACCCGTACCCTAACACTAACCTAACCCTAACCCTAACCCGTACCCTTACCCTTAACCTAAACTTAACCCTAACCCCGTACCCTAACCCTTACCCTAAACCTAACCCAGCCGTACGCTAACACTAACACTAACCCTAACCCTAACCCTAACCCGTACCCTAACACTAACCCTAACCCTAAAACTAACCCTAACCCGTACCCTAAACCTAACCCTAACCCGTACCCTAACCCCTAACCCGTACCCTAACTCTAACCCTAACCCTAACCCTAACCCTAATCCGTACCCTAAACCTAACCCTAACCCAAAACCTAACCCGTACCCTAACCCTAACCCTAACCCTAACCCTAACCCGTACCCAAACCCTAACGCTAACCCTTAACCCTAACCCTAAAACCGTACCCTAACCCTAACCCGTACCCTAACCCTAACCCTTTCCTAACCCTATCCCTAACCCTAAACTTAACCGTAACCCTAATCCTAACCCTAACACCTAACCCTAACCCTAACCCCGTACCTTAACCCTAACCCGTAC
>JAVLSZ010000510.1:7500-12500 GCA_032313775.1 Urocyon cinereoargenteus | reverse complement strand
CCCGTACCCTAACCCTAACCTTAACCCGTACCCTAACCCTAACCCGTACCCTAACCCTAACCCTAACCCTTTCCTAACCCTAACCCTAACCCTAACCCTAAACCTAACCCTAACACTAACCTGTACCCTAACACTAACCCTTACCCTAACCCTAAACCTAACCCTAAACCTAACCCTAACCATAACCCGTACGCTAACCCTAACCCTAACCCTAACCCTAACCCTAACCCGTACCCTAACCCTAACCCTAACCCTAACCTAACCCTAATCCTAACCCTAACCCCTAAACCTAACCCTAACCCGTACCCTAACCCTAACCCTAAACCGTACCCTAACCCTAACCCGTACCCTAAACCTAATCCTAAACCTAACCCTAACCCTAACCTGTACCCTAACCCTAACCCGTACCCTAACACTAACCCTAACCCTAACCCTAACCCGTACCCTTACCCTTAACCTAAACTTAACCCTAACCCGTACCCTAACCCTTACCCTAAACCTAACCCAGCCCGTACGCTAACACTAACACTAACGCTAACCCTAACCCTAACCCGTACCCTAACCCTAACCCTAACCCTAAAACTAACCCTAACCCGTACCCTAAACCTAACCCTAACCCGTACCCTAACCCTAACCCGTACCCTAACTCTAACCCTAACCCTAACCCTAACCCTAATCCGTACCCTAAACCTAACCCTAACCCAAACCCTAACCCGTTCCCTAACCCTAACCCTAACCCTAACCCTAACCCGTACCCAAACCCTAACACTAACCCTAACCCTAACCCTAAACCGTACCCTAACCCTAACCCGTACCCTAACCCTAACCCTTTCCTAACCCTATCCCTAACCCTAAACTTAACCCTAACCCTAATCCTAACCCTAACACCTTACCCTAACCCTAACCCGTACCTTAACCCTAACCCGTACCCTAACCCTAACCCTAACCCTAACCCGTACCCTAACCCGTAACCTAACCCTAACCCGTACCCTAACCCTAACCCTAACCCTAAACCAACCCTCACCCTATCGCGGACCCTAACCCTAACCCTAAACCGTACCCTAACCCGTACCCTAACCCTGACCCGTCCCCTAACCCTAACCCGTACACTAACGCTAACCCTAAACCTACCCTAACCCTAACCTGTACCCTAAACCTAACCCTAACCCTAACCCTAACCCTAAGCCGTACATTAACACTTACCCTAACCCTAACCCTAAACCTAACCCTAACCCTTTCCTAATCCTAACCCTAAACCTAAACCTAACCCGTACCCTAACCCTAACCTGTACCCTAACCCTAACCCTAAACCTAACCCTAACCCTAACCACGTACGCTAACCCTAACAGTAACCCTAACCCTAACCCTAACCCGTACCCTAACCCTAACCCTAACCCTAACCCTAACCCGTACCCTAACCCTAACCCTAAACCGTACCCTAACCCGTACCCTAACCCTAACCCTAACCCATACCCTAACCCTAACCCTAACACCAACCCTAACCCTAACCCGTACCCTAACCCTAACCTTAACCCGTACCCTAAACCTAACCTTAACCCTAACCCTAACCCTTTTCTAACCCTAACCCTAACCCTATACCTAACCCTAACCCTAACCCGTACCCTAACCCTAACCCGTACCCTAACCCTAACCCTAACCCTAACCTGTACCCTAACCCTAACCCGTACCCTAACACTAACCCTAATACTAACCCCTAACCCTAACCCTAAACCGTACCCTAACCCGTGCCCTAACCCGTACCCTAACCCTAACCGGTACCCTAACCCTAACACGTACCCTAACCCGTACCCTAATCCTAACCCTAACCCTAACCCTAACCCATACCCTAAACCTAACCCTAACCCTAACCCTAACCCTAACCCGTACCCTAACCCTTACCCTAAACCTAACCCTAACACGTACCCTAACCCTAATCCTAACCCTAACCCTAACCCTTACCCTAACCCGTACCCTAACCCTAACCCTAACCATAACTCGTACCCTAACCCGTACCCTAATCCTAACCCTAACCCTAACCCCTAACCCCTAACCCTAACCCTAACCTTAACCCTAACCCGTACATTAACACTAACACTAACCCTAACCCTAACCCTAACCCGTACCCTAAACCTAAACCTTACCCTAACACTAACCCTAACCCTTACCCTAACCCTAACACATAACCCTAACCCGTACCCGTACCCTAAACCTAACCCTAACCCTAACCCGTACCCTAACCCTAACCATAACCCTAACCCGTACCCTAACCCTAAACCTAACCAGTACCCTAACCCTAACCCTAATCCATACCCTAACCCTAACCCTAACCCGTACCCTAACCCGTACCCTAACCCTACCCCGTACCCTAACCATACTCCGTACCCTAACCCTAACCCTAACCCGTACCCTAACCCTAACCTTAACGAACCCTAACCCTAATCCTAACCCTAACCCTAAACCTTTCCTAACCCTAACCCTAACCCTAACCCTAACCCTAACCCGTACCCTAAACTTAACCCTGACCCTAACACTAACCCGTACCCTAACCCTAACCCCTAACCCTAACCCTAAAACGTACCCTAAACCTAACCCTAACCCTAAACTGTACCCTAACTCTAACACTAACCCTAACCCTAACCAGTACCCTAACCCTAACCCGTACCCTAAACTTAACCCTAACCCTAACACTAACCCGTACCCCTAACCCTAACCCCTAACCCTAACCCTAAAACGTACCCTAAACCTAACCCTAACCCTAAACTGTACCCTAACTCTAACCCTAACCCTAACCCTAACCAGTACCCTAAACCTAACCCGTACCCTAACCCTAACCCGTACCCTAACCCTAACCAAACCCTAAACCTAACCCTTACCCTAACCCGTACCCTAACCCTAACCCGTACCCTAACCCTAACCCTAACCCTAACCCAACCCTAACCCTAACCCGGACCCTAACCCTAACCCGTACCATAACCATAACCCTAACCAAACCCTAACCCTAACCCGTACCCTAAACCTAACCCTAACCCTAACCCTAACCCTAACCCGTACCCTAACCCTAACCCTAAACTTAACCCTAACCCTAACCCGTACTCTAACCTAATACCAACCCTAAACCTAACCCTAACCCGTACCTTAACCCTAACCCTAACCCTAACCCTAACCGGTACCCTAAACCTAACCCTAAACCGTACCCTAACCGTAACCCGTATCCTAACCCTAACCCTAACCCTAACCCTAACCCTAACCCGTACACTAAACCTAACCCTAAACCTAACCCTAACCAGTACCCTAACCCTAACCCTAACCTAACCCTAACCCTAACCCGTACCCTAACCCTACCACTAACCCTAACCCTAACCCTAACCCGTACCCTAACCCTAAACCTAACCCTAAACCTAACCCTAACCCTAAATCGTATGCTAACCCTAACCTTAACCCTAACCCTAACCCTAACCCGTAACCTAACCCTAACCCGTAACTTAACCCTAACCCTAACCCTAATCCTAAACCTAACCTCTAACCCTAACCCTAACCCGTACCCTAACCCTAACCCTAATCCGCACCCTAAGCGTAACCCGTACCCTAAACCTAATCCTAACCCTAACCCTAACCCTAACCTGTACCCTAACCCTAACCCATACCCTAACCCTAACCCTAACCCTACCCTTAACCCTAACCCTAACCCGTACCCTAACCCTAACCCTAACCCGTACCCTAACCCTTACCCTAAACCTAACCCTAACCCGTACGCTAACCCTAACACTAACCCTACCCTTAATCCTAACCCTAACCCGTACCCTAACCCTAACCCTAACCCTACCCTTAACCCTAACCCTAACCCGTACCCTAATCCTAACCCTAACCCGTACCCTAACCCTAACCCGTACCCTAAACCTAACCCTAACCCTAACCCTAACCCTAACCCGTACCCTAAACCAAACTCTAACTCTAACCCTAACCCTAACCCGTACCCTAACCCTAACCCTAACACTTACCCTAACCCTAACCCGTACCCTAACCTTAACCCTAACCCTAACCCTAACCCTAACCCTAACCCGTACCCTAACCCTAACCCTAACCCTAATCCTAACCCTAACACCTATCCCTAAACCTAACCCGAACCCTAACCCTAACCCGAACCCGTACCCTAACCCAAACCCAACACTAACCCTAACCCTAACCCGTACCCTAAACCTAACCTTAACCCGTACCCTAACCCTAACCCTAACCCTAAACCTAACACTAACCCTAAACCGTACCCTAACCCTAACCCGTACCCTAACCCTAAACCTAACCCTAAACCTAACCCTAACCCTAACCCGTACGCCTACCCTAACCCTAACCCTAAACCTAACCCTAACCCGTACGCTAACCCTAAACCGTACCCTATCCCTAAACCTAACCCTAATCCTAACCCTAACCCCTAAACCTAACCCTAACCCGTACCCTAAACCTAACCCTAATCCGTACCCTAACGCTAACCCGTACCCTAAATCTAATCCTAACCCTAATCCTAACCCTAACCCGTACCCTAACCCTTACCCTAAAACTAACCCTAACCCGTACGCTAACCCTAACACTAACCCTAACACTAACCCTAACCCGTACCCTAACCCTAACCCTAACCCTAACCCTAACACTAACCCGTACCCTAAACCTAATCCTAACCAGTACCCCAACCCTAACCCGTACCCTAAACCTAACACTAACCCTAACCCTAAACCTAACCCGTACCCTAAACCTAACCCTAACCCTAACCCTAACCCTAACCCTAACCCGTACCCTAACCCTAACCCTAACCCTAACCCTAACCCGTACCCTAACCCTAACCCTAACCCTAACCCTAACCCGTACCCTAACCCTAAACCTAACACTGACCCTAACCCTAACCCGTACCCTAACCCTAACCTTAACCCGTACCCTAACCCTAACCCTAACCCTAACCCTAACCCTAACCTGTACCCTAACCCTAACACTAACCCTAAACCTAACCCTAA
>JAVLSZ010000510.1:0-2500 GCA_032313775.1 Urocyon cinereoargenteus | reverse complement strand
ACTTAACCCTAACCCTAACCCTAATCCTAAACCTAACCTCTAACCCTAACCCTAACCCGTACCCTAACCCTAACCCTAATCCGCACCCTAACCGTAACCCGTACCCTAAACCTAATCCTAACCCTAACCCTAACCCTAACCTGTACCCTAACCCTAACCCATACCCTAACCCTAACCCTAACCCTACCCTTAACCCTAACCCTAACCCGTACCCTAACCCTAACCCTAACCCGTACCCTAACCCTTACCTAAACCTAACCCTAACCCGTACGCTAACCCTAACACTAACCCTACCCTTAATCCTAACCCTAACCCGTACCCTAACCCTAACCTAACCCTACCCTTAACCCTACCCTAACCCGTACCCTAATCCTAACCCTAACCCGTACCCTAACCCTAACCCGTACCGTAAACCTAACCCTAACCCTAACCCTAACCCTAACCCGTACCCTAAACCAAACTCTAACTCTAACCCTAACCCTAACCCGTACCCTAACCCTAACCCTAACACTTACCCTAACCCTAACCCGTACCCTAACCTTAACCCTAACCCTAACCCTAACCCTAACCCGTACCCTAACCCTAACCCTAACCCTAATCCTAACCCTAACACCTATCCCTAAACCTAACCCGAACCCTAACCCTAACCCGAACCCCGTACCCTAACCCTAACCCAACACTAACCCTAACCCTATCCCGTACCCTAAACCTAACCTTAACCCGTACCCTAACCCTAACCCTAACCCTAAACCTAACACTAACCCTAAACCGTACCCTAACCCTAACCCGTACCCTAACCCTAAACCTAACCCTAAACCTAACCCTAACCCTAACCCGTATGCCTACCCTAACCCTAACCCTAAACCTAACCCTAACCCGTACGCTAACCCTAAACCGTACCCTATCCCTAAACCTAACCCTAATCCTAACCCTAACCCCTAACCCTAACCCTAACCCGTACCCTAAACCTAACCCTAATCCGTACCCTAACGCTAACCCGTACCCTAAATCTAATCCAAAACCTAATCCTAACCCTAACCCTAACCCGTACCCTAACCCTTACACTAAAACTAACCCTAACCCGTACGCTAACCCTAACACTAACCCTAACACTAACCCTAACCCGTACCCTAACCCTAACCCTAACCCTAACCCTAACACTAACCCGTACCCTAAACCTAATCCTAACCAGTACCCCAACCCTAACCCGTACCCTAAACCTAACACTAAACCTAACCCTAACCTAACCCGTACCCTAAACCTAACCTAACCCTAAACCTAACCCTAACCCGTACCCAACCCTAACCCTAACCCTAACCCTAACCGTACCCTAACCCTAACCCTAACCCTAACCCTAACCCGTACCCTAACCCTAAACCTAACACTGACCCTAACCCTAACCCGTACCCTAACCCTAACCTTAACCCGTACCCTAACCCTAACCCTAACCCTAACCCTAACCCTAACCTGTACCCTAACCCTAACACTAACCCTAAACCTAACCCTAACCCTAACCTGTACCCTAACCCTAACCCTTACCCTAACCCAAAACCTAACCCTAAACCTAACCCTAACCCTAACCCGTACGCTAACCCTAACTCTAACCCTAACCCTAACCCGTACCCTAACCCTAACCCGTACCCTAACCCTAACCCTAACCCTAACCCTAACCCGTACCCTAACCCTAACCTAATCCTAACCCGTACCCTAACCCTAACCTTAACCCGTAACCCTAACCCTAACCCGTACCCTAACCCTAACCCTAACCCTTTCCTAACCCTAACCCTAACCCTAACCCTAAACCTAACCCTAACACTAACCTGTACCCTAACCCTAACCCTTACCCTAACCCTAAACCTAACCCTAAACCTAACCCTAACCATAACCCGTACGCTAACCCTAACCCTAACCCTAACCCTAACCCTAACCCGTACCCTAACCCTAACCCTAATCCTAACCCTAACCCCTAAACCTAACCCTAACCCGTACCCTAACCCTAACCCTAAACCGTAACCTAACCCTAACCCGTACCCTAAACCTAATCCTAAACCTAACCCTAACCCTAACCTGTACCCTAACCCTAACCCGTACCCTAACACTAACCCTAACCCTAACCCTAACCCGTACCCTTACCCTTAACCTAAACTTAACCCTAACCCGTACCCTAACCCTTACCCTAAACCTAACCCAGCCCGTACGCTAACACTAACACTAACCCTAACCCTAACCCTAACCCGTACCCTAACACTAACCCTAACCCTAAAACTAACCCTAACCCGTACCCTAAACCTAACCCTAACCCGTACCCTAACCCTAACCCGTACCCTAACTCTAACCCTAACCCTAACCCTAACCCTAATCCGTACCTAAACCTAACCCTAACCCAAAACCTAACCCGTACCCTAACCCTAACCCTAACCCTAACCCTAACCCGTACCCAAACCCTAACGCTAACCCTAACCCTAACCCTAAACCGTACCCTAACCCTAACCCATACCCT
>JAVLSZ010000050.1:2887500-2893935 GCA_032313775.1 Urocyon cinereoargenteus | reverse complement strand
TAGTGTTAGGGTTAGGGTTAGGGTTAGGGTTCGGGTTCGGTTTAGGGTTAGTGTTACGTTTAGGGTTCGGGTTCGGGTTAGGGTTCGGGTTAGTGTTAGGGTTCGGGTTAGGGTTAAGGTTCGGGTTAGGGTTAGGGTTATGGTTAGGGTTAGGTTTCGGATTAGAGTTAGGGGCAGGGTTCGGGTTAGGGTTCGGGTTAGGGTTAGGGTTAGGGTTCGGTTTCGGGTTAGGGTTAGGGTTAGGGTTCGGGTTCAGGTTAGGGTTAATGTTCGGGTTAGTGTTAGGGTTCGGGTTAGGGTTAGGGTTTGGGTTAGGGTTAGGGTTCGGGTTAGGGTTAGGGTTCGGGTTCGGGTTAGGGTTCGGGTTAGGGTTAGGGTTAGTGTTAGGTTAGGGTTAGGGTTAGGGTTCGTGTTAGGGTTCGGGATAGGTGTCGCGTTAGGGTTCGGTTTAGGGTTCGGGTTAGGGTTAGGGTTAGGGTTAGGGTTCGTGTAGGGTTAGGGTTCCGGTTAGGGTTATGGTTAGGGTTCGGGTTCGGGTTAGGGTTAGGGTTCGGGTTCGGGTTAGGGTTCGGGTTAGGGTTAGGGTTAGGGTAAGGGTTCGGTTTCGGGGTAGGGTTAGGGTTAGGGTTCGTGTTAGGGTTCGGGTTAGGGTTAGGATTCGGGTAAGGGGTTAGGGTTCGGGTTCGGGTTAGGGTTAGGGTTAGGGTTAGGGTTTCGGTTAGGGTTAGGGTTAGGGTTCGTTTTCGGGTTAGGGTTAGCGTTAGGGTTAGGGTTCAGGTTAGGGTTAGGGTTAGGGTTCGGGTTAGGTTTCGGGTTAGGCTTAGGGTTACGGTTAGGGTTAGGGTTAGCGTTAGGTTTCGGGTTAGGGTTAGGTATAGGGTTAGGGTTCGGGGTAGGGTTAAGGTTCGGGTTAGGGTTATGGTTAGGGTTAGGGTTCGGGTTCGGGTTAGGGTTAGGGTTCGGGTTCGTGTTAGGGTTAGTGTTCGGGTTAGCGTTCGGGTTATGGTTAGGGTTAGGGTAGGGTTCGGGTTCGGGGTTAGGGTTAGGGTTAGGGTTCGGGTTAGGGTTCGGGTTAGGGTTAGGATTCGGGTAAGGGGTTAGAGTTCGCGTTCGGGTTAGGGTTAGGGTTAGGGTTAGGGTTCGGTTTAGGGTTAGGGTTCGTGTTAGGGTTCGGGTTAGGGTTAGGGTTAGGGTTCTGGTTAGGGTTAGTGTTCGGGTTAGGGTTAGGGTTAGGGTTAGAGTTCGGATTAGGGTTAGGGGTAGGGTTCGGGTTAGGGTTCGGGTTCGAGTTAGGGTTAGGGTTAGGGTTAGAGTTAGGGTTTGGGTTAGGGTTAGGTTTAGGGTTAGGGTTAGGGGTTATGGTTAGGGTTATCGTTCGGGTTAGTGTTAGGGTTAGGGTTAGGGTTAGGGTTCGGGTTAGGTTTATGGTTAGGGTTCGGGTTAGGGTTAGGTTTAGGGTTAGGGTTCGGGTTAGGGTTAGGGTTAGGGTTAGGGTTCGGGTTAGGGTTAGGGTTAGGGTTCAGGATAGGGTTCGTGTTAGGGTTAGGGTTAGGGTTAGGGTTCGGGTTAGGGTTAGCGTTAGGGTTAGGGTTCGGGTTAGGGTTAGGTTTACGTTTAGGGTTAGGGTTAGGTTTAAGGTTCGGGGTAGGGTTAGGGATAAGCTTCGGGTTAGGGTTAGGGTTAGGGTTAGGGTTCGTGTTAGGGTTAGGGTTAATGTTAGGGGTTAGGGTATGTGTTAGGGTTCGGGTTCGGGTTAGGGTTAGGGTTCGGTTAGGTTTAGGGTTAGGGTTCGGGTTAGGGTTAGGGTTCGGGTTAGGTTTAGGGTTAGGGTAGGGTTCGGGTTAGGGTTAGGGTTAAGGTTAGGGTTAGGGTATGTGTTAGGGTTCGGGTTAGGGGTCGGGTTAGGGTTAGGGTTAGGGATCGGTTTAGGGGTTAGGGTTAGGGTTAGGGTTCGGTTTAGGGTTAGAGTTCATGTTAGGCTTAGGGGTAGGGTTCGGGGTAGGTTTAGGGTTAGGGTTCGGTTTAGGGTTAGGGTTAGGGTTAGGTTTAGGGTTCGGGATAGGGTTAGTGTTAGGGTTCGGGTAGGGTTAGGGTTAGGGTTTGGGTTAGGGTTAGGATTAGGGTTAGTGTTCGGGTTAGGGTTCGGGTTAGGGTTAGGGTTAGGATTCGGGTTAGGGTTAGGGTTAGGGTTCGGTTTAGGGTTAGGGTTCGGTTAGGGTTCGGTTCGGGTTCGGGTTAGGGTTAGGGTTTGGGTTAGGGTTAGGTTTCGGGTTAGGGTTTGGATTCCGGTTAGGGTTAGTGTTAGGGTTCGGGTTCAGGTTAGAGTTAGGTTTCGGGTTAGTGTTAGGGTTCGGGTTAGGGTTAGGGTTGGGGTTAGGTTAGGGTTCGGGTTAGGGTTCGGGTTCGGGTTCGGGTTAAGGTTCGGGTTAGGGTTAGGGTTAGTGTTAGGGTTAGGGTTAGGGTTAGGGTTAGGGTTCGCGTTAGGGTTCGGGATAGGTGTCGGTTTAGGGTTAGGGTTAGGGTTCGGGTTAGGGTTAGGGTTAGGGTTCGTGTTAGGGTTAGGGTTCGGGTTAGGGTTAAGGTTAGGGTTCGGGTTGGGTTAGGGTTAGGGTTCGGGTTCGGGTTAGGGTTCGGGTTAGGGTTTGGGTTAGGGTTAGGTTTAGGCTTAGGGTTACGGTTAGGGTTAGGGTTAGCGTTAGGTTTCGGGTTAGGGTTAGGTTTAGGGTTAGGGTTCGGGTTAGGGTTAGGGTTCGGGTTTGGGTGAGGGTTAGGGTTAGGGTTCGGGTTCGGGTTACAGTTAGCGTTGGGGTTAGGGTTCAGGTTAGGGTTCGGTTTAGGGTTCGGGTTAGGGTTCGGGTAGGGCTTAGGGTTACGGTTAGGGTTAGGGTTAGCGTTAGGTTTCGGGTTAGGGTTAGGTTTAGGGTTAGGGTTCGGGTTAGGGTTAGGGTTCGGGTTTGGGTTAGGGTTAGGGTTCGGGTTCGGGTTAGGGTTAGGGTTCGGGTTCGTGTTAGGGTTAGTTTTCGGGTTAGGGTTTGGGTTATGGTTAGGGTTAGGGTTAGGGTTAGGGTTCGGTTTAGGTTTAGGGTTCGTGTTAGGGTTCGGGTTAGGGTTAGGGTTAGGCTTAGGATTCGGGTAAGGGGTTAGAGTTCGGGTTCGCGTTAGGGTTAGGGTTAGGGTTCCGGTTAAGGTTAGGGTTAAGGTTCGGGTTAGGGTTAGGGTTAGGGTTAGGGTTCGGTTTAGGGTTAGGGTTCGTGTTATGGTTTGGGTTAGGGTTAGGGTTAGGGTTCTGGTTTGGGTTAGGGTTCGGGTTAGGGTTAGGGTTAGGGTTAGGGTTCGGATTAGGGTTAGGGGTAGGGTTCGGGTTAGGGTTCGGGTTCGAGTTAGGGTTAGGGTTAGGGTTAGGGTTAGGGTTTGGGTTAGGGTTAGGTTTAGGGTTAGGGTTAGGGGTTAGGGTTAGGGTTACCGTTCGGGTTAGTGTTAGGTTTAGGGTTAGGGTTACGGTTCGGGTTAGGGTTAGAGTTAGGGTTCGGGTTAGGATTAGGGTTAGGGTTAGGGTTAGGGTTCGGGTTAGGGTTAGGGTTCGGGTTAGTGTTAGGGTTAGGGTTCAGGATAGGGTTCGTGTTAGGGTTAGGGTTAGGGTTAGGTTTCGGGTTAGGGTTAGGGTTAGGGTTCGGGTTAGGTTTAGGTTTAGGGTTAGGGTTAGGGTTAAGTTTCGGGTTAGGGTTAGGGTTAAGGTTCGGGTTAGGGTTAGGGTTAGGTTTCGGGTTAGGCTTAGGGTTAGGGTTCGGATTCGGGTTAGGGTTAGGGTTCGGGTTAGGGTTCGGGTTAGGGTTAGGATTCGGGTAAGGGATTAGAGTTCGGGTTCGTGGTAGGGTTAGGTTTAGGGTTCCGGTTAAGGTTAGGGTTAGGGTTCGGGTAGGGTTAGGGTTAGGGTTTGGGTTCGGGTTAGGGTTAGTGTTAGTGTTAGGGTTCGGGTTAGGGTTAGGGTTCGTGTTAGGGTTAGGTTTAGGGTTAGCGTTCGGGTTAGGGTTCGGGTTCGGGTTAGGGTTAGGTTTAGGGTTCGGGTTAGGTTTAGGGTTCGGGTTAGGGTTTGGGTTAGGGTTCGGGTTAGGGTTAGGGTTTGGGTTAGGGTTAGGGTTCGGGTTAGGGTTAGGGTTCCGTTTAAGGTTAGGGTTAGGGTTCGGGTTCGGGTTAGGGTTAGGGTTCGGGTTAGTGTTAGGGTTCGGGTTAGGGTTAGGGTTCGGGTTAGGGTTAGGGTTAGGGTTAGGGTTAGGGTTCGGGTTCGGGTTAGTGTTCGGGTTAGGGTTCGGGTTAGGGTTAGGGTTAGGGTTAGGGTTAGGGTTCGGGATAGGGTTAGGGTTAGGGTTAGGGTTCGGATTAGGGTTAGGGGTAGGGTTCGGGTTAGGGTTCGGGTTAGGGTTAGGGTTAGGGTTCGGGTTAGGTTTAGGGTTAGGGTTAGGGTTCGGGTTAGGGTTAGAGTTCATGTTAGGCTTAGGGTTAGGGTTCGGGTTAGGTTTAGGGTTAGGTTTCGGGTTAGGGTTAGGGTTAGGGTTCGGGTTAGGGTTAGGGTTAAGGTTAGGGTTAGGGTATGTGTTAGGGTTCGTGTTCGGGTTAGGGTTAGGGTTCGGGTTAGGTTTAGGGTTAGGGTTCGGGTTAGGGTTAGGGTTCGGGTTAGGTTTAGGGTTAGGGTTAGGGTTCGGGTTAGGGTTAGGGTTAATGTTAGGGTTAGGGTATGTGTTAGGTTTCGGGTTAGGGGTCGGGTTAGGGTTAGGGTTAGGGATCGGTTTAGGTTTAGGGTTAGGGTTAGGGTTCGGGTTAGGGTTAGAGTTCATGTTAGGCTTAGTGGTAGGGTTCGGGGTAGGTTTAGGGTTAGGGTTCGGTTTAGGGTTAGGGTTAGGGTTAGGGTTAAGTTTCGGGTTAGGGTTAGTGTTAGGGTTCGGGTAGGGTTAGGGTTAGGGTTTGGGTTAGGGTTAGGATTAGGGTTAGTGTTCGGGTTAGGGTTCGGGTTAGGGTTAGGGTTAGGATTCGGGTTAGGGTTAGGGTTAGGGTTCGGTTTAGGGTTAGGGTTCGGGTTAGGGTTAGGTTTAGGGTTCGGGTTAGGCTTAGGGTTAGGGTTCGGTTTAGGGTTAGGGTTCGGGTTAGGGTTAGGGTTAGGGTTCGGGTTAGGGTTAGGGTTAGGGTTCGGGTTCGGGTTAGGGTTAGGGTTCGGGTTAGGGTTAGGGTTCGGGTTAGGGTTAGGGTTCGGGGTCGTGTTAGTGTTAGGGTTAGGGTTCGGGTTCGGGTTATGGTTCGGGTTGGGGTTAGGGTTCGGTTTAGGGTTAGGGTTAGGGTTCGGGTTAGGGTCAGATTTCGGGTTCGGGTTCAGCTTATGTTTAGGTTTCGGGTTAGATTTAGGGTTCGGGTTAGGGTTAGGATTAGGGTTCGGGTTAGGGTTAGACTTCGGGTTAGGATTAGGGTTAGGGTTCGGTTTCGGGTTCGGGTTAGGGTTAGGATTAGGTTTCGGGTTAGGGTTAGGGTTCGGGTTAGGGTTAGGGTTCGGGTTAGGGTTAGGGTTCGGGGTCGTGTTAGGGTTAGGGTTAGGGTTAGGGTTCGGGTTAGGGTTAGGGTTAGGGTTCAGGATAGGGTTCGTGTTAGGGTTAGGGTTAGGGTTAGGGTTCGGGTTAGGGTTAGGTTTAGGTTTAGGGTTAGGGTTAGGTTTAAGGTTCGGGGTAGGGTTAGGGTTAAGGTTCGGGTTAGGGTTAGGGTTAGGGTTAGGGTTCGTGTTAGGGTTAGGGTTAAGGTTAGGGTTAGGGTATGTGTAAGGGTTCGGGTTCGGGTTAGGGTTAGGGTTCGGGTTAGGTTTAGGGTTAGGGTTCGGGTTAGGGTTAGGGTTCGGGTTAGGTTTAGGGTTAGGGTTAGGGTTCGGGTTAGGGTTAGGGTTAAGTTTAGGGTTAGGGTATGTGTTAGGGTTCGGGTTAGGGGTCGGGTTAGGGTTAGGGTTAGGGATCGGTTTAGGGTTAGGGTTAGGGTTAGGGTTCGGGTTAGGGTTAGAGTTCATGTTAGGCTTAGGTGTACGGTTCGGGGTAGGTTTAGGGTTAGGGTTCGGTTTAGGGTTAGGGTTAGGGTTAGGGTTAGGGTTCGGGATAGGGTTAGTGTTAGGGTTCGGGTAGGGTTAGGGTTAGGGTTTGGGTTAGGGTTAGGATTAGGGTTAGTGTTCGGGTTAGGGTTCGGGTTAGGGTTAGGGTTAGGATTCGGGTTAGGGTTAGGGTTAGGGTTCGGTTTAGGGTTAGGGTTCGGGTTAGGGTTCGGGTTAGGGTTCGGGTTAGGGTTAGGGTTTGGGTTAGGGTTAGGTTTCGGGTTAGGGTTTGGATTCCGGTTAGGGTTAGTTTTAGGGTTCGGGTTCAGGTTAGGGTTAGGTTTCGGGTTAGTGTTAGGGTTCGGGTTAGGGTTAGGGTT
>JAVLSZ010000050.1:2872500-2882500 GCA_032313775.1 Urocyon cinereoargenteus | reverse complement strand
TCGTGTTAGGGTTAGGGTTCGGGTTAGGGGTAGGGTTCTGGTTCGGGTTACGGTTAGGGTTCGGGTTAGGGTTCGGATTAGGGTTAGGGTTCGCGTTAGGGTTAGGGTTAGGTTTAGGAGGTAGGGTTAGGGTTAGGATTCGGGTTAGGGTTAGGGTTAGGGTTAAGGTTAGGGGTTAGGGTTCGGGTTAGGGTTAGGGTTCGTGTTAGGCTTAGTGTTAGGGTTAGTGTTCGGGTTCGGGTTAGGGTTAGTGTTAGGGTTAAGATTAGGGTTAGGGTTCCGATTAGGGTTAGGGGTAGAGTTCGGGTTAGGGTTCAGGTTCGGGTTAGGGTTAGGGTTAGGGTTAGGGTTCGGGTTATGGTTAGGGTTAGTGTTAGGGGTTAGGGTTAGTGTAGGGTTCGGGTTAGGGTTAGGGTTACGGTTAGGGTTAGTGTTCGGGTTAGGGTTAGGGTTGGGTTCGGGTTAGGGTTAGGGTTAGTGTTATGGTTAGGGATATGGTTCGGGTTACGGTTAGGGTTAGGGTTAGGTTTCGGGTTAGGGTTAGGGTTAGGGTTCGGGTTAGGGTTAGGGTTCGCGTTAGGTTTAGGGTTAGGTTTAGGAGGTAGGGTTATGGTTAGGATTCGTGTTAGGGTTAGGGTTAGGGTTAAGGTTAGGGGTTAGGGTTTGGGTTAGAGTTAGGGTTCGTGTTAGTGTTAGTGTTAGGGTTAGGGTTCGGGTTCGGGTTAGGGTTAGTGTTAGGGTTAAGATTAGTGTTAGGGTTCGGATTAGGGTTAGGGGTAGAGTTCGGGTTAGGGTTCAGGTTCGGGTTAGGGTTAGGGTTAGGGTTAGGGTTCGGGTTATGGTTAGGGTTAGCGTTAGGGGTTAGGGTTAGGGTAGGGTTCGGGTTAGGGTTAGGGTTACGGTTAGGGTTAGTTTTCGGGTTAGGGTTAGGGTTGGGTTCGGGTTAGGGTTAGGGTTAGTGTTATGATTAGGGTTAGGGTTCGTGTTACGGTTAGGGTTAGGGTTAGGTTTCGGGTTAGGGTTAGGGTTAGGGTTCGGGTTAGGGTTCGGGTTAGGGTTAGGGTTAGGGTTAGGGTTCGGGTTAGGGTTAGGGTTAGGGTTAGTGTTCGGTTTAGGGTTAGGGTTAGGGGTAGGTTTAGGGTTAGGCTTAGGGTTCAGGTTAGGTTTAGGGTTAAGGTTCGGGTTAGGGTTAGGGTTCGCGTTAGGGTTCTGTTTAGGTGTCGGGTTAGGGTTAGGTTTAGGGTTCGGGTTAGGGTTAGCTTTAGGGATAGGGTTCGGGTTAGGGTTAGGGTTCGTGTTCGGGTTAGGGTTAAGGTTCGGGTTAGGGTTCGGGTTAGGGTTAGGGTTAAGTTTCGGGGTAGGGTTAGGGTTAAGTTTCGGGTTAGGGTTAGGGTTAGGTTTAGGGTTAGGGTTAGGGTTCGCGTTAGGTTTCGGGTTAGGTGTCGGGTTAGGTTTAGGGTTAGGGTTCGGGTTACGGTTAGGGTTACGGTTAGGGTTAGGGTTCGGGTTAGGGTTAGGGTTAGGTTTAGGATTCGGGTAAGGGGTTAGGGTTTGGTTTCGGGTTAGGGTTAGGGTTAGGGTTCCGGTTAAGGTTAGGGTTAGGGTTCTGTTTAGGGTTAGGTTTACGTTTAGGGTTAGGGTTCGGGTTAGGGTTAGGGTTAGTGTTCGTGTTAGGGTTCGGGTTAGGGTTAGGGTTAGGGTTAGGGTTAGGGTTCGGGATAGGGTTAGGGTTAGGGGTAGGGTTCGGATTAGGGTTAGGGGTAGGGTTCGGGTTAGGTTTCGGGTTCGGGTTAGAGTTAGGGTTAGGTTTAGGGGTTACGTTAGGGTTACCGTTCGGGTTAGGGTTAGGGTTAGGTTTAGGTTTAGGGTTAGGGTTAGTGTTAGGTTTAGGGTTAGGGTTCGGGTTAGGGTTAGGGTTAGGGTTAGGGTTAGGGTTCGGGTTAGAGTTAGGGTTAGGGTTCGGTTTAGGGTTCGGGTTCGGGTTAGGGTTAGGGGTTAATGTTCAGGTTAGGGTTAGGGTTAGGGTTCGGGTTAGGGTTCGGGTTAGGGTTAGGGTTAGTGTTCGGGTTAGGGTTAGGGTTAGGGTTCGGGTTCGTGTTCGGGTTAGGGTTAGGGTTCGGGTTAGGTTTAGGGTTAGGTTTCGGGTTAGGGTTAGGGTTCGGGTTAGGGTTAGGGTTAGGGTTCGGGTTAGGGTTAGGGTTAAGGTTAGGGTTAGGGTATGTGTTAGGGTTAGGGTTAGGGGTCGGGTAAGGGTTAGGGTTAGGGTTCGGGTTAGGGTTAGGGTTAGGGTTCGGGTTAGGGTTAGAGTTCATGTTAGGCTTAGGGTTAGGGTTTGGGTTAGGTTTAGGGTTAGGGTTCGGGTTAGGGTTAGGGTTAGGGTTAGGGTTAGGGATAGAGTTCGGGTTAGGGTTAGGGTTAGGGTTAGGGTTAGGGTTAGGGTTCGGATAAGGGTTAGGGTTAGGGTTCGGGTTAGGTTTCGGGGTCGGTTTAGGGTTAGGATTAGTTTTCGGGTTAGGGTAAGGGTTAGGGTTAGGGTCCGGGTTAGGGTTCGGGTTAGGGTTAGGGTTAGTGTTCGGTTTAGGGTTAGGGTTAGGGTTCGGGTTAGGGTTCAGGTTAGGGTTAGGGTAAGGGTTAGGGTTAGGGTTATATTTCGGGTTAGGGTTAGGGTTCAGGTTAAGGTTCGGGGTATGGTTAGGGTTAGGGTTAGCGTTTGGGTTAGGGTTAGGTTAGGGTTAGGGTTCGGGTTAGGGTTAGGGTAAGGGTTCGGGTTAGGGTTTGGGTTAGGGTTAGCGTTCGGGTTAGGGTTAGGGTTAGAGTTCGGGTTAGGGTTAGGGTTAGGTTTAGGGTTAGGGTTAGGGTTCGGATAAGGGTTAGGGTTAGGGTTCGGGTTAGGGTTCGGGTTCGGGTTAGGGTTAGGATTAGTGTTCGGGTTAGGGTTAGGGTTAGGGTTAGGGTCCGGGTTAGGGTTCGGGTTAGGGTTAGGGTTAGTGTTCGGGTTAGGGTTAGGGTTAGGGTTCGGGTTAGGGTTCGGGTTAGGTTTAGGGTTAGGGTTCGGGTTAGGGTTCGGTTTAGTGTTCGGGTTAGGCTTAGAGTTAGGGTTCGGGTTAGGGTTAGGGTTCGGGTTAGGGTTAGGGTTATGGTTAGGATTAGGGTTCGGGTTAGGGTTCGGGTTAGGGTTCGGGTTAGGGTTAGGGTTAGGGTTAGGGTTAGGGTTAGGGTTCGGTTTAGGGTTAGGGTTAGGGTTCGGGTTAGGGTTCGGGTTCGGGTTAGGGTTAGGGGTTAGTGTTCAGGTTAGGGTTAGGGTTAGGGTTCGGGTTAGGGTTTCGGGTTAGTGTTAGGGTAAGGGTTCGGGTTATGCTTAGGGTTAGGGTTCGGGTTCGGGTTAGGGTTAGGGTTCGGATTAGGGTTAGGGTTGTTCCGGGTTAGGGTTAGGGTTCGGGTTAGGGTTAGGGTTAGGGTTCAGGTTAGGGTTAAGGTTAGGGTTAGGGTTAGGGTACGTGTTAGGGTTCGGGTTAGGGGTCGGGTTAGGTTTAGGGTTAGGGTTCGGGTTAGGTTTAGGGTTAGGGTTAGGGTTAGGTTTCGGGTTAGGGTTCGGGTTCGGGTTAGGGTTAGGGTTAGGGTTCGGGTTAGGGTTAGGTTTCGGGTTAGGGTTCGGGTTAGGGTTCGGGTTAGGTTTAGGGTTTGGGTTAGGATTAGGGTTCGGGTTAGGGTTAGGGTTCCGGTTAGGGTTAGGGTTAGGGTTCGGGTTCGGGTTAGGGTTAGGGTTCGGGTTAGGGTTAGGGTTAGGTTTAGGGTTAGGGTTCGGGTTATGGTTAGGGTTAGGGTTCGGGTTAGGGTTAGGGTTAGGGTTAGGGTTCGGGTTAGGGTTCGGGTTAGGGTTAGGGTTAGTGTTAGTGTAAGGGTTAGGGTTAGGGTTCGGGTTCAGTTTAGGGTTAGTGTTAGGATTAGGGTTCCGGTTCGGGTTAGGGTTCGGGTTCGGGTTAGGGTTAGTGTTAGGGTTAGGATTCGGGTTAGGGTTAGGGTTCGGGTTAGGGGTAGGGTTCGGGTTCGTGTTTGGGTTCGGGTTCGGTTTAGGGTTCGGGTTAGGGTTAGGGATCGGGTTACGGTTAGGGTTCGGGTTAGGGTTAGGGTTAGGTTTAGGAGGTAGGGTTACGGTTAGGATTCGGGTTAGGGTTAGGGTTCGGGTTAGGGTTAGGGGTTAGGGTTCGGTTAGGGTTCGTGTTCGGGTTAGGGTTAGGGGTTAGTGTTCAGGTTAGGGTTAGGGTTAGGGTTCGGATTAGGGTTCGGGTTAGGGTTAGGGTTAGGGTTCTGGTTAGTGTTAGTGTTAGGGTTAGGGTTCGGGTTACGGTTAGGGTTCGGGTTAGGGTTAGGTTTAGGGTTCGGGTTAGGGTTAGGGTTAGGGTTCGGGTTAGGGTTAGGGTTCGGGTTAAAGTTAGGGTTAGGGTTCGGGTTAGGGTTCGGGTTAGGTTTAGGGTTAGGTTTCGGGTTAGGTTTAGGTTTCGGGTTAGGGTTAGGGTTAGGGTTAGGGTTCGGGTCAGCGTTAGGGTTCGGGTTAGGGTTGGGTTCGGGTTAGGTTTCGAGTTAGGGTTAGGGTTCGGGTTCGGGTTAGGGTTAGGGTTCGGGTTAGGGTTAGGTTTAGGGTTCGGGTTAGGGTTAGGGTTCGGGTTAGGGTTAGGGTTAGGTTTCGGGTTAGGGTTCGGGTTAGGGTTAGGGTTAGGGTTCGTGTTAGGGTTCGGGTTAGGTGTCGGGTTAGGTTTAGGATTCGGGTAAGGGGTTAGGGTTTGGGTTCGGGTTAGGGTTAGGGTTAGGGTTCCGGTTAAGGTTAGGGTTAGGGTTCTGTTTAGGGTTAGGTTTACGTTTAGGGTTAGGGTTCGGGTTAGGGTTAGGGTTAGTGTTCGGGTTAGGGTTCGGGTTAGGGTTAGGGTTAGGGTTAGGGTTAGTGTTAGGGTTCGGGATAGGGTTAGGGTTAGGGGTAGGGTTCGGATTAGGGTTAGGGGTAGGGTTCGGGTTAGGTTTCGGGTTCGGGTTAGGGTTAGGGTTAGGTTTAGGGGTTACGTTAGGGTTACCGTTCGGGTTAGGGTTAGGGTTAGGGTTAGGTTTAGGGTTAGGGTTAGTGTTAGGTTTAGGGTTAGGGTTCGGGTTAGGGTTAGGGTTAGGGTTAGGGTTAGGGTTAGGGTTCGGGTTAGAGTTAGGGTTAGGGTTCGGATTAGGGTTCGGGTTCGGGTTAGGGTTAGGGGTTAGTGTTCAGGTTAGGGTTAGGGTTAGGGTTCGGGTTCGGGTTCGGGTTAGGGTTAGGGTTAGTGTTCGGGTTAGGGTTAGGGTTATGGTTCGGGTTCGTGTTCGGGTTAGGGTTAGGGTTCGGGTTAGGTTTAGGGTTAGGTTTCGGGTTAGGGTTAGGGTTCGGGTTAGGGTTAGGGTTACGGTTCGGGTTAGGGTTAGGGTTAAGGTTAGGGTTAGGGTATGTGTTAGGGTTAGGGTTAGGGGTCGGGTTAGGGTTAGGTTTAGGGTTCGGGTTAGGGTTAGGGTTAGGGTTAGGGTTCGGGTTAGGGTTAGAGTTCATGTTAGGCTTAGGGTTAGGGTTTGGGTTAGGTTTAGGGTTAGGGTTCGGGTTAGGGTTAGGGTTAGGGTTAGGGTTAGGGATAGAGTTCGGGTTAGGGTTAGGGTTAGGGTTAGGGTTAGGGTTAGGGTTCGGATAAGGGTTAGGGTTAGGGTTCGGGTTAGGTTTCGGGTTCGGGTTAGGGTTAGGATTAGTGTTCGGGTTAGGGTAAGGGTTAGGGTTAGGGTCCGGGTTAGGGTTCGCGTTAGGGTTAGGGTTAGTGTTCGGTTTAGGGTTAGGGTTAGGGTTCGGGTTAGGTTTCGGGTTAGGGTTAGGGTAAGGGTTAGGGTTAGGGTTATGTTTCAGGTTAGGTTTAGGGTTCAGGTTAAGGTTCGGGGTAGGGTTAGGGTTAGGGTTAGCGTTTGGGTTAGGGTTAGGTTAGGGTTAGGGTTCGGGTTAGGGTTAGGGTAAGGGTTCGGGTTAGGGTTTGGGTTAGGGTTAGCGTTCGGGTTAGGGTTAGGGTTAGAGTTCGGGTTAGGGTTAGGGTTAGGGTTAGGGTTAGGGTTAGGGTTCGGATAAGGGTTAGGGTTAGGGTTCGGGTTAGAGTTCGGGTTCGGGTTAGGGTTAGGGTTAGGGTTCGGGTTAGGTTTAGAGTTAGGGTTCGGGTTAGCGTTCGGGTTAGGTTTAGGGTTAGGGTTCGGGTTAGGGTTCGGTTTAGTGTTCGGGTTAGGGTTAGGTTAGGGTTCGGGTTAGGGTTAGGGTTCGGGTTAGGGTTAGGGTTATGGTTAGGATTAGGGTTCGGGTTAGGGTTCGGGTTAGGGTTCGGGTTAGGGTTAGGGTTCGGTTGAGGGTTAGGTTTAGGGTTAGAGTTAGGGTTAGGGTTAGGGTTCGGGTTAGGTTTAGGGTTAGGGTTAGGGTTAGGGTTAGGGTTAGGGTTCGGGTTAGGGTTAGGGTTAGGGTTCGGGTTAGGGTTCGGGTCGGGTTAGGGTTAGGGGTTAGTGTTCAGTTTAGGGTTAGGGTTAGGGTTCGGGTTAGGGTTTCGGGTTAGGGTTAGGGTTAGGGTTCGGGTTAGGCTTAGGGTTAGGGTTCGGGTTCGGGTTAGGGTTAGGGTTCGGATTAGGGTTAGGGTTGGTCCGGGTTAGGGTTAGGGTTCGGGTTAGTGTTAGGGTTAGGGTTAGAGTTCAGGTTAGGGTTAAGGTTAGGGTTAGGTTTAGGGTACGTGTTAGGGTTTGGGTTAGGGGTCGGGTTAGGTTTAGGGTTAGGGTTCGGGTTAGGGTTAGGGTTAGGGTTAGGGTTAGGTTTCGGGTTAGGGTTCGGGTTCGGGTTAGGGTTAGGGTTAGGGTTCGGGTTAGGGTTAGGTTTCGGGTTAGGGTTCGGGTTAGGGTTCGGGTTATGTTTAGGGTTTGGGTTAGGATTAGGGTTCGGGTTAGGGTTAGGGTTCCGGTTAGGGTTAGGGTTAGGGTTCGGGTTCGGGTTAGGGTTAGGGTTCGGGTTAGGGTTAGGGTTCGGGTTAGGGTTAGGGTTAGGGTTAGGGTTAGGGTTCGGGTTAGGGTTCGGGTTAGGGTTAGGGTTAGTGTTAGGGTCAGGGTTAGGGTTAGGGTTCGGGTTCAGTTTAGGGTTAGTGTTAGGATTAGGGTTCGGGTTCGGGTTAGGGTTCGGGTTCGGGTTAGGGTTAGGGTTCGGGTTCGGGTTAGGGTTAGTGTTAGGGTTAGGGTTCGGGTTAGGGTTAGGGTTCGGGTTAGGGGTAGGGTTCGGGTTCGTGTTAGGGTTAGGGTTCGGTTTAGGGTTCGGGTTATGGTTAGGGTTCGGGTTAGGGTTAGGGTTCGGGTTAGGGTTAGGGTTAGGTTTAGGAGGTAGGGTTACGGTTAGGATTCGGGTTCGGGTTAGGGTTCGGGTTAGGGTTAGGGGTTAGTGTTCGGGTTAGGGTTCGGGTTCGGGTTAGGGTTAGGGGTTAGTGTTCAGGTTAGGGTTAGGGTTAGGGTTCGGATTAGGGTTCGGGTTAGGGTTAGGGTTAGGGTTCCTTTTAGGGTTAGTGTTAGGGTTAGGGTTCGGGTTACGGTTAGGGTTCGGGTTAGGGTTAGGGTTAGGGTTCGGGTTAGGGTTAGGGTTAGGGTTCGGGTTAGGGTTAGCGTTCGGGTTAAAGTTAGGTTTAGGGTTCGGGTTAGGGTTCGGGTTATGTTTAGGGTTAGGTTTCGGTTTAGGTTTAGGTTTCGGGTTAGGGTTAGGGTTAGGGTTAGGGTTCGGGTCAGGGTTAGGGTTCGGTTTAGGGTTGGGTTCGGGTTAGGTTTCGGGTTAGGGTTAGGGTTCGGTTACGGGTTAGGGTTAGGGTTCGGGTTAGGGTTAGGTTTAGGGTTCGGGTTAGGGTTAGGGTTCGGGTTAGGGTTAGGGTTAGGGTTCGGGTTAGGGTTCGGGTTAGGGTTAGGGTTAGGGTTCGTGTTAGGGTTCGGGTTAGGTGTCGGGTTAGGGTTAGGGTTAGGTTTCGGGTTAGTGTTAGGTTTAGGGTTAGGGTTAGGGTTCGGGTTAGGGTTAGGGTTCGGGTTAGGGTTCGGGTTCGGGTTCGGTTTAGGGTTCGGGTTAGGGTTAGGGTTAGGGTTAGGGTTCGGGTTCGGGGTTAGGGTTAGGGTTCGGGTTAGGATTAGGGTTCCGGTTAGGGTTAGGGTTAGGGTTCGGGTTAGGGTTAGGTTTAGGGTTAGGGTCGGGTTAGTGTTCGGGTTAGGGTTCGGGTTAGGGTTAGGGTTAGGTTTCGGTTTAGGGTTCAGGTTCGGGTTAGGGTTAGGGTTAGGGTTCGGGTTAGGGTTAGGGTTCGGGTTAGGGTTAGGGTTAGGGTTAGGTTTAGGGATAGGTTTAGGGTTAAGGTTCGGGTTAGGGTTAGGTTTAGGGATAGGGTTAGGGTTCGGGTTAGGGTTAGGGTTAGTGTTCGAGTTAGGGTTAGGGTTTGGGTTAGGGTTAGGGGTTAGGGTTAGGGTTAGTGTTAGGGTTAGGTTTAGGGTTAGTGTTCGGGTTCGGGTTAGGGTTAGGGTTAGGGTTAGGGTTAGGGTTCGGTTTCGGGTTAGGGTTAGGGTTAGGGTTAGGTTTCGGGTTACGGTTATGGTTATGGTTTGGGTTCGGGTTCGGGGTAGGATTAGGGTTCGGTTTCGGGTTAGGGTTCGAGTTCGGGTTCGGGTTAGGTGTTAGGGTTAGGGTTAGGGATAGGGTTAGGGTTCGGGTTAGGGATAGGGTTAGGGTTAGGGTTAGGGTTAGGGTTAGGGCTAAGGTTCGTGTTAGGGTTCGGGTTAGGGTCGGGGTAGGGTTCGGTTTAGGGTTAGGGTTCGGGGTAGGGTTAGGGTTAGGTTTCGGGTTAGGGTTCGGGTTCGGGTTAGGGTTCGGGTTCGGGTTAGTGTTAGGGTTAGGGTTAGGGTTAGGGTTCGGTTTAGGGTTAGGGTTAGGGTTAGGGTTAGGGTTCGGGTTAGGGTCGGGTTAGGGTTAGGGTTAGGGTTCGGGTTAGGGTTAGGTTTAGGGTTAGTGTTCGGGTTAGGGTTAGGGTTAGGGTTAGGGTTAGGGTTCGGGTTAGGGTTAGGTTTTAGGTTTAGGGTTAGGTTTAGGGTTAGGGTTCGGGTTAGGTTTAGGGTTCGGGTTAGGGTTAGGTTTAGGGTACGGGTTAGGGATAGGGTTCGTGTTAGGTTTAGGGTTCGGGTTCGGGTTAGGGTTAGGGTTTGGGTTCGGGTTAGGGTTCGGGTTGGTGTTAGGGTTCGGGTTAGGTTTAGAGTTAGGTTTAGGGTTCGGTTTAGGGTTAGGGTTCGGGTTCGGATTTGGGTCAGTGTTAAGGTTCGGGTTAGGGTTAGGGTTAGGGTTCGGGTTAGGGTTAGGGTTAGGGTTCAGGTTAGGGTTAGGGTTCGGGTTAGTGTTAGGGTTAGGGTTCGGGTTCGGGTTCGGGTTAGGGTTAGGGTTCGGGTTAGGGTTAGGGTTGGGGTTAGGGTTTGGTTTCGGGTTAGGGTTAGGGTTTGGGTTCGGGTTAGGGTTAGGGTTAGGGTTCGGATTAGGGTTAGGGTTAGGGTTAGGGTTAGGGTTCGGATTAGGGTTAGGGGTTGGGTTCGGGTTAGGGTTCGGGTTCGGGTTAGGGTTAGGGTTAGGGTTAGGGTTAGGTTTCGGGGTAGGATTAGTGTTAGGGTTAAGTGTTAGGGTTAGGGTTAGGGTTAGGGTTAGGGTTCGGGTTAGGGTTAGGGTTCGGGTTAGGGTTGTGTTCGGGTTAGGTTTCGGGTTAGGGTTAGGGTTCGGGTTCGGGTTAGGGTTAGGGTTCGGGTTAGGGTTAGGGTTAGGGTACGGGTTAGGGTTAGGGTTCGGGTTAGGGTTAGGGTTAGGGTTCGGGTTAGGGTTCGGGTTAGGGTTAGGGTTAGGGTTAGGTTTCGTGTTAGGGTTCGGGTTAGGTGTCGGGTTAGGGTTAGGGTAGGGTTCGGGTTAGGGTTAGGGTTAGTGTTAGGGTTAGGG
>JAVLSZ010000050.1:2850000-2870000 GCA_032313775.1 Urocyon cinereoargenteus | reverse complement strand
TTAGGGTTAGGTTTAGGGTTCGGGATAGGGTTCGGGTTTGGGTTAGGGTTAGGGTTCGGGTTAGGGTTAGGGTTAGGGTTAGGGTTAGGGTAAGTGTTCGGATTAGGGTTAGGGGTAGGGTTAGGGTTAGGTTTAGGGTTAGGTTTCGGGTTAGGGTTAGGGTTAGGGTTAGGGTTCGGGATAGTGTTAGGGTTAGGGTTCGGTTTAGGGTTCAGGTTAGGGTTCGGGTTAGGGTTCGGGTTAGGGTTAGGGTTAGGTTTAGGGTTAGGTTTAGGGTTCGGGTTAGGGTTCGGGTTAGGGTTCGGGTTAGGGTTAGGGTTAGGGTTAGGGTTAGGTTTAGGGTTAGGTTTCGGGTTAGGGTTAGGGTTAGGGTTATGGTTAGGGTTAGGGTTCGGATTAGGGTTAGGTTTAGGGTTTGGGATAGGGTTCGGGTTAGGGTTAGGGTTAGGGTTCGGGTTAGGGTTAGGGTAAGGGTTCGGATTAGGGTTAGGGGTAGGGTTCTGGTTAGGGTTCGGGTTCGGGTTAGGGTTATGGTTAGGGTTCGGGATAGTGTTAGGGTTAGGGTTCGGTTTAGGGTTCAGGTTAGGGTTAGGGTTAGGGTTCGGGTTAGGGTTAGGGTTAGGGTTAGGTTTAGGGTTAGGTTTAAGGTTCGGGTTAGGGTTAGGGTTAGGGTTAGGGTTAGGGTTAGGGTTCGGGTTAGGAATAGGGTTATGGTTTGGGTTCGGGTTCGGGGTAGGTTTAGGTTTCGGGTTCGGGTTATGGTACGGGTTCGGTTTCGGGTTAGGGGTTAGGGTTCGGGTTAGGGTTAGGGTTAGGTTTCGGGTTAGGGGTAGGGTTAGGGTTAGGTTTAGGGTTAGGGTTCGGGTTAGTGTTTGGGTTACGGTTAGGGTTAGGGTTCGGGTTGGGTTAGGCTTAGGGTTCGGGTTAGGGTTCGGGTTAGGGTTAGGGTTAGGGTTAGGGTTCGGGTTAGGGTTCGGGTTCGGGTTAGGGTTCGGATTCGGGTTAGGGTTAGGGTTCGGGTTAGGTTTCGGGTTAGGGATAGGGTTAGGTTTCGGGTTAGGGTTCAGGTTAGGGTTAGGGATAGGGTTAGGGTTCGGTTTCGGGGTTAGTGTTAGGGTTAGGGTTCGGGTTAGGGTTCGGGTTAGGGTTAGGATTCGGGTAAGTGGTTAGGGTTCGGTTTCGGGTTCGGGTTAGGGTTAGGGTTAGGGTTAGGGTTCGGGTTCGGGTTAGGGTTCGGGTTCGGGTTAGGGTTAGGGTTAGCGTTCGGGTTTGTGTTAGGGTTAGGGTTCGGGTTAGGGTTATGATTAGGGTTAGGGTTAGGGTTCGGGTTAGGGTTAGGTTTAGGGTTCGGGTTCGGGTTTGGGTTAGGGTTCGGGTTCGGGTTAGGTTTCGTGTTGGGTTAGGGTTCGGATTCGGGTTAGGGTTAAGGGTTAGTGTTCAGGTTAGGGTTAGGGTTAGGGTTCGGGTTAGGGTTCGGGTTAGTGTTAGGGTTAGGGTTCGGGTTAGGGTTAGGGTTAGGGTTAGGGTTAGTGTTCGGGTTAGGGTTTGGGGTTAGGATAGGGTTAGGGTTAGGTTTAGGGTTAGGGTTCGGGTTAGAGTTAGGGTTAGGGTTAGGGTTATGTTTCGGGTTAGGGTTAGGGTTAGGTTTAGGTTTCGGGTTAGGGTTAGGGTTAGGGTTAGTGTTCGGGTTAGGGTTAGGGTTATGGTTTGGGTTCGGGTTTGGGGTAGGGTTAGGGTTCGGGTTAGGGTTAGGGTTAGCGTTCGGGTTAGGGTTAGGGTTAGGTTTAGGGTTAGGTTTCGGATTAGGGTTAGGGTTAGGGTTCGGGTTAGGGTTCGGGTTCGGGTTAGGGTTAGGGTTAGGGTTAGGGTTAGGGTTCGGGTTAGGGTTAGGGTTAGGTTTCGGGTTAGGGTTAGGGTTAGGGTTAAGGTTAGGGTTCGTGTTAGGGTTAGGGTTAGGGTTCGGATTAGGGTAAGGTTTAGGGTTCGGGTAGGGTTCGGGATCGGGTTAGTGTTAGGGTTAGGGTTAGGGTTCGGATTAGGGTTAGGTTTAGGGTTCGGGTCAGGGTTCGGGTTCGGGTTAGGGTTCGGATTCGGGTTAGTGTTAGGGTTAGGGTTCGGGTTAGGTTTCGGGTTAGGGTTAGTGTTAGGTTTCGGGTTAGGGTTAGGGTTAGGGTTAGGTTTAGGGTTCGGGTTCGGGGTTAGTGTTAGGGTTAGGGTTCGGGTTAGGGTTCGGGTTAGGGTTAGGATTCGGGTAAGTGGTTAGGGTTCGGGTTCGGGTTAGGGTTAGGGTTAGGGTTAGGGTTAGGTTTAGGTTTCGGGTTAGGGTTAGGGTTAGGGTAAGGTTTAGGGTTCGGGTTCGGGTTCGGGTTAGGGTTCGGGTTAGGGTTAGGTTTCGGGTTAGGGTTAGGGTTAGGGTTAGGGTTTGGGTTAGGGTTCGGGTTCGGGTTAGGGTTCGGGTTCGGGTTAGGGTTAGGGTTAGGGTTAGGGTTCGGGTTAGGGTTCGGGTTAGGGTTACGGTTAGGGTTAGGTTTAGGTTTAGGTTTAGGGTTCGGGTTAGGGTTAGGGTTAGGGTTAGGGTTAGGGTTCGGATTAGGGTTAGGGTTAGGGTTCGGGTTAGTGTTCGGATTCGGTTCAGATTTAGGGTTAGGGTTAGGGTTAGGGTTCGGGTTAGGGTTAGGGTTAGGGTTAGGGTTAGGGTTAGGTTTCGGGTTAGGGATAGGGTTAGGGTTAAGGTTAGGGTTCGGGTTAGGGTTAGGGTTAGGGTTCGGATTAGGGTTAGGGTTAGGGTTCGGGTTAGGTTTCGGGTTCGGGTTAGGGTTAGGGTTAAGGTTAGGGTTAGGATTCGGGTTAGGGGTAGGGTTAGGGTTAGGGGTTAGGGTTACGGTTAGGGTTAGGGTTCGGGTTCGGGTTAGGGTTAGGGTTAGGGGTTATGGTTAGGGTTCGGGTTAGGGTTAGGGTTAGGGTTAGTGATAGGGATCGGGTTAGGGTTAGGGTTAGGGTTCGGGTTAGGGTTAGGTTTAGGGTTAGGGTTAGGGTTCGGGTTAGGGTTAGGGTTAGGTTTAGGGTTAGGGTTCGGAATAGGGTTAGGGTTAGGGTTAGGGTTAGGGTTAGGTTTAGGGTTCGGGTTAGGGTTAGGGTTAGGGTAAGGGTTAGGGGTAGGGTTCGGGTTAGGGTTAGGGTGAGGGTTCGAGTTAGGGTTAGGTTTCGGGTTAGGGTTAGGGGTTAGGGTTAGGGTTAGGGTTAAGTTTAGGGTTCTGGTTAGGGTTAGGGTTAGGGTTAGGGTTCGGGTTGGGTTTAGGGTTAGGGTTAGTGTTACTGTTCGGGTTAGATATAGGGTTATGGTTTGGGTCGGTTTCGGGGTAGGGTAAGGGTTCGGGTTCGGGTTAGGGTTCGGGTTCGGGTTATGGGTTAGGGTTCGGTTTTGGGTTAGGGTTAGGGTTAGGGTTAGGGTTCTGATAGGGTTAGGGTTAGGGTTCGGGTTAGGGTTAGGGTTAGAGTTCGGGTTAGGGTTCGGGTTAGTGTTAGGGTTAGGGTTAGGGTTCGGGTTCGTGTTAGGGTTAGGGTTCGGGTTAGGGTTAGGTTTAGGTTTCGGTTTAGGGTTCAGGTTCCGGTTAGTGTTAGGGTTAGGGTTAGGGTTCGTGTTAGGGTTCGGGTTAGGGTTTGGGTTAGAGTTAGTATTCGGGTTAGGGTTAGGGTTAGGGTTAGGGTTAGGGTTAGGGTTCGAGTTAGGGTTCGGGTTAGGATTAGGTCTGGGTTCGGGTTAGGGTTAGGGTTAGGGTTCGGGTTCGGGTTCGGGTTAGGGTTAGGGTTCGGGTTCGGGTTCGGGGTCGGGTTAGGGTTCGGGTTCGGGTTAGGGTTCGGGTTCGGGTTAGGGTTAGGGGTTGGGTTCGTGTTAGGGTTCGGGTTAGGGTTCGGGTTAGGTTTAGGGTAAGGGTTCGGGTTCGGTTTCGGGTTAGGGTTCGGGTTAGGTTTAGGGTTAGGGTTAGCGTTAGGGTTCGGGTTAGGGTTAGGGTTCGGGTTAGTGTTAGGGTTAGGGTTAGGGTTAGGGTTCGGTTTAGGGTTCGGGTTAGGGTTCGGGTTAGAGTTAGGATTCGGGTTAGGGTTAGGGTTAGGGTTGGGGTTCGGGTTAGGGTTCGGGTTAGGGTTAGGGTTCGGGTTCGGGTTAGGGTTCGGGTTCGGGTTAGGGTTCGGGTTCGTGTTAGGGTTAGGGGTTAGGGTTCGGGTTAGGGTTCGGGTTAGGGTTCGGGTTAGGGTTGGGGTTAGGGTTAGGGTTAGGGTTAGGGTTCGGGTTAGGGTTAGGGTTAGGGTTAGTGTTCGGGTTCCGGTTAGGGTTAGGGTTCGGGTTAGGTTTCAGAATAGTGTTAGGGTTAGGGTTCGGGTTAGGGTTCGTGTTCGGGTTCAGGTTAGGATTCGGGTTCGGGTTCGTGTTAGGGTTAGGGTTAGGGTTAGTGTTCGGGTTCGGGTTAGGGTTAGGGTTAGGGTTCGGTTCGGGTTAGGGTTAGGGTTAGGGTTAGGGGTAGGGTTCGGGTTAGGGTTCGTGTTAGGGTTAGGGTTAGGGTTCGGGTTAGGGTTCGGGATAGGGTTCGGGTTCGGGTTAGGGTTAGGGTTAGTGTTAGGGTTCGGGTTAGGGTTCGGGTTAGGGTTAGGGTTAGGGTTCGTGGTAGGGTTCGGGTTAGGGTTTGGGTTAGGGTTAGGGTTAGGGTTAGGGTTAGGGTTAGGGTTCGGGTTAGGGTTAGGGTTCGGGTTAGGGTTAGGGTTAGGGTTAGGTTTAGGTTTCGGGTTAGCGTTCGGTTTAGAGTTCGGGTTAGGGTTAGGGTTCGGGTGAGGGTTAGGTTTAGGGTTAGAGTTAGGTTTAGGGTTAGGGTTCGGGTTAGGGTTAGGGTTAGGGTTAGGGTTAGGGTTCGGGTTAGGGTTAGGGTTAGTGTTCGGGTTAGGGTTCGGGTTCGGGTTAGGGTTAGGGGTTAGTGTTCAGGTTAGTTTTAGGGTTAGGGTTCGGGTTAGGGTTAGGTTTAGTGTTCGGGTTAGGTTTAGGGTTAGGGTTTGGGTTCGGGTTAGGGTTAGGGTTCGGGTTAGGTTTAGGGTTAGGGTTCGGGTTCGGGTTAGGATTCGGGTTAGGGTTAGTGTTAGGATTAGGTTTCGGGTTAGGGTTAGGGTTCGGGTTAGGGTTAGGTTTAGGGTTCGGGTTAGGTTTAGGGTTAGGGTTCGGATTAGGGTTAGGGTTAGGGTTAGGGTTAGGGTTTGGGTTAGGGTTAGGGTTAGGGTTCGGTTTAGGGTTAGGGTTAGGGTTTGGGTTAGGGTTAGGGTTAGGGTTAGTGTTCGGGTTAGGGTTCGGGTTAGGGTTAGGGTTAGGATTCGGGTTAGGTTTAGGATTAGGGTTCGGGTTACGGTTAGGGTTCGGGTTAGGGTTAGGTTTAGGGTACGGGTTAGGGTTAGGGTTAGGGTTCGGTTTAGGTTTAGGGTTCGGGTTAGGGTTAGGGTTACGGTTAGGGTTAGGGTTAGTGTTCGGGTTCGTGTTAGGCTTAGGGTTCGAGTTAGGTTTCGGAATAGGGTTAGGGGTTAGGTTCGGGTTAGGTTTCGTGTTCGGGTTCGGGTTAGGGTTAGGGTTAGGGTTAGGGTTCGGGTTAGGGTTAGGGTTAGGGTTAGGGGTTAGGGTTAGGTTCGGGTTAGGGTTATGGTTAAGGTTACGGTTCGGGTTAGGGTTAGGGTTAGGGTTCGGGTTAGGGTTAGGGTTAGGGTTAGGGTTAGCGTTCGGGTTAGGGTTAGGGTTAGGATTCGGGTTAGGGATCGGGTTAGGGTTCGGGTTAGGGTTCGGGTTAGGGTTAGGGTTCGGGTTAGGGTTCGGGTTAGGGTTCGGGTTAGGGTTGGGGTTAGGGTTAGTGTTAGGGTTAGTGTTCGGGTTCGGGTTAGGGTTAGGGTTAGTGTTCGGGTTCGTGTTAGGCTTAGGGTTCGGGTTAGGTTTCGGAATAGGGTTAGGGTTAGGGTTACGGTTCGGGTTAGGGTTCGGGTTCGGGTTATGGGTTAGGGTTCGGTTTTGGGTTAGGGTTAGGGTTAGGGTTAGGGTTCTGATAGGGCTAGGGTTAGGGTTCGGGTTAGGGTTAGGGTTAGAGTTCGGGTTAGGGTTCGGGTTAGGGTTAGGGTTAGGGTTAGGGTTCGGGTTCGTGTTAGGTTTAGGGTTCGGTTTAGGGTTAGGGTTAGGTTTCGGTTTAGGGTTCAGGTTCGGGTTAGGGTTCGGGTTAGTGTTCGGGTTAGGGTTAGGGTTCGGGTTCGGGATAGGGTTAGTGTTTAGGGTTCGGGATCGGGATCGGTAAGGGTTTGGGTTAGGTTTCGGGTTAGGGTTAGGGGTTAGTGTTAGGGTTAGGGTTAGGTTTAGGGTAAAGGTTAGGGTTCGGATTAAGGTTAGGTTAGATAGGGTTAGGGTGAGGGTTAGGGTTAGGGTTAGGGTTCGGATTAGGGTTAGGGTTAGGGTTCGGGTTAGGGTTCGGGTTCGGGTTAGGGTTAGGGTTACGTTTCGGGTTAGGGTTAGGGTTAGGGTTCGGGTTAGGGTTCGGGTTAGGGTTCGGGTTAGGGTTAGGGGTAGGGTACGGTTAGGGTTAGGGTTACGGTCGGGTTCGGGATAGGGTTAGGGGTTAGTGTTCAGGTTAGGGTTAGGGTTATGGTTCGGGTTAGGGTTCGGTTAGGGTTAGGGTTAGGGTTCGGGTTCGGGTTAGGGTTAGGGTTAGGTTTAGGGTTCGGGTTATGGTTAGGGTTCGGGTTAGGGTTAGGTTTAGGGTTCGGGTTAGGGTTAGGGTTCGGGTTCGGGTTCGGGTTCGGGTTAGGGTTATGGTTAGGGTTAGGGTTAGGGTTCGGGTTAGGGTTAGGTTTCGGGTTAGGTTTAGGGTTAGGGTTAGCGTTAGGGTTCGGGTTAGGGTTAGGTTTCGGGTTAGGGTTAGGTTTAGGGTTAGGGTTCGGGTTAGGGTTCGGGTTAGGGTTTGGGTTAGGGTTAGGGTTCGGGTTCGGGTTCGGGTTAGGGTTCGGGTTATGGTTAGGGTTAGGGTTAGGGTTCGGGTTAGGGTTAGGTTTCGGGTTAGGTTTAGGGTTAGGGTTAGCTTTAGGGTTCGGGTTAGGGTTAGGTTTCGGGTTATGGTTAGGGTTAGGGTTAGGGTTCGGGTTAGGGTTCGGGTTAGGGTTCGGGTTAGAGTTAGGATTCGGTTTCGGGTTAGGGTTAGGTTTCGGGTTAGGGTTAGGGTTAGGGTTCGGGTTCGGGTTCGGGTTAGGGTTAGGGTTCGGGTTCGGGTTAGGGTTCGGGTTCGGTTTAGGGTTCGGGTTCGGGTTAGGGTTAGGGGTTGGGTTCGGGTTAGGGTTCGGGTTAGGGTTCGGGTTAGGTTAAGGGTAAGGGTTCGGGTTCGGTTTCGGGTTAGGGTTCGGGTTAGGTTTAGGTTTAGGGTTAGCGTTAGAGTTCGGGTTAGGGTTAGGGTTCGGGTTAGGGTTAGGGTTAGGGTTAGGGTTAGGGTTAGGGTTCGGTTTAGGGTTCGGGTTAGGGTTCGGGTTAGAGTTAGGATTCGGGTTAGGGTTAGGGTTAGGGTTAGGGTTCGGTTTAGGGTTCGGGTTAGGGTTAGGGTTAGGGTTAGGGTTCGGGTTAGGGTTCGGGTTAGGGTTCGGGTTAGAGTTAGGATTTGGGTTAGGGATAGGGTTAGGGATAGGGTTAGGGTTCGGGTTAGGGTTAGGGTTAGATTAGGTTTAGGTTTGGGTCAGGGTTAGGGTTAGGGTTCGGGTTCCGGTTCGGGTTAGGGTTAGGGTTCGGGTTTCGGGTTAGGGTTAGGGTTCGGGTTCGGGTTAGGGTTCGCGTTTGGGTTAGGGTTAGGGTTAGGGTTTGGGTTAGGGTTAGGGTTAGGGTTCGGGTTAGGGTTCGGGTTAGGGTTAGGGTTAGGATTCGGGTTAGGGTTAGGGTTGGGTTCGGGTTAGGGTTAGGGTTCGGATTAGGGTTAGGGTTTAGGGTTAGGGTTAGGGTTCGGGTTAGGGTTCCGGATAGTGTTAGGATTCGGGTAAAGGTTTAGGGTTCGGGTTCAGGTTCGGGTTAGGGTTAGGGTTTCGGTTAGGGTTAGGGTTAGGGTTCGGTTTAGGTTTAGGGTTAGGGTTAGGGTTAGGGTTCGCGTTAGTGTTCGGGTTAGGGTTTGGTTTAGGGTTAGGGTTAGGGTTCGGGGTAGGGTTCGGGTTAGGTTTAGGGTTAGGGTTCGGGTTAGGTTTAGGGTTAGGGTTCGGGTTAGGGTTCGGGTTAGGGTTCGGGTTAGGTTTATGGTTAGGGTTAGCGTTAGGGTTCGGGTAGGGTTAGGGTTCGGGTTAGGGTTAGGGTTAGGGTTAGGGTTAGGGTTAGGGTTCGGGTTAGGGTTCGGGTTAGGGTTCGGGTTAGAGTTTGGATTCGGGTTAGGGTTAGGTTTAGGGTTAGGGTTAGGGTTCGGGTTAGGGTTAGGGTTAGGATTAGGTCTGGGTTCGGGTTAGGGTTCGGGTTCGGGTTCGGGTTAGGGTTAGGGTTTGGGTTTGGGTTCGGGTTAGGGTTCGGGTTCGGGTTAGGGTTCGGGTTCGGGTTAGGGTTAGGGGTTGGGTTCGGGTTAGGGTTCGGGTTAGGGTTCGGGTTAGGTTTAGGGTTAGGTTTCGGGTTAGGTTTCGGGTTAGGTTTAGGGTTAGGGTTAGCGTTAGTGTTCGGGTTAGGGTTAGGGTTCGGGTTAGGGTTAGGTTTAGGGTTAGGGTTAGGGTTCGGTTTAGGGTTCGGGTTAGGGTTCGGGTTAGAGTTAGGATACGGGTTAGGGTTAGGGTTAGGGTTAGGGTTCGGGTTAGGGTTCGGGTTAGGGTTAGGGTTCCGGTTCGGGTTCGGGTTAGGGTTCGGGTTCGGGTTAGGGTTCGGGTTCGTGTTAGGTTTAGGGTTTAGGGTTCGGGTTAGGTTTCGGGTTAGGGTTCGGGTTAGGGTTGGGGTTAGGGTTAGGGTTATGGTTAGGGTTTGGGTTAGGGTTAGGGTTAGGATTAGTGTTCGGGTTCGGGTTAGGGTTAGGGTTCGGGTTAGGTTTCGGAATAGGGTTAGGGTTAGGGTTCGGGTTAGGGTTCGGTTTCGGGTTCGGGTTAGGGTTCGGGTTCGGGTTCGGGTTAGGGTTAGGTTTAGGGTTAGTGTTCGGTTTCAGGTTAGGGTTAGGGTTAGGGTTCGGGTTAGGGTTAGGGTTAGGTTTAGGGTTAGGTGTAGGGTTCGGGTTAGGGTTCGGGTTAGGGTTAGGGTTAGGGTTCGGGTTAGGGTTCGGGTTAGGGTTCGGGTAAGGGTTAGGGTTAGGGTTAGTGTTAGGGTTCGGGTTAGGGTTCGGGTTAGGGTTAGGGTTAGGGTTCGGGTTAGGTTTCGGGTTAGGGTTCGGGTTAGGGTTAGGGTTAGGGTTCGGGTTAGGGTTAGGGTTCGGGTTAGGGTTAGGGTTAGGGTTAGGTTTAGGTTTCGGGTTAGGGTTCGGTTTAGGGTTCGGGTTAGGGTTCGGGTTAGGGTTCGGGTAAGGGTTAGGGTTAGGTTTAGGGTTAGGTGTAGGGTTCGGGTTAGGGTTCGGGTTAGGGTTAGGGTTAGGGTTCGGGTTAGGGTTCGGGTTAGGGTTCGGGTAAGGGTTAGGGTTAGGGTTAGTGTTAGGGTTCGGGTTAGGGTTCGGGTTAGGGTTAGGGTTAGGGTTCGGGTTAGGTTTCGGGTTAGGGTTCGGGTTAGGGTTAGGGTTAGGGTTCGGGTTAGGGTTAGGGTTCGGGTTAGGGTTAGGGTTAGGGTTCGGGTTAGGGTTAGGTTTCGGGTTAGGGTTAGTGTTCGGGTTAGGGGTTAGGGTTACGGTTCGGGTTAGGGTTAGGTTTAGGTTTAGGGTTCATGTTAGGTTTAGGGTTCGGGTTAGGGTTAGGGTTTGGGTTCGGGTTAGGGTTAGGGTTCGGGTTTGGGTTAGGGTTAGGGTTAGGTTTAGGGTTCGGGTTCGTGTTAGGGTTAGGTGTTAGGGTTCGGGTTCGGGTTAGGGTTAGGGTTAGGTTTCGGGTTAGGGTTAGTTGTTAGTGTTAGGGTTAGGGTTAGGGTTAGGGTTAGGGTTCGGATTAGGTTTCGGTTAGGGTTAGGGTTAGGGTTCGGTTTAGGGTTAGGGTTAGGGTAAGAGTTAGGGTTAGGGTTCGGGTTCGGGTTAGGGTTAGTGTTCAGGTTAAGGTTCGGGTTAGGGTTAGGGTTAGGGTTAGGGTTCGGGTTAGGGTTAGGGTTAGGGTTAGTGTTCGGGTTCGGTTTAGGTTTCGGGTTCGGGTTAGGGTTAGGGTTAGGGTTAGGGTTAGGGTTAGGGTTCGGATTAGGGTTAGGGTTAGGGTTCGGGTTAGGTTTCAGGTTCTGGTTAGGATTAGGTTTAGGGTTCGGGTTAGGGTTAGGGTTAGGGTTCAGGTTAGGGTTCGGGTTAGGGTTAGGGTTAGGGTTAGGTTTAGGGTTCGGTTTAGGGTTCGGGTTAGGGTTAGGGTTAGGGTTCGGGTTAGGGTTAGGTTTAGGGTTCGGGTTAGGGTTAGGGTTAGGGTTCGGGTTAGGGTTAGGTTTCGGGTTAGGTTTCGGGTTAGGGTTAGGATTCGGGTAAGGGGTTAGGGTTCGTGTTAGGGTTAGGATTCGGGTAAGGGGTTATGGTTCGGGTTCGGGTTAGGGTTAGTGTTAGGGTTCTGGTTAAGGTTAGGGTTAGGGTTCGGGTTAGGTTTAGGGTTAGGGTTACGGTTCGGGTTAGGGTTAGGGTTAGGGTTAGTGTTCGCGTTCGGGTTAGGGTTAGGGTTCGGGTTAGGTTTCGGAATAGTGTTAGGGTTAGGGTTCGGGTTCGGGTTCGGGTTAGGGTTAGGGTTAGGGTTAGTGTTCGGGTTCGGGTTAGGGTTAGGGTTCGGGTTCGGGTTAGGGTTAGGTTTAGGGTTAGGGTTAGGGGTAGGGTTCGGGTTAGGGTTCGGGTTAGGGTTAGGGTTAGGGTTCGGGTTAGGGTTCGGGTTAGGGTTCGGGTTAGGGTTAGGGTTAGGGTTAGGGTTAGGTTTAGGGTTCGGGTTAGGTTTAGGTTTAGGGTTAGGGTTCGGGTTAGGGTTAGGGTTAGGGTTAGGTTTCGGGTTAGGGTTATGTTTCGGGTTCGGGTTAGGTTTAGGGTTAGGGTTAGGGTTCGGATTAGGGTTAGGGTTAGGGTTCGGGTTAGGGTTCGGGTTCGGGTTAGGGTTAGGATTAGTGTTCGGGTTAGGGTTAGGGTTAGGGTTAGGGTCCGGGTTAGGGTTCGGGTTAGGGTTAGGGTTAGTGTTCGGGTTAGGGTTAGGGTTAGGGTTCGGGTTAGGGTTCGGGTTAGGTTTAGGGTTAGGGTTCGGGTTAGGGTTCGGTTTAGTGTTCGGGTTAGGGTTAGGGTTAGGGTTCGGGTTAGGGTTAGGGTTCGGGTTAGGGTTAGGGTTATGGTTAGGATTAGGGTTCGGGTTAGGGTTCGGATTAGGGTTCGGGTTAGGGTTAGTGTTAGGGTTAGGGTTAGGGTTAGGGTTAGGGTTCGGGTTATGGTTAGGGTTAGGGTTCGGGTTAGGGTTCGGGTTCGGGTTAGGGTTAGGGGTTAGTGTTCAGGTTAGGGTTAGGGTTAGGGTTCGGGTTAGGGTTTCGGGTTAGTGTTAGGGTAAGGGTTCGGGTTATGCTTAGGGTTAGGGTTCGGGTTCGGGTTAGGGTTAGGGTTCGGATTAGGGTTAGGGTTGTTCCGGGTTAGGGTTAGGGTTCGGGTTAGGGTTAGGGTTAGGGTTAGGGTTCAGGTTAGGGTTAAGGTTAGGGTTAGGGTTAGGGTACGTGTTAGGGTTCGGGTTAGGGGTCGGGTTAGGTTTAGGGTTAGGGTTCGGGTTAGGGTTAGGGTTAGGGTTAGGGTTAGGTTTCGGGTTAGGGTTCGGGTTCGGGTTAGGGTTAGGGTTAGGGTTCGGGTTAGGGTTAGGTTTCGGGTTAGGGTTCGGGTTAGGGTTCGGGTTAGGTTTAGGGTTTGGGTTAGGATTAGGGTTCGGGTTAGGGTTAGGGTTCCGGTTAGGGTTAGGGTTAGGGTTCGGGTTCGGGTTAGGGTTAGGGTTCGGGTTAGGGTTAGGGTTAGGTTTAGGGTTAGGGTTCGGGTTATGGTTAGGGTTAGGGTTCGGGTTAGGGTTAGGGTTAGGGTTAGGGTTCGGGTTAGGGTTCGGGTTAGGGTTAGGGTTAGTGTTAGTGTAAGGGTTAGGGTTAGGGTTCGGGTTCAGTTTAGGGTTAGTGTTAGGATTAGGGTTCGGGTTCGGGTTAGGGTTCGGGTTCGGGTTAGGGTTAGGGTTCGGGTTCGGGTTAGGGTTAGTGTTAGGGTTAGGGTTCGGTTTAGGGTTAGGGTTCGGGTTAGGGGTAGGGTTCGGGTTCGTGTTTGGGTTCGGGTTCGGTTTAGGGTTCGGGTTAGGGTTAGGGATCGGGTTAGGGTTAGGGTTCGGGTTAGGGTTAGGGTTAGGTTTAGGAGGTAGGGTTACGGTTAGGATTCGGGTTAGGGTTAGGGTTCGGGTTAGGGTTAGGGGTTAGGGTTCGGGTTAGGGTTCGTGTTCGGGTTAGGGTTAGGGGTTAGTGTTCAGGTTAGGGTTAGGGTTAGGGTTCGGATTAGGGTTCGGGTTAGGGTTAGGGTTAGGGTTCCGGTTAGGGTTAGTGTTAGGGTTAGGGTTCGGGTTACGGTTAGGGTTCGGGTTAGGGTTAGGTTTAGGGTTCGGGTTAGGGTTAGGGTTAGGGTTCGGGTTAGGGTTAGGGTTCGGGTTAAAGTTAGGGTTAGGGTTCGGGTTAGGGTTCGGGTTAGGTTTAGGGTTAGGTTTCGGGTTAGGTTTAGGTTTCGGGTTAGGGTTAGGTTTAGGGTTAGGGTTCGGGTCAGCGTTAGGGTTCGGGTTAGGGTTGGGTTCGGGTTAGGTTTCGAGTTAGGGTTAGGGTTCGGGTTCGGGTTAGGGTTAGGGTTCGGGTTAGGGTTAGGTTTAGGGTTCGGGTTAGGGTTAGGGTTCGGGTTAGGGTTAGGGTTAGGTTTCGGGTTAGGGTTCGGGTTAGGGTTAGGGTTAGGGTTCGTGTTAGGGTTCGGGTTAGGTGTCGGGTTAGGTTTAGGATTCGGGTAAGGGGTTAGGGTTTGGGTTCGGGTTAGGGTTAGGGTTAGGGTTCCGGTTAAGGTTAGGGTTAGGGTTCTGTTTAGGGTTAGGTTTACGTTTAGGGTTAGGGTTCGGGTTAGGGTTAGGGTTAGTGTTCGGGTTAGGGTTCGGGTTAGGGTTAGGGTTAGGGTTAGGGTTAGTGTTAGGGTTCGGGATAGGGTTAGGGTTAGGGGTAGGGTTCGGATTAGGGTTAGGGGTAGGGTTCGGGTTAGGTTTCGGGTTCGGGTTAGGGTTAGGGTTAGGTTTAGGGGTTACGTTAGGGTTACCGTTCGGGTTAGGGTTAGGGTTAGGGTTAGGTTTAGGGTTAGGGTTAGTGTTAGGTTTAGGGTTAGGGTTCGGGTTAGGGTTAGGGTTAGGGTTAGGGTTAGGGTTAGGGTTCGGGTTAGAGTTAGGGTTAGGGTTCGGATTAGGGTTCGGGTTCGGGTTAGGGTTAGGGGTTAGTGTTCAGGTTAGGGTTAGGGTTAGGGTTCGGGTTCGGGTTCGGGTTAGGGTTAGGGTTAGTGTTCGGGTTAGGGTTAGGGTTATGGTTCGGGTTCGTGTTCGGGTTAGGGTTAGGGTTCGGGTTAGGTTTAGGGTTAGGTTTCGGGTTAGGGTTAGGGTTCGGGTTAGGGTTAGGGTTACGGTTCGGGTTAGGGTTAGGGTTAAGGTTAGGGTTAGGGTATGTGTTAGGGTTAGGGTTAGGGGTCGGGTTAGGGTTAGGGTTAGGGTTCGGGTTAGGGTTAGGGTTAGGGTTAGGGTTCGGGTTAGGGTTAGAGTTCATGTTAGGCTTAGGGTTAGGGTTTGGGTTAGGTTTAGGGTTAGGGTTCGGGTTAGGGTTAGGGTTAGGGTTAGGGTTAGGGTTAGGGATAGAGTTCGGGTTAGGGTTAGGGTTAGGGTTAGGGTTAGGGTTAGGGTTCGGATAAGGGTTAGGGTTAGGTTTCGGGTTAGGTTTCGGGTTCGGGTTAGGGTTAGGATTAGTGTTCGGGTTAGGGTAAGGGTTAGGGTTAGGGTCCGGGTTAGGGTTCGCGTTAGGGTTAGGGTTAGTGTTCGGTTTAGGGTTAGGGTTAGGGTTCGGGTTAGGGTTCGGGTTAGGGTTAGGGTAAGGGTTAGGGTTAGGGTTATGTTTCAGGTTAGGTTTAGGGTTCAGGTTAAGGTTCGGGGTAGGGTTAGGGTTAGGGTTAGCGTTTGGGTTAGGGTTAGGTTAGGGTTAGGGTTCGGGTTAGGGTTAGGGTAAGGGTTCGGGTTAGGGTTTGGGTTAGGGTTAGCGTTCGGGTTAGGGTTAGGTTTAGAGTTCGGGTTAGGGTTAGGGTTAGGGTTAGGGATAGGGTTAGGGTTCGGATAAGGGTTAGGGTTAGGGTTCGGGTTAGAGTTCGGGTTCGGGTTAGGGTTAGGATTAGTGTTCGGGTTAGGGTTAGGGTTAGGGTTAGGGTCCGGGTTAGGGTTCGGGTTAGGGTTAGGGTTAGGGTTCAGGTTAGGTTTAGAGTTAGGGTTCGGGTTAGGGTTCCGGTTAGGTTTAGGGTTAGGGTTCGGGTTAGGGTTCGGTTTAGTGTTCGGGTTAGGGTTAGGTTAGGGTTCGGGTTAGGGTTAGGGTTCGGGTTAGGGTTAGGGTTATGGTTAGGATTAGGGTTCGGGTTAGGGTTCGGGTTAGGGTTCGGGTTAGGGTTAGGGTTCGGTTGAGGGTTAGGTTTAGGGTTAGAGTTAGGGTTAGGGTTAGGGTTCGGGTTAGGTTTAGGGTTAGGGTTAGGGTTAGGGTTAGGGTTAGGGTTCGGGTTAGGGTTAGGGTTAGGGTTCGGGTTAGGGTTCGGGTTCGGGTTAGGGTTAGGGGTTAGTGTTCAGGTTAGGGTTAGGGTTAGGGTTCGGTTTAGGGTTTCGGGTTAGGGTTAGGGTTAGGGTTCGGGTTAGGCTTAGGGTTAGGGTTCGGGTTCGGGTTAGGGTTAGGGTTCGGATTAGGGTTAGGGTTGGTCCGGGTTAGGGTTAGGGTTCGGGTTAGTGTTAGGGTTAGGGTTAGAGTTCAGGTTAGGGTTAAGGTTAGGGTTAGGTTTAGGGTACGTGTTAGGGTTTGGGTTAGGGGTCGGGTTAGGTTTAGGGTTAGGGTTCGGGTTAGGGTTAGGGTTAGGGTTAGGGTTAGGTTTCGGGTTAGGGTTCGGGTTCGGGTTAGGGTTAGGGTTAGGGTTCGGGTTAGGGTTAGGTTTCGGGTTAGGGTTCGGGTTAGGGTTCGGGTTAGGTTTAGGGTTTGGGTTAGGATTAGGGTTCGGGTTAGGGTTAGGGTTCCGGTTAGGGTTAGGGTTAGGGTTCGGGTTCGGGTTAGGGTTAGGGTTCGGGTTAGGGTTAGGGTTCGGGTTAGGGTTAGGGTTAGGGTTAGGGTTAGGGTTCGGGTTAGGGTTCGGTTTAGGGTTAGGTTTAGTGTTAGGGTCAGGGTTAGGGTTAGGGTTCGGGTTCAGTTTAGGGTTAGTGTTAGGATTAGGGTTCGGGTTCGGGTTAGGGTTCGGGTTCGGGTTAGGGTTAGGGTTCGGGTTCGGGTTAGGGTTAGTGTTAGGGTTAGGGTTCGGGTTAGGGTTAGGGTTCGGGTTAGGGGTAGGGTTCGGGTTCGTGTTAGGGTTAGGGTTCGGTTTAGGGTTCGGGTTGTGGTTAGGGTTCGGGTTAGGGTTAGGGTTCGGGTTAGGGTTAGGGTTAGGTTTAGGAGGTAGGGTTACGGTTAGGATTCGGGTTAGGGTTAGGGTTCGGGTTAGGGTTAGGGGTTAGTGTTCGGGTTAGGGTTCGGGTTCGGGTTAGGGTTAGGGGTTAGTGATCAGGTTAGGGTTAGGGTTAGGGTTCGGATTAGGGTTCGGGTTAGGGTTAGGGTTCCTGTTAGGGTTAGTTTTAGGGTTAGGGTTCGGGTTACGGTTAGGGTTCGGGTTAGGGTTAGGGTTAGGGTTCGGGTTAGGGTTAGGGTTAGGGTTCGGGTTAGGGTTAGCGTTCGGGTTAAAGTTAGGGTTAGGGTTCGGGTTAGGGTTCGGGTTAGGTTTAGGGTTAGGTTTCGGTTTAGGTTTAGGTTTCGGGTTAGGGTTAGGGTTAGGGTTAGGGTTCGGGTCAGGGTTAGGGTTCGGGTTAGGGTTGGGTTCGGGTTAGGTTTCGGGTTAGGGTTAGGGTTCGGTTTCGGGTTAGGGTTAGGGTTCGGGTTAGGGTTAGGTTTAGGGTTCGGGTTAGGGTTAGGGTTCGGGTTAGGGTTAGGGTTAGGGTTCGGGTTAGGGTTCGGGTTAGGGTTAGGGTTAGGGTTCGTGTTAGGGTTCGGGTTAGGTGTCGGGTTAGGGTTAGGGTTAGGTTTCGGGTTAGTGTTAGGTTTAGGGTTAGGGTTAGGGTTCGGGTTAGGGTTAGGGTTCGGGTTAGGGTTCGGGTTCGGGTTCGGTTTAGGGTTCGGTTAGGGTTAGGGTTAGGGTTAGGGTTCGGGTTCGGGGTTAGGGTTAGGGTTAGGGTTCGGGTTAGGATTAGGGTTCCGGTTAGGGTTAGGGTTAGGGTTCGGGTTAGGGTTAGGTTTAGGGTTAGGGTCGGGTTAGTGTTCGGGTTAGGGTTCGGGTTAGGGTTAGGGTTAGGTTTCGGTTTAGGGTTCAGGTTCGGGTTAGGGTTAGGGTTAGGGTTCGGGTTAGGGTTAGGGTTCGGGTTAGGGTTAGGGTTAGGGTTAGGTTTAGGGATAGGTTTAGGGTTAAGGTTCGGGTTAGGGTTAGGTTTAGGGATAGGGTTAGGGTTCGGGTTAGGGTTAGGGTTAGTGTTCGAGTTAGGGTTATGGTTTGGGTTAGGGTTAGGGGTTAGGGTTAGGGTTAGTGTTAGGGTTAGGTTTAGGGTTAGTGTTCGGGTTCGGGTTAGGGTTAGGGTTAGGGTTAGGGTTAGGGTTCGCGTTCGGGTTAGGGTTAGGGTTAGGGTTAGGTTTCGGGTTACGGTTATGGTTATGGTTTGGGTTCGGGTTCGGGGTAGGATTAGGGTTCGGTTTCGGGTTAGGGTTCGAGTTCGGGTTCGGGTTAGGTGTTAGGGTTAGGGTTAGGGATAGGGTTAGGGTTCGGGTTAGGGATAGGGTTAGGGTTAGGGTTAGGGTTAGGGTTAGGGCTAAGGTTCGTGTTAGGGTTCGGGTTAGGGTCGGGGTAGGGTTCGGTTTAGGGTTAGGGTTCGGGGTAGGGTTAGGGTTAGGTTTCGGGTTAGGGTTCGGGTTCGGGTTAGGGTTCGGGTTCGGGTTAGGGTTAGGGTTAGGGTTAGGGTTAGGGTTCGGTTTAGGGTTAGGGTTAGGGTTAGGGTTCGGGTTAGGGGTCGGGTTAGGGTTAGGGTTAGGGTTCGGGTTAGGGTTAGGTTTAGGGTTAGTGTTCGGGTTAGGGTTAGGGTTAGGGTTAGGGTTCGGGTTAGGGTTAGGTTTTAGGTTTAGGGTTAGGTTTAGGGTTAGGGTTCGGGTTAGGTTTAGGGTTCGGGTTAGGGTTAGGTTTAGGGTTCGGGTTAGGGATAGGGTTCGTGTTAGGTTTAGGGTTCGGGTTCGGGTTAGGGTTAGGGTTTGGGTTCGGGTTAGGGTTCGGGTTGGTGTTAGGGTTCGGGTTAGGTTTAGAGTTAGGTTTAGGGTTCGGTTTAGGGTTAGGGTTCGGGTTCGGATTTGGGTCAGTGTTAAGGTTCGGGTTAGGGTTAGGGTTAGGGTTCGGGTTAGGGTTAGGGTTCGGGTTAGGGTTAGGGTTCGGGTTAGGGTTAGGTTTCGGGTTAGGGTTAGGGTTTGGGTTCGGGTTAGGGTTAGGGTTAGGGTTTGGATTAGGGTTAGTGTTAGGGTTAGGGTTAGCGTTAGGGTTCGGATTAGGGTTAGGGGTAGGGTTCGGGTTAGGGTTCGGGTTCGGGTTAGGGTTAGGGTTAGCGTTAGGGTTAGGGTTAGGTTTCGGGGTAGGGTTAGGGTTAGGGCTAGGTGTTAGGGTTAGGGTTAGGGTTGGGGATAGTGTTAGTGTTAGGGTTCGGGTTAGGGTTCGGGTTAGGGTTAGGGTTAGGGTTCGGGTTAGGGTTAGGGTTAGGGTTAGGGTTCGGTTTAGGGTTAGGGTTAGGGTTAGGGTTAGGGTTAGGGTTAGGGTTCGGGTTAGGAATAGGGTTATGGTTTGGGTTCGGGATCGGGGTAGGTTTAAGTTTCGGGTTCGGGTTATGGTACGGGTTCGGGTTCGGGTTAGGGGTTAGGGTTCGGGTTAGGGTTAGGGTTAGGGTTCGGGTTAGGGTTAGGGTTAGGGTTAGGTTTAGGGTTAGGGTTCGGGTTAGGGTTTGGGTTAGGGTTAGGTTTAGGGTTCGGGTTAGGTTTAGGGTTAGGGTTCGGGTTAGGGTTCGGATTAGGGTTAGGGTTAGGGTTCGGGTTAGGGTTCGGGTTCCGGTTAGGGTTCGGATTCGGGTTAGGGTTAGGGTTAGGGTTCGGGTTAGGTTTCGGGTTAGGGTTAGGGTTAGGTTTCGGGTTAGGGTTCGGGTTAGGGTTAGGTTTAGGGTTAGGGTTCGGGTTCGGGGTTAGTGTTAGGGTTAGGGTTCGGGTTAGGGTTCGGGTTAGGGTTAGGATTCGGGTAAGGAGTTAGGGTTCGGGTTCGGGTTAGTGTTAGGGTTAGGGTTAGGGTTCGGGTTAGGGTTAGGGTTAGGGTTAGGTTTAGGGTTAGGGTTCGGGTTCGGGTTCGGGTTAGTGTTCGGGTTAGGGGTAGGGTTCGGGTAAGGGTTAGGGTTAGGGTTTGGGTTAGGGTTCGGGTTCGGGTTAGGGTTCGGGTTCGGGTTAGGGTTAGGTTTAGGGTTAGGTTTCGGGTTAGGGTTAGGGTTAGGGTTAGGGTTAGGGTTCGGATTAGGGTTAGGTTTAGGGTTCGGGATAGGGTTCGGGTTTGTGTTAGGGTTAGGGTTCGGGTTAGGGTTAGGGTTAGGGTTAGGGTTAGGGTAAGGGTTCGGATTAGGGTTAGGGGTAGGGTTAGGGTTAGGTTTAGGGTTAGGTTTCGGGTTAGGGTTAGGGTTAGGGTTAGGGTTCGGGATAGTGTTAGGGTTAGGGTTCGGTTTAGGGTTCAGGTTAGGGTTAGGGTTAGGGTTCGGGTTAGGGTTAGGGTTAGGTTTAGGGTTAGGTTTAGGGTTCGGGTTAGGGTTCGGGTTAGGGTTCGGGTTAGGGTTAGGGTTAGGGTTAGGGTTAGGTTTAGGGTTAGGTTTCGGGTTAGGGTTAGGTTTAGGGTTATGGTTAGGGTTAGGGTTCGGATTAGGGTTAGGTTTAGGGTTTGGGATAGGGTTCGGGTTAGGGTTAGGGTTAGGGTTCGGGTTAGGGTTAGGGTAAGGGTTCGGATTAGGGTTAGGGGTAGGGTTCTGGTTAGGGTTCGGGTTCGGGTTAGGGTTATGGTTAGGGTTCGGGATAGTGTTAGGGTTAGGGTTCGGTTTAGGGTTCAGGTTAGGGTTAGGGTTAGGGTTCGGGTTAGGGTTAGGGTTAGGGTTAGGTTTAGGGTTAGGTTTAAGGTTCGGGTTAGGGTTAGGGTTAGGGTTAGGGTTAGGGTTAGGGTTCGGGTTAAGAATAGGGTTATGGTTTGGGTTCGGGTTCGGGGTAGGTTTAGGTTTCGGGTTCGGTTTATGGTACGGGTTCGGTTTCGGGTTAGGGGTTAGGGTTCGGGTTAGTGTTAGGGTTAGGTTTCGGGTTAGGGGTAGGGTTAGGGTTAGGTTTAGGGTTAGGGTTCGGGTTAGTGTTTGGGTTACGGTTAGGGTTAGGGTTCGGGTTGGGTTAGGTTTAGGGTTCGGGTTAGGGTTCGGATTAGGGTTAGGGTTAGGGTTCGGGTTAGGGTTCGGGTTCGGGTTAGGGTTCGGATTCGGGTTAGGGTTAGGGTTCGGGTTAGGTTTCGGGTTAGGGATAGGGTTAGGTTTCGGGTTAGGGTTCGGGTTAGGGTTAGGGATAGGGTTAGGGTTCGGTTTCGGGGTTAGTGTTAGGGTTAGGG
>JAVLSZ010000050.1:2805000-2845000 GCA_032313775.1 Urocyon cinereoargenteus | reverse complement strand
GTTCGGGTTAGGGTTTGGGTTAGGGTTAGGGTTCGGGTTCGGGTTCGGGTTAGGGTTCGGGTTATGGTTAGGGTTAGGGTTAGGGTTCGGGTTAGGGTTAGGTTTCGGGTTAGGTTTAGGGTTAGGGTTAGCGTTAGGGTTCGGGTTAGGGTTAGGTTTCGGGTTATGGTTAGGGTTAGGGTTAGGGTTCGGGTTAGGGTTCGGGTTAGGGTTCGGGTTAGAGTTAGGATTCGGTTTCGGGTTAGGGTTAGGTTTCGGGTTAGGGTTAGGGTTAGGGTTCGGGTTCGGGTTCGGGTTAGGGTTAGGGTTCGGGTTCGGGTTCGGGTTAGGGTTCGGGTTCGGTTTAGGGTTCGGGTTCGGGTTAGGGTTAGGGGTTGGGTTCGGGTTAGGGTTCGGGTTAGGGTTCGGGTTAGGTTAAGGGTAAGGGTTCGGGTTCGGTTTCGGGTTAGGGTTCGGGTTAGGTTTAGGTTTAGGGTTAGCGTTAGGGTTCGGGTTAGGGTTAGGGTTCGGGTTAGGGTTAGGGTTAGGGTTAGGGTTCGGGTTAGGGTTCGGGTTAGGGTTCGGGTTAGAGTTAGGATTCGGGTTAGGGTTAGGGTTAGGGTTAGGGTTCGGTTTAGGGTTCGGGTTAGGGTTAGGGTTAGGGTTAGGGTTCGGGTTAGGGTTCGGGTTAGGGTTCGGGTTAGAGTTAGGATTTGGGTTAGGGATAGGGTTAGGGATAGGGTTAGGGTTCGGGTTAGGGTTAGGGTTAGATTAGGTTTAGGTTTGGGTCAGGGTTAGGGTTAGGGTTCGGGTTCCGGTTCGGGTTAGGGTTAGGGTTCGGGTTTCGGGTTAGGGTTAGGGTTCGGGTTCGGGTTAGGGTTCGCGTTTGGGTTAGGGTTAGGGTTAGGGTTTGTGTTAGGGTTAGGGTTATGGTTAGGGTTCGGGTTAGGGTTCGGGTTAGGGTTAGGGTTAGGATTCGGGTTAGGGTTAGGGTTGGGTTCGGGTTAGGGTTAGGGTTCGGATTAGGGTTAGGGTTTAGGGTTAGGTTTAGGGTTCGGGTTAGGGTTCCGGATAGTGTTAGGATTCGGGTAAAGGGTTAGGGTTCGGGTTCAGGTTCGGGTTAGGGTTAGGGTTTCGGTTAGGGTTAGGGTTAGGGTTCGGTTTAGGTTTAGGGTTAGGGTTAGGGTTAGGGTTCGCGTTAGTGTTCGGGTTAGGGTTTGGTTTAGGGTTAGGGTTAGGGTTCGGGGTAGGGTTCGGGTTAGAGTTAGGATACGGGTTAGGGTTAGGGTTAGGGTTAGGGTTCTGGTTAGGGTTCGGGTTAGGGTTAGGGTTCCGGTTCGGTTTCGGGTTAGGGTTCGGGTTCGGGTTAGGGTTCGGGTTCGTGTTAGGTTTAGGGTTTAGGGTTCGGGTTAGGTTTCGGGTTAGGGTTCGGGTTAGGGTTGGGGTTAGGGTTAGGGTTATGGTTAGGGTTTGGGTTAGGGTTAGGGTTAGGATTAGTGTTCGGGTTCGGGTTAGGGTTAGGGTTCGGGTTAGGTTTCGGAATAGGGTTAGGGTTAGGGTTCGGGTTAGGGTTCGGTTTCGGGTTCGGGTTAGGGTTCGGGTTCGGGTTAGGGTTAGGGTTAGGTTTAGGGTTAGTGTTCGGTTTCAGGTTAGGGTTAGGGTTAGGGTTCGGGTTAGGGTTAGGGTTAGGTTTAGGGTTAGGGGTAGGGTTCGGGTTAGGGTTCGGGTTAGGGTTAGGGTTAGGGTTCGGGTTAGGGTTCGGGTTAGGGTTCGGGTAAGGGTTAGGGTTAGGGTTAGTGTTAGGGTTCGGGTTAGGGTTCGGGTTAGGGTTAGGGTTAGGGTTCGGGTTAGGGTTCGGGTTAGGGTTCGGGTTAGGGTTAGGGTTAGGGTTCGGGTTAGGGTTAGGGTTCGGGTTAGGGTTAGGGTTAGGGTTAGGTTTAGGTTTCGGGTTAGGGTTCGGTTTAGGGTTCGGGTTAGGTTTAGGGTTCGGGTGAGGGTTAGGTTTAGGGTTAGAGTTAGGGTTAGGGTTAGGGTTAGGGTTCGGGTTAGGGTTAGGGTTAGTGTTCGGGTTAGGGTTCGGTTTCGGGTTAGGGTTAGGGGTTAGTGTTCAGGTTAGGGTTAGGGTTAGGGTTCGGGTTAGGGTTAGGGTTAGTTTTCGGGTTAGGTTTAGGGTTAGGGTTCGGGTTCGGGTTAGGGTTAGTGTTCGGGTTAGGGTTAGGGTTCGGGTTAGGGTTAGGGTTAGGGTTCGGGTTAGGGTTAGGTTTCGGGTTAGGGTTAGGGTTCGGGTTAGGGGTTAGGGTTACGGTTCGGGTTAGGGTTAGGTTTAGGTTTAGGGTTCATGTTAGGTTTAGGGTTCGGGTTAGGGTTAGGGTTTGGGTTCGGGTTAGGGTTAGGGTTCGGGTTTGGGTTAGGGTTAGGGTTAGGTTTAGGGTTCGGGTTCGGGTTAGGGTTAGGTGTTAGGGTTCGGGTTCGGGTTAGGGTTAGGGTTAGGTTTCGGGTTAGGGTTAGTTGTTAGTGTTAGGGTTAGGGTTAGGGTTAGGGTTAGGGTTCGGATTAGGTTTCGGTTAGGGTTAGGGTTAGGGTTCGGTTTAGGGTTAGGGTTAGGGTAAGAGTTAGGGTTAGGGTTCGGGTTCGGGTTAGGGTTAGTGTTCAGGTTAAGGTTCGGGTTAGGGTTAGGGTTAGGGTTAGGGTTCGGGTTAGGGTTAGGGTTAGGGTTAGTGTTCGGGTTCGGTTTAGGTTTCGGGTTCGGGTTAGGGTTAGGGTTAGGGTTAGGGTTAGGGTTAGGGTTAGGGTTCGGATTAGGGTTAGGGTTAGGGTTCGGGTTAGGTTTCAGGTTCTGGTTAGGATTAGGTTTAGGGTTCGGGTTAGGGTTAGGGTTAGGGTTCAGGTTAGGGTTCGGGTTAGGGTTAGGGTTAGGGTTAGGTTTAGGGTTCGGTTTAGGGTTCGGGTTAGGGTTAGGGTTAGGGTTCGGGTTAGGGTTAGGTTTAGGGTTCGGGTTAGGGTTAGGGTTAGGGTTCGGGTTAGGGTTAGGTTTCGGGTTAGGTTTCGGGTTAGGGTTAGGATTCGGGTAAGGGGTTAGGGTTCGTGTTAGGGTTAGGATTCGGGTAAGGGGTTATGGTTCGGGTTCGGGTTAGGGTTAGTGTTAGGGTTCTGGTTAAGGTTAGGGTTAGGGTTCGGGTTAGGGTTAGGGTTAGGGTTACGGTTCAGGTTAGGGTTAGGGTTAGGGTTAGTGTTCGCGTTCGGGTTAGGGTTAGGGTTCGGGTTAGGTTTCGGAATAGTGTTAGGGTTAGGGTTCGGGTTCGGGTTCGGGTTAGGGTTAGGGTTAGGGTTAGTGTTCGGGTTCGGGTTAGGGTTAGGGTTCGGGTTCGGGTTAGGGTTAGGTTTAGGGTTAGGGTTAGGGGTAGGGTTCGGGTTAGGGTTCGGGTTAGGGTTAGGGTTAGGTTTCGGGTTAGGGTTCGGGTTAGGGTTCGGGTTAGGGTTAGGGTTAGGGTTAGGGTTAGGGTTCGGGTTAGGTTTAGGTTTAGGGTTAGGGTTCGGGTTAGGGTTAGGGTTAGGGTTAGGTTTCGGGTTAGGGTTAGGTTTCGGGTTCGGGTTAGGTTTAGGGTTAGGGTTAGGGTTCGGATTAGGGTTAGGGTTAGGGTTCGGATTAGGGTTCGGGTTCGGGTTAGGGTTAGGGTTAGGGTTAGTGTTAGGGTTAGTGTTATGGTTCGGGTTAGGGTTCGGGTTAGGGTTAGGGTTAGGGTTCGGGTTAGGGTTAGGGTTCGGGTTAGGGTTAGGGTTCGGGTTAGGGTTTAGGGTTACGGTTCGGGTTACGGTTAGGGTTAGGGTTAGGGTTCATGTTAGGGTTAGGGTTTGGGTTAGGGTTGGTGTTAGGGTTCGGGTTAGGGTTAGGGTTCGGGTTAGGGTTAGGGTTAGATTTAGGGTTCGGGTTTGGGTTAGGGTTAGGTGTTAGGGTTCGGGTTCGGGTTAGGTTTACGGTTAGGTTTCGGGTTCGGGTTATGGTTAGGGTTGGGGTTCGGGATACGGTTCGGGGTTGGGTTCGGGTTAGGGTTAGGGTTAGGGTTAGGTTTCGGGTTCGGGGTTAGGATTCGGGTAAGGGGTTAGGGTTCGGGTTAGGGTTAGGATTCGGGTAAGGGGTTATGGTTCGGGTTCGGGTTAGGGTTAGTGTTAGGGTTCTGGTTAAGGTTAGGGTTAGGGTTCGGGTTAGGGTTAGGGTTAGGGTTCGGGTTAGGGATAGGGTTAGGGTTAGGGTTAGGGTTCGGGTTAGGGTTAGGGTTAGGGTACGGGTTAGGGTTAGGGTTAGTGTTAGTGTTAGGGTAAGGTTGTAGGGTTAGAGTTAGGGTTAGGGTTCGGGTTAGGGTTAGGGTTAGGATTCGGGTTAGGATTAGGGTTCGGGTTAGGTTTAGGGTTAGGGTTAGGTTTAGGTTTCGGGTTAGGGTTCGGTTTAGGGTTTGGGTTAGGGTTAGGGTTCGGGTGAGGGTTAGGTCTAGGGTTAGAGTTAGGGTTAGGGTTAGGGTTCGGGTTAGGGTTAGGGTTAGGGTTAGGGTTAGGGTTTGGGTTAGGGTTAGGGTTAGTGTTCGGGTTAGGGTTCGGGTTCGGGTTAGGGTTAGGGGTTAGTGTTCAGGTTAGTTTTAGGGTTAGGGTTCGGGTTAGGGTTAGGTTTAGTGTTCGGGTTAGGTTTAGGGTTAGGGTTTGGGTTCGGGTTAGGGTTCGGGTTAGGGTTCGGGTTAGAGTTAGGATTCGGTTTCGGGTTAGGGTTAGGTTTCGGGTTAGGGTTAGGGTTAGGGTTCGGGTTCGGGTTCGGGTTAGGGTTAGGGTTCGGGTTCGGGTTAGGGTTCGGGTTCGGTTTAGGGTTCGGGTTCGGGTTAGGGTTAGGGGTTGGGTTCGGGTTAGGGTTCGGGTTAGGGTTCGGGTTAGGTTAAGGGTAAGGGTTCGGGTTCGGTTTCGGGTTAGGGTTCGGGTTAGGTTTAGGTTTAGGGTTAGCGTTAGAGTTCGGGTTAGGGTTAGGGTTCGGGTTAGGGTTAGGGTTAGGGTTAGGGTTAGGGTTCGGTTTAGGGTTCGGGTTAGGGTTCGGGTTAGAGTTAGGATTCGGGTTAGGGTTAGGGTTAGGGTTAGGTTTCGGTTTAGGGTTCGGGTTAGGGTTAGGGTTAGGGTTAGGGTTCGGGTTAGGGTTCGGGTTAGGGTTCGGGTTAGAGTTAGGATTTGGGTTAGGGATAGGGTTAGGGATAGGGTTAGGGTTCGGGTTAGGGTTAGGGTTAGATTAGGTTTAGGTTTGGGTCAGGGTTAGGGTTAGGGTTCGGGTTCCGGTTCGGGTTAGGGTTAGGGTTCGGGTTTCGGGTTAGGGTTAGGGTTCGGGTTCGGGTTAGGGTTCGCGTTTGGGTTAGGGTTAGGGTTAGGGTTTGGGTTAGGGTTAGGGTTAGGGTTAGGGTTCGGGTTAGGGTTCGGGTTAGGGTTAGGGTTAGGATTCGGGTTAGGGTTAGGGTTGGGTTCGGGTTAGGGTTAGGGTTCGGATTAGGGTTAGGGTTTAGGGTTAGGGTTAGGGTTCGGGTTAGGGTTCCGGATAGTGTTAGGATTCGGGTAAGGGTTTAGGGTTCGGGTTCAGGTTCGGGTTAGGGTTAGGGTTTCGGTTAGGGTTAGGGTTAGGGTTCGGTTTAGGTTTAGGGTTAGGGTTAGGGTTAGGGTTCGCGTTAGTGTTCGGGTTAGGGTTTGGTTTAGGGTTAGGGTTAGGGTTCGGGGTAGGGTTCGGGTTAGGTTTAGGGTTAGGGTTCGGGTTAGGTTTAGGGTTAGGGTTCGGGTTAGGGTTCGGGTTAGGGTTCGGGTTAGGTTTATGGTTAGGGTTAGCGTTAGGGTTCGGGTAGGGTTAGGGTTCGGGTTCGGGTTAGGGTTAGGGTTAGGGTTAGGGTTAGGGTTCGGGTTAGGGTTCGGGTTAGGGTTCGGGTTAGAGTTTGGATTCGGGTTAGGGTTAGGTTTAGGGTTAGGGTTAGGGTTCGGGTTAGGGTTAGGGTTAGGATTAGGTCTGGGTTCGGGTTAGGGTTCGGGTTCGGGTTCGGGTTAGGGTTAGGGTTTGGGTTTGGGTTCGGGTTAGGGTTCGGGTTCGGGTTAGGGTTCGGGTTCGGGTTAGGGTTAGGGGTTGGGTTCGGGTTAGGGTTCGGGTTAGGGTTCGGGTTAGGTTTAGGGTTAGGTTTCGGGTTAGGTTTCGGGTTAGGTTTAGGGTTAGGGTTAGCGTTAGTGTTCGGGTTAGGGTTAGGGTTCGGGTTAGGGTTAGGTTTAGGGTTAGGGTTAGGGTTCGGTTTAGGGTTCGGGTTAGGGTTCGGGTTAGAGTTAGGATACGGGTTAGGGTTAGGGTTAGGGTTAGGGTTCGGGTTAGGGTTCGGGTTAGGGTTAGGGTTCCGGTTCGGGTTCGGGTTAGGGTTCGGGTTCGGGTTAGGGTTCGGGTTCGTGTTAGGTTTAGGGTTTAGGGTTCGGGTTAGGTTTCGGGTTAGGGTTCGGGTTAGGGTTGGGGTTAGGGTTAGGGTTATGGTTAGGGTTTGGGTTAGGGTTAGGGTTAGGATTAGTGTTCGGGTTCGGGTTAGGGTTAGGGTTCGGGTTAGGTTTCGGAATAGGGTTAGGGTTAGGGTTCGGGTTAGGGTTCGGTTTCAGGTTCGGGTTAGGGTTCGGGTTCGGGTTCGGGTTAGGGTTAGGTTTAGGGTTAGTGTTCGGTTTCAGGTTAGGGTTAGGGTTAGGGTTCGGGTTAGGGTTAGGGTTAGGTTTAGGGTTAGGGGTAGGGTTCGGGTTAGGGTTCGGGTTAGGGTTAGGGTTAGGGTTCGGGTTAGGGTTCGGGTTAGGGTTCGGGTAAGGGTTAGGGTTAGGGTTAGTGTTAGGGTTCGGGTTAGGGTTCGGGTTAGGGTTAGGGTTAGGGTTCGGGTTAGGTTTCGGGTTAGGGTTCGGGTTAGGGTTAGGGTTAGGGTTCGGGTTAGGGTTAGGGTTCGGGTTAGGGTTAGGGTTAGGGTTAGGTTTAGGTTTCGGGTTAGGGTTCGGTTTAGGGTTCGGGTTAGGTTTAGGGTTCGGGTGAGGGTTAGGTTTAGGGTTAGAGTTAGGGTTAGGGTTAGGGTTCGGGTTAGGGTTAGGGTTAGGGTTAGGGTTCGGGTTAGGGTTAGGGTTAGTGTTCGGGTTAGGGTTCGGGTTTGGGTTAGGGTTAGGGGTTAGTGTTCAGGTTAGGGTTAGGGTTAGGGTTCGGGTTAGGGTTAGGGTTAGTTTTCGGGTTAGGTTTAGGGTTAGGGTTCGGGTTCGGGTTAGGGTTAGTGTTCGGGTTAGGGTTAGGGTTCGGGTTAGGGTTAGGGTTAGGGTTCGGGTTAGGGTTAGGTTTCGGGTTAGGGTTAGTGTTCGGGTTAGGGGTTAGGGTTACGGTTCGGGTTAGGGTTAGGTTTAGGTTTAGGGTTCATGTTAGGTTTAGGGTTCGGGTTAGGGTTAGGGTTTGGGTTCGGGTTAGGGTTAGGGTTCGGGTTTGGGTTAGGGTTAGGGTTAGGTTTAGGGTTCGGGTTCGTGTTAGGGTTAGGTGTTAGGGTTCGGGTTCGGGTTAGGGTTAGGGTTAGGTTTCGGGTTAGGGTTAGTTGTTAGTGTTAGGGTTAGGGTTAGGGTTAGGGTTAGGGTTCGGATTAGGTTTCGGTTAGGGTTAGGGTTAGGGTTCGGTTTAGGGTTAGGGTTAGGGTAAGAGTTAGGGTTAGGGTTCGGGTTCGGGTTAGGGTTAGTGTTCAGGTTAAGGTTCGGGTTAGGGTTAGGGTTAGGGTTAGGGTTCGGGTTAGGGTTAGGGTTAGGGTTAGTGTTCGGGTTCGGTTTAGGTTTCGGGTTCGGGTTAGGGTTAGGGTTAGGGTTAGGGTTAGGGTTAGGGTTCGGATTAGGGTTAGGGTTAGGGTTCGGGTTAGGTTTCAGGTTCTGGTTAGGATTAGGTTTAGGGTTCGGGTTAGGGTTAGGGTTAGGGTTCAGGTTAGGGTTCGGGTTAGGGTTAGGGTTAGGGTTAGGTTTAGGGTTCGGTTTAGGGTTCGGGTTAGGGTTAGGGTTAGGGTTCGGGTTAGGGTTAGGTTTAGGGTTCGGGTTAGGGTTAGGGTTAGGGTTCGGGTTAGGGTTAGGTTTCGGGTTAGGTTTCGGGTTAGGGTTAGGATTCGGGTAAGGGGTTAGGGTTCGTGTTAGGGTTAGGATTCGGGTAAGGGGTTATGGTTCGTGTTCGGGTTAGGGTTAGTGTTAGGGTTCTGGTTAAGGTTAGGGTTAGGGTTCGGGTTAGGGTTAGGATTAGGGTTACGGTTCGGGTTAGGGTTAGGGTTAGGGTTAGTGTTCGCGTTCGGGTTAGGGTTAGGGTTCGGGTTAGGTTTCGGAATAGTGTTAGGGTTAGGGTTCGGGTTCGGGTTCGGGTTAGGGTTAGGGTTAGGGTTAGTGTTCGGGTTCGGGTTAGGGTTAGGGTTCGGGTTCGGGTTAGGGTTAGGTTTAGGGTTAGGGTTAGGGGTAGGGTTCGGGTTAGGGTTCGGGTTAGGGTTAGGGTTAGGGTTCGGGTTAGGGTTCGGGTTAGGGTTCGGGTTAGGGTTAGGGTTAGGGTTAGGTTTAGGGTTCGGGTTAGGTTTAGGTTTAGGGTTAGGGTTCGGGTTAGGGTTAGGGTTAGGGTTAGGTTTCGGGTTAGGGTTAGGTTTCGGGTTCGGGTTAGGTTTAGGGTTAGGGTTAGGGTTCGGATTAGGGTTAGGGTTAGGGTTCGGGTTAGGGTTCGGGTTCGGGTTAGGGTTAGGATTAGTGTTCGGGTTAGGGTTAGGGTTAGGGTTAGGGTCCGGGTTAGGGTTCGGGTTAGGGTTAGGGTTAGTGTTCGGGTTAGGGTTAGGGTTAGGGTTCGGGTTAGGGTTCGGGTTAGGTTTAGGGTTAGGGTTCGGGTTAGGGTTCGGTTTAGTGTTCGGGTTAGGGTTAGGGTTAGAGTTCGGGTTAGGGTTAGGGTTCGGGTTAGGGTTAGGGTTATGGTTAGGATTAGGGTTCGGGTTAGGGTTCGGATTAGGGTTCGGGTTAGGGTTAGGGTTAGGGTTAGGGTTAGGGTTAGGGTTAGGGTTCGGGTTAGGGTTAGGGTTAGGGTTCGGGTTAGGGTTCGGGTTCGGGTTAGGGTTAGGGGTTAGTGTTCAGGTTAGGGTTAGGGTTAGGGTTCGGGTTAGGGTTTCGGGTTAGTGTTAGGGTAAGGGTTCGGGTTATGCTTAGGGTTAGGGTTCGGGTTCGGGTTAGGGTTAGGGTTCGGATTAGGGTTAGGGTTGTTCCGGGTTAGGGTTAGGGTTCGGGTTAGGGTTAGGGTTAGGGTTAGGGTTCAGGTTAGGGTTAAGTTTAGGGTTAGGGTTAGGGTACGTGTTAGGGTTCGGGTTAGGGGTCGGGTTAGGTTTAGGGTTAGGGTTCGGGTTAGGGTTAGGGTTAGGGTTAGGGTTAGGTTTCGGGTTAGGGTTCGGGTTCGGGTTAGGGTTAGGGTTAGGGTTCGGGTTAGGGTTAGGTTTCGGGTTAGGGTTCGGGTTAGGGTTCGGGTTAGGTTTAGGGTTTGGGTTAGGATTAGGGTTCGGGTTAGGGTTAGGGTTCCGGTTAGGGTTAGGGTTAGGGTTCGGGTTCGGGTTAGGGTTAGGGTTCGGGTTAGGGTTAGGGTTAGGTTTAGGGTTAGGGTTCGGGTTATGGTTAGGGTTAGGGTTCGGGTTAGGGTTAGGGTTAGGGTTAGGGTTCGGGTTAGGGTTCGGGTTAGGGTTAGGGTTAGTGTTAGTGTAAGGGTTAGGGTTAGGGTTCGGGTTCAGTTTAGGGTTAGTGTTAGGATTAGGGTTCGGGTTCGGGTTAGGGTTCGGGTTCGGGTTAGGGTTAGGGTTCGGGTTCGGGTTAGGGTTAGTGTTAGGGTTAGGGTTCGGTTTAGGGTTAGGGTTCGGGTTAGGGGTAGGGTTCGGGTTCGTGTTTGGGTTCGGGTTCGGTTTAGGGTTCGGGTTAGGGTTAGGGATCGGGTTAGGGTTAGGGTTCGGGTTAGGGTTAGGGTTAGGTTTAGGAGGTAGGGTTACGGTTAGGATTCGGGTTAGGGTTAGGGTTCGGGTTAGGGTTAGGGGTTAGGGTTCGGGTTAGGGTTCGTGTTCTGGTTAGGGTTAGGGGTTAGTGTTCAGGTTAGGGTTAGGGTTAGGGTTCGGATTAGGGTTCGGGTTAGGGTTAGGGTTAGGGTTCCGGTTAGGGTTAGTGTTAGGGTTAGGGTTCGGGTTACGGTTAGGGTTCGGGTTAGGGTTAGGTTTAGGGTTCGGGTTAGGGTTAGGGTTAGGGTTCGGGTTAGGGTTAGGGTTCGGGTTAAAGTTAGGGTTAGGGTTCGGGTTAGGGTTCGGGTTAGGTTTAGGGTTAGGTTTCGGGTTAGGTTTAGGTTTCGGGTTAGGGTTAGGGTTAGGGTTAGGGTTCGGGTCAGCGTTAGGGTTCGGGTTAGGGTTGGGTTCGGGTTAGGTTTCGAGTTAGGGTTAGGGTTCGGGTTCGGGTTAGGGTTAGGGTTCGGGTTAGGGTTAGGTTTAGGGTTCGGGTTAGGGTTAGGGTTCGGGTTAGGGTTAGGGTTAGGTTTCGGGTTAGGGTTCGGGTTAGGGTTAGGGTTAGGGTTCGTGTTAGGGTTCGGGTTAGGTGTCGGGTTAGGTTTAGGATTCGGGTAAGGGGTTAGGGTTTGGGTTCGGGTTAGGGTTAGGGTTAGGGTTCCGGTTAAGGTTAGGGTTAGGGTTCTGTTTAGGGTTAGGTTTACGTTTAGGGTTAGGGTTCGGGTTAGGGTTAGGGTTAGTGTTCGGGTTAGGGTTCGGGTTAGGGTTAGGGTTAGGGTTAGGGTTAGTGTTAGGGTTCGGGATAGGGTTAGGGTTAGGGGTAGGGTTCGGATTAGGGTTAGGAGTAGGGTTCGGGTTAGGTTTCGGGTTCGGGTTAGGGTTAGGGTTAGGTTTAGGGGTTACGTTAGGGTTACCGTTCGGGTTAGGGTTAGGGTTAGGGTTAGGTTTAGGGTTAGGGTTAGTGTTAGGTTTAGGGTTAGGGTTCGGGTTAGGGTTAGGGTTAGGGTTAGGGTTAGGGTTAGGGTTCGGGTTAGAGTTAGGGTTAGGGTTCGGATTAGGGTTCGGGTTCGGGTTAGGGTTAGGGGTTAGTGTTCAGGTTAGGGTTAGGGTTAGGGTTCGGGTTCGGGTTCGGGTTAGGGTTAGGGTTAGTGTTCGGGTTAGGGTTAGGGTTATGGTTCGGGTTCGTGTTCGGGTTAGGGTTAGGGTTCGGGTTAGGTTTAGGGTTAGGTTTCGGGTTAGGGTTAGGGTTCGGGTTAGGGTTAGGGTTACGGTTCGGGTTAGGGTTAGGGTTAAGGTTAGGGTTAGGGTATGTGTTAGGGTTAGGGTTAGGGGTCGGGTTAGGGTTAGGGTTAGGGTTCGGGTTAGGGTTAGGGTTAGGGTTAGGGTTCGGGTTAGGGTTAGAGTTCATGTTAGGCTTAGGGTTAGGGTTTGGGTTAGGTTTAGGGTTAGGGTTCGGGTTAGGGTTAGGGTTAGGGTTAGGGTTAGGGATAGAGTTCGGGTTAGGGTTAGGGTTAGGGTTAGGGTTAGGTTTAGGGTTCGGATAAGGGTTAGGGTTAGGGTTCGGGTTAGGTTTCGGGTTCGGGTTAGGGTTAGGATTAGTGTTCGGGTTAGGGTAAGGGTTAGGGTTAGGGTCCGGGTTAGGGTTCGCGTTAGGGTTAGGGTTAGTGTTCGGTTTAGGGTTAGGGTTAGGGTTCGGGTTAGGGTTCGGGTTAGGGTTAGGGTAAGGGTTAGGGTTAGGGTTATGTTTCAGGTTAGGTTTAGGGTTCAGGTTAAGGTTCGGGGTAGGGTTAGGGTTAGGGTTAGCGTTTGGGTTAGGGTTAGGTTAGGGTTAGGGTTCGGGTTAGGGTTAGGGTAAGGGTTCGGGTTAGGGTTTGGGTTAGGGTTAGCGTTCGGGTTAGGGTTAGGGTTAGAGTTCGGGTTAGGGTTAGGGTTAGGGTTAGGGTTAGGGTTAGGGTTCGGATAAGGGTTAGGGTTAGGGTTCGGGTTAGAGTTCGGGTTCGGGTTAGGGTTAGGATTAGTGTTCGGGTTAGGGTTAGGGTTAGGGTTAGGGTCCGGGTTAGGGTTCGGGTTAGGGTTAGGGTTAGGGTTCGGGTTAGGTTTAGAGTTAGGGTTCGGGTTAGGGTTCGGGTTAGGTTTAGGGTTAGGGTTCGGGTTAGGGTTCGGTTTAGTGTTCGGGTTAGGGTTAGGTTAGGGTTCGGGTTAGGGTTAGGGTTCGGGTTAGGGTTAGGGTTATGGTTAGGATTAGGGTTCGGGTTAGGGTTCGGGTTAGGGTTCGGGTTAGGGTTAGGGTTCGGTTGAGGGTTAGGTTTAGGGTTAGAGTTAGGGTTAGGGTTAGGGTTCGGGTTAGGTTTAGGGTTAGGGTTAGGGTTAGGGTTAGGGTTAGGGTTCGGGTTAGGGTTAGGGTTAGGGTTCGGGTTAGGGTTCGGGTTCGGGTTAGGGTTAGGGGTTAGTGTTCAGGTTAGGGTTAGGGTTAGGGTTCGGTTTAGGGTTTCGGGTTAGGGTTAGGGTTAGGGTTCGGGTTAGGCTTAGGGTTAGGGTTCGGGTTCGGGTTAGGGTTAGGGTTCGGATTAGGGTTAGGGTTGGTCCGGGTTAGGGTTAGGGTTCGGGTTAGTGTTAGGGTTAGGGTTAGAGTTCAGGTTAGGGTTAAGGTTAGGGTTAGGTTTAGGGTACGTGTTAGGGTTTGGGTTAGGGGTCGGGTTAGGTTTAGGGTTAGGGTTCGGGTTAGGGTTAGGGTTAGGGTTAGGGTTAGGTTTCGGGTTAGTGTTCGGGTTCGGGTTAGGGTTAGGTTTAGGGTTCGGGTTAGGGTTAGGTTTCGGGTTAGGGTTCGGGTTAGGGTTCGGGTTAGGTTTAGGGTTTGGGTTAGGATTAGGGTTCGGGTTAGGGTTAGGGTTCCGGTTAGGGTTAGGGTTAGGGTTCGGGTTCGGGTTAGGGTTAGGGTTCGGGTTAGGGTTAGGGTTCGGGTTAGGGTTAGGGTTAGGGTTAGGGTTAGGGTTCGGGTTAGGGTTCGGTTTAGGGTTAGGTTTAGTGTTAGGGTCAGGGTTAGGGTTAGGGTTCGGGTTCAGTTTAGGGTTAGTGTTAGGATTAGGGTTCGGGTTCGGTTTAGGGTTCGGGTTCGGGTTAGGGTTAGGGTTCGGGTTCGGGTTAGGGTTAGTGTTAGGGTTAGGGTTCGGGTTAGGGTTAGGGTTCGGGTTAGGGGTAGGGTTCGGGTTCGTGTTAGGGTTAGGGTTCGGTTTAGGGTTCGGGTTATGGTTAGGGTTCGGGTTAGGGTTAGGGTTCGGGTTAGGGTTAGGGTTAGGTTTAGGAGGTAGGGTTACGGTTAGGATTCGGGTTAGGGTTAGGGTTCGGGTTAGGGTTAGGGGTTAGTGTTCGGGTTAGGGTTCGGGTTCGGGTTAGGGTTAGGGGTTAGTGTTCAGGTTAGGGTTAGGGTTAGGGTTCGGATTAGGGTTCGGGTTAGGGTTAGGGTTCCTGTTAGGGTTAGTTTTAGGGTTAGGGTTCGGGTTACGGTTAGGGTTCGGGTTAGGGTTAGGGTTAGGGTTCGGGTTAGGGTTAGGGTTAGGGTTCGGGTTAGGGTTAGCGTTCGGGTTAAAGTTAGGGTTAGGGTTCGGGTTAGGGTTCGGGTTAGGTTTAGGGTTAGGTTTCGGTTTAGGTTTAGGTTTCGGGTTAGGGTTAGGGTTAGGGTTAGGGTTCGGGTCAGGGTTAGGGTTCGGGTTAGGGTTGGGTTCGGGTTAGGTTTCGGGTTAGGGTTAGGGTTCGGTTTCGGGTTAGGGTTAGGGTTCGGGTTAGGGTTAGGTTTAGGGTTCGGGTTAGGGTTAGGGTTCGGGTTAGGGTTAGGGTTAGGGTTCGGGTTAGGGTTCGGGTTAGGGTTAGGGTTAGGGTTCGTGTTAGGGTTCGGGTTAGGTGTCGGGTTAGGGTTAGGGTTAGGTTTCGGGTTAGTGTTAGGTTTAGGGTTAGGGTTAGGGTTCGGGTTAGGGTTAGGGTTCGGGTTAGGGTTCGGGTTCGGGTTCGGTTTAGGGTTCGGTTAGGGTTAGGGTTAGGGTTAGGGTTCGGGTTCGGGGTTAGGGTTAGGGTTAGGGTTCGGGTTAGGATTAGGGTTCCGGTTAGGGTTAGGGTTAGGGTTCGGGTTAGGGTTAGGTTTAGGGTTAGGGTCGGGTTAGTGTTCGGGTTAGGGTTCGGGTTAGGGTTAGGGTTAGGTTTCGGTTTAGGGTTCAGGTTCGGGTTAGGGTTAGGGTTAGGGTTCGGGTTAGGGTTAGGGTTCGGGTTAGGGTTAGGGTTAGGGTTAGGTTTAGGGATAGGTTTAGGGTTAAGGTTCGGGTTAGGGTTAGGTTTAGGGATAGGGTTAGGGTTCGGGTTAGGGTTAGGGTTAGTGTTCGAGTTAGGGTTAGGGTTTGGGTTAGGGTTAGGGGTTAGGGTTAGGGTTAGTGTTAGGGTTAGGTTTAGGGTTAGTGTTCGGGTTCGGGTTAGGGTTAGGGTTAGGGTTAGGGTTAGGGTTCGGGTTCGGGTTAGGGTTAGGGTTAGGGTTAGGTTTCGGGTTACGGTTATGGTTATGGTTTGGGTTCGGGTTCGGGGTAGGATTAGGGTTCGGTTTCGGGTTAGGGTTCGAGTTCGGGTTCGGGTTAGGTGTTAGGGTTAGGGTTAGGGATAGGGTTAGGGTTCGGGTTAGGGATAGGGTTAGGGTTAGGGTTAGGGTTAGGGTTAGGGCTAAGGTTCGTGTTAGGGTTCGGGTTAGGGTCGGGGTAGGGTTCGGTTTAGGGTTAGGGTTCGGGGTAGGGTTAGGGTTAGTTTTCGGGTTAGGGTTCGGGTTCGGGTTAGGGTTCGGGTTCGGGTTAGGGTTAGGGTTAGGGTTAGGGTTAGGGTTCGGTTTAGGGTTAGGGTTAGGGTTAGGGTTCGGGTTAGGGGTCGGGTTAGGGTTAGGGTTAGGGTTCGGGTTAGGGTTAGGTTTAGGGTTAGTGTTCGGGTTAGGGTTAGGGTTAGGGTTAGGGTTCGGGTTAGGGTTAGGTTTTAGGTTTAGGGTTAGGTTTAGGGTTAGGGTTCGGGTTAGGTTTAGGGTTCGGGTTAGGGTTAGGTTTAGGGTTCGGGTTAGGGATAGGGTTCGTGTTAGGTTTAGGGTTCGGGTTCGGGTTAGGGTTAGGGTTTGGGTTCGGGTTAGGGTTCGGGTTGGTGTTAGGGTTCGGGTTAGGTTTAGAGTTAGGTTTAGGGTTCGGTTTAGGGTTAGGGTTCGGGTTCGGATTTGGGTCAGTGTTAAGGTTCGGGTTAGGGTTAGGGTTAGGGTTCGGGTTAGGGTTAGGGTTAGGGTTCAGGTTAGGGTTAGGGTTCGGGTTAGTGTTAGGGTTAGGGTTCGGGTTCGGGTTCGGGTTAGGGTTAGGGTTCGGGTTAGGGTTAGGGTTGGGGTTAGGGTTAGGTTTCGGGATAGGGTTAGGGTTTGGGTTCGGGTTAGGGTTAGGGTTAGGGTTCGGATTAGGGTTAGGGTTAGGGTTAGGGTTAGGGTTCGGATTAGGGTTAGGGGTTGGGTTCGGGTTAGGGTTCGGTTCGGGTTAGGGTTAGGGTTAGGGTTAGGGTTAGGTTTCGGGGTAGGATTAGTGTTAGGGTTAAGTGTTAGGGTTAGGGTTAGGTTTAGGGTTAGGGTTCGGGTTAGGGTTAGGGTTCGGGTTAGGGTTGGGTTCGGGTTAGGTTTCGGGTTAGGGTTAGGGTTCGGGTTCGGGTTAGGGTTAGGGTTCGGGTTAGGGTTAGGGTTAGGGTACGGGTTAGGGTTAGGGTTCGGGTTAGGGTTAGGGTTAGGGTTCGGGTTAGGGTTCGGTTTAGGGTTAGGGTTAGGGTTAGGTTTCGTGTTAGGGTTCGGGTTAGGTGTCGGGTTAGGGTTAGGGTAGGGTTCGGGTTAGGGTTAGGGTTAGTGTTAGGGTTAGGGTTCGGGTTAGGGTTAGGGTTCGGGTTAGGGTTCGGTTTCGGTTTCGGTTTAGGGTTCGGGTTAGTGTTAGGGTTAGGGTTAGGGTTCGGGTTCGGGGTTAGCGTTAGGGTTAGGGTTCGGGTTAGGTATCGGGTTAGGGTTAGGATTCGTGTAAGGGGTTAGGGTTCGGGTCGGGTTAGGTTTAGGATTAGGGTTCCGGTTAGGGTTAGGGTTAGGGTTCGGGTTAGGGTTAGGGTTAGGGTTAGGGTTAGGGTTAGGGTCGGGTTAGGGTTCGGGTTAGGGTTCGGGTTAGGGTTAGGGTTAGGTTTCGGTTTAGGGTTCAGGTTCGGGTTAGGGTTAGGGTTAGGGTTCGGGTTAGGGTTCGGGTTAGGGTTAGGGTTAGGGTTAGGTTTAGGGATAGGTTTAGGGTTAAGGTTCGGGTTAGGGTTAGGTTTAGGAATAGGGTTAGGGTTCGGGTTAGGTTTAGGGTTAGTGTTCAAGTTAGGGTTAGGGTTCGGGTTAGGGTTAGGGGTTAGGGTTAGGGTTAGTGTTAGGTTTAGGTTTAGGGTTAGTGTTCGGATTAGGGTTAGGGTTAGGGTTAGGGTTAGGGTTAGGGTTCGGGTTCGGGTTAGGGTTAGGGTTAGGGTTAGGTTTCGGGTTACGGTTATGGTTATGGTTTGGGTTCGGGTTCGGGGTAGGTTTAGGGTTCGGTTTCGGGTTAGGGTTCGAGTTCGGGTTCGGGTTAAGGGTTAGGGTTAGGGTTAGGGATAGGGTTAGGGTTCGGGTTAGGGATAGGGTTAGGATTAGGGTTAGGGTTAGGGTTAGGGCTAGGGTTCGTGTTAGGGTTTGGGTTAGGGTCGGGTTAGGGTTCGGTTTAGGGTTAGGGTTCGGGGTAGGGTTAGGGTTAGGTTTCGGGTTAGGGTTCGGGTTCGGGTTAGGTTTCGGGTTCGGGTTAGGGTTAGGGTTAGGGTTAGGGTTCGGTTTAGGGTTAGGGTTAGGGTTAGGGTTCGGGTTAGGGTTCGGGTTAGGGTTAGGGTTAGGGTTCGGGTTAGGGTTAGGTTTAGGGTTAGTGTTTGGGTTAGGGTTAGGGTTTGGGTTAGGTTTAGGGTTCGGGTTAGGGTTAGGTTTAGGGTTCGGGTTCGGGTTAGGGTTAGGGTTCGGGTTCGGGTTAGGGTTCTGGTTTGTGTTAGGGTTCGGGATAGGTTTAGGGTTAGGGTTAGGGTTCGGTTTAGGGTTAGGGTTCGGGTTCGGGTTTGGGTTAGTGTTAAGGTTCGGGTTAGGGGTAGGGTTAGGGTTCGGGTTAGGGTTAGGGTAGGGTTCAGGTTAGGGTTAGGGTTCGGGTTAGTGTTAGGGTTAGGGTTCGGGTTCGGGTTCGGGTTAGGGTTAGGGTTCGGGTTAGGGTTAGGGTTCGGGTTAGGGTTAGGTTTCGGGTTAGGGTTAGGGTTTGGGTTCGGGTTAGGGTTAGGGTTAGGGTTTGGATTAGGGTTAGTGTTAGGGTTAGGGTTAGCGTTAGGGTTCGGATTAGGGTTAGGGGTAGGGTTCGGGTTAGGGTTCGGGTTCGGGTTAGGGTTAGGGTTAGCGTTAGGGTTAGGGTTAGGTTTCGGGGTAGGGTTAGGGTTAGGGTTAGGTGTTAGGGTAAGGGTTAGGGTTGGGGATAGTGTTAGTGTTAGGGTTCGGGTTAGGGTTCGGGTTAGGGTTAGGGTTAGGGTTCGGGTTAGGGTTAGGGTTAGGGTTAGGGTTCGGTTTAGGGTTAGGGTTAGGGTTAGGGTTAGGGTTAGGGTTCGGGTTAGGAATAGGGTTATGGTTTGGGTTCGGGATCGGGGTAGGTTTAAGTTTCGGGTTCGGGTTATGGTACGGGTTCGGGTTCGGGTTAGGGGTTAGGGTTCGGGTTAGGGTTAGGGTTAGGGTTCGGGTTAGGGTTAGGGTTAGGGTTAGGTTTAGGGTTAGGGTTCGGGTTAGGGTTTGGGTTAGGGTTAGGTTTAGGGTTCGGGTTAGGTTTAGGGTTAGGGTTCGGGTTAGGGTTCGGGTTAGGGTTAGGGTTAGGGTTCGGGTTAGGGTTCGTGTTCCGGTTAGGGTTCGGATTCGGGTTAGGGTTAGGGTTAGGGTTCGGGTTAGGTTTCGGGTTAGGGTTAGGGTTAGGTTTCGGGTTAGGGTTCGGGTTAGGGTTAGGTTTAGGGTTAGGGTTCGGGTTCGGGGTTAGTGTTAGGGTTAGGGTTCGGGTTAGGGTTCGGGTTAGGGTTAGGATTCGGGTAAGGAGTTAGGGTTCGGGTTCGGGTTAGTGTTAGGGTTAGGGTTAGGGTTCGGGTTAGGGTTAGGGTTAGGGTTAGGTTTAGGGTTAGGGTTCGGGTTCGGGTTCGGGTTAGTGTTCGGGTTAGGGGTAGGGTTCGGGTAAGGGTTAGGGTTAGGGTTTGGGTTAGGGTTCGGGTTCGGGTTAGGGTTCGGGTTCGGGTTAGGTTTAGGTTTAGGGTTAGGTTTCGGGTTAGGGTTAGGGTTAGGGTTAGGGTTAGGGTTCGGATTAGGGTTAGGTTTAGGGTTCGGGATAGGGTTCGGGTTTGGGTTAGGGTTAGGGTTCGGGTTAGGGTTAGGGTTAGGGTTAGGGTTAGGGTAAGGGTTCGGATTAGGGTTAGGGGTAGGGTTAGGGTTAGGTTTAGGGTTAGGTTTCGGGTTAGGGTTAGGGTTAGGGTTAGGGTTCGGGATAGTGTTAGGGTTAGGGTTCGGTTTAGGGTTCAGGTTAGGGTTAGGGTTAGGGTTCGGGTTAGGGTTAGGGTTAGGTTTAGGGTTAGGTTTAGGGTTCGGGTTAGGGTTCGGGTTAGGGTTCGGGTTAGGGTTAGGGTTAGGGTTAGGGTTAGGTTTAGGGTTAGGTTTCGGGTTAGGGTTAGGTTTAGGGTTATGGTTAGGGTTAGGGTTCGGATTAGGGTTAGGTTTAGGGTTTGGGATAGGGTTCGGGTTAGGGTTAGGGTTAGGGTTCGGGTTAGGGTTAGGGTAAGGGTTCGGATTAGGGTTAGGGGTAGGGTTCTGGTTAGGGTTCGGGTTCGGGTTAGGGTTATGGTTAGGGTTCGGGATAGTGTTAGGGTTAGGGTTCGGTTTAGGGTTCAGGTTAGGGTTAGGGTTAGGGTTCGGGTTAGGGTTAGGGTTAGGGTTAGGTTTAGGGTTAGGTTTAAGGTTCGGGTTAGGGTTAGGTTTAGGGTTAGGGTTAGGGTTAGGGTTCGGGTTAGGATTAGGGTTATGGTTTGGGTTCGGGTTCGGGGTAGGTTTAGGTTTCGGGTTCGGTTTATGGTACGGGTTCGGTTTCGGGTTAGGGGTTAGGGTTCGGGTTAGGGTTAGGGTTAGGTTTCGGGTTAGGGGTAGGGTTAGGGTTAGGTTTAGGGTTAGGGTTCGGGTTAGTGTTTGGGTTACGGTTAGGGTTAGGGTTCGGGTTGGGTTAGGTTTAGGGTTCGGGTTAGGGTTCGGGTTAGGGTTAGGGTTAGGGTTCGGGTTAGGGTTCGGGTTCGGGTTAGGGTTCGGATTCGGTTTAGGGTTAGGGTTCGGGTTAGGTTTCGGGTTAGGGATAGGGTTAGGTTTCGGGTTAGGGTTCGGGTTAGGGTTAGGGATAGGGTTAGGGTTCGGTTTCGGGGTTAGTGTTAGGGTTAGGGTTCGGGTTAGGGTTCGGGTTAGGGTTAGGATTCGGGTAAGTGGTTAGGGTTCGGGTTCGGGTTCGGGTTAGGGTTAGGGTTAGGGTTAGGGTTCGGGTTCGGGTTAGGGTTCGGGTTCGGGTTAGGGTTAGGGTTAGCGTTCGGGTTTGTGTTAGGGTTAGGGTTCGGGTTAGGGTTATGATTAGGGTTAGGGTTAGGGTTCGGGTTAGGGTTAGGTTTAGGGTTCGGGTTCGGGTTTGGGTTAGGGTTCGGGTTCGGGTTAGGTTTCGTGTTGGGTTAGGGTTCGGATTCGGGTTAGGGTTAAGGGTTAGTGTTCAGGTTAGGGTTAGGGTTAGGGTTCGGGTTAGGGTTCGGTTTAGTGTTAGGGTTAGGGTTCGGGTTAGGGTTAGGGTTAGGGTTAGGGTTAGTGTTCGGGTTAGGGTTTGGGGTTAGGGTAGGGTTAGGGTTAGGTTTAGGGTTAGGGTTCGGGTTAGAGTTAGGGTTAGGGTTAGGGTTATGTTTCGGGTTAGGGTTAGGGTTAGGTTTAGGTTTCGGGTTAGGGTTAGGGTTAGGGTTAGTGTTCGGGTTAGGGTTAGGGTTATGGTTTGGGTTCGGGTTTGGGGTAGGGTTAGGGTTCGGGTTAGGGTTAGGGTTAGCGTTCGGGTTAGGGTTAGGGTTAGGTTTAGGGTTAGGTTTCGGATTAGGGTTAGGGTTAGGGTTCGGGTTAGGGTTCGGGTTCGGGTTAGGGTTAGGGTTAGGGTTAGGGTTAGGGTTCGGGTTAGGGTTAGGGTTAGGTTTCGGGTTAGGGTTAGGGTTAGGGTTAAGGTTAGGGTTCGTGTTAGGGTTAGGGTTAGGTTTCGGATTAGGGTAAGGGTTAGGGTTCGGGTAGGGTTCGGGATCGGGTTAGTGTTAGGGTTAGGGTTAGGGTTCGGATTAGGGTTAGGTTTAGGGTTCGGGTCAGGGTTCGGGTTCGGGTTAGGGTTCGGATTCGGGTTAGTGTTAGGGTTAGGGTTCGGGTTAGGTTTCGGGTTAGGGTTAGTGTTAGGTTTCGGGTTAGGGTTAGGGTTAGGGTTAGGTTTAGGGTTCGGGTTCGGGGTTAGTGTTAGGGTTAGGGTTCGGGTTAGGGTTCGGGTTAGGGTTAGGATTCGGGTAAGTGGTTAGGGTTCGGGTTCGGGTTAGGGTTAGGGTTAGGGTTAGGGTTAGGTTTAGGGTTCGGGTTAGGGTTAGGGTTAGGGTAAGGTTTAGGGTTCGGGTTCGGGTTCGGGTTAGGGTTCGGGTTAGGGTTAGGGTTAAGGTTAGGGTTAGGATTCGGGTTAGGGGTAGGGTTAGGGTTAGGGGTTAGGGTTACGGTTAGGGTTAGGGTTCGGGTTCGGGTTAGGGTTAGGGTTAGGGGTTATGGTTAGGGTTCGGGTTAGGGTTACGGTTAGGGTTAGTGATAGGGATCGGGTTAGGGTTAGGGTTAGGGTTCGGGTTAGGGTTAGGTTTAGGGTTAGGGTTAGGGTTCGGGTTAGGGTTAGGGTTAGGTTTAGGGTTAGGGTTCGGAATAGGGTTAGGGTTAGGGTTAGGGTTAGGGTTAGGGTTAGGGTAAGTGTTAGGGTTAGGGTTCGGGATAGTGTTAGGGTTAGGGTTCGGTTTAGGGTTCAGGTTAGGGTTAGGGTTAGGGTTCGGGTTAGGGTTAGGGTTAGGTTTAGGGTTAGGTTTAGGGTTCGGGTTAGGGTTCGGGTTAGGGTTCGGGTTAGGGTTAGGGTTAGGGTTAGGGTTAGGTTTAGGGTTAGGTTTCGGGTTAGGGTTAGGTTTAGGGTTATGGTTAGGGTTAGGGTTCGGATTAGGGTTAGGTTTAGGGTTTGGGATAGGGTTCGGGTTAGGGTTAGGGTTAGGGTTCGGGTTAGGGTTAGGGTAAGGGTTCGGATTAGGGTTAGGGGTAGGGTTCTGGTTAGGGTTCGGGTTCGGGTTAGGGTTATGGTTAGGGTTCGGGATAGTGTTAGGGTTAGGGTTCGGTTTAGGGTTCAGGTTAGGGTTAGGGTTAGGGTTCGGGTTAGGGTTAGGGTTAGGGTTAGGTTTAGGGTTAGGTTTAAGGTTCGGGTTAGGGTTAGGGTTAGGGTTAGGGTTAGGGTTAGGGTTCGGGTTAGGATTAGGGTTATGGTTTGGGTTCGGGTTCGGGGTAGGTTTAGGTTTCGGGTTCGGTTTATGGTACGGGTTCGGTTTCGGGTTAGGGGTTAGGGTTCGGGTTAGGGTTAGGGTTAGGTTTCGGGTTAGGGGTAGGGTTAGGGTTAGGTTTAGGGTTAGGGTTCGGGTTAGTGTTTGGGTTACGGTTAGGGTTAGGGTTCGGGTTGGGTTAGGTTTAGGGTTCGGGTTAGGGTTCGGGTTAGGGTTAGGGTTAGGGTTCGGGTTAGGGTTCGGGTTCGGGTTAGGGTTCGGATTCGGGTTAGGGTTAGGGTTCGGGTTAGGTTTCGGGTTAGGGATAGGGTTAGGTTTCGGGTTAGGGTTCGGGTTAGGGTTAGGGATAGGGTTAGGGTTCGGTTTCGGGGTTAGTGTTAGGGTTAGGGTTCGGGTTAGGGTTCGGGTTAGGGTTAGGATTCGGGTAAGTGGTTAGGGTTCGGGTTCGGGTTCGGGTTAGGGTTAGGGTTAGGGTTAGGGTTCGGGTTCGGGTTAGGGTTCGGGTTCGGGTTAGGGTTAGGGTTAGCGTTCGGGTTTGTGTTAGGGTTAGGGTTCGGGTTAGGGTTATGATTAGGGTTAGGGTTAGGGTTCGGGTTAGGGTTAGGTTTAGGGTTCGGGTTCGGGTTTGGGTTAGGGTTCGGGTTCGGGTTAGGTTTCGTGTTGGGTTAGGGTTCGGATTCGGGTTAGGGTTAAGGGTTAGTGTTCAGGTTAGGGTTAGGGTTAGGGTTCGGGTTAGGGTTCGGTTTAGTGTTAGGGTTAGGGTTCGGGTTAGGGTTAGGGTTAGGGTTAGGGTTAGTGTTCGGGTTAGGGTTTGGGGTTAGGGTAGGGTTAGGGTTAGGTTTAGGGTTAGGGTTCGGGTTAGAGTTAGGGTTAGGGTTAGGGTTATGTTTCGGGTTAGGGTTAGGGTTAGGTTTAGGTTTCGGGTTAGGGTTAGGGTTAGGGTTAGTGTTCGGGTTAGGGTTAGGGTTATGGTTTGGGTTCGGGTTTGGGGTAGGGTTAGGGTTCGGGTTAGGGTTAGGGTTAGCGTTCGGGTTAGGGTTAGGGTTAGGTTTAGGGTTAGGTTTCGGATTAGGGTTAGGGTTAGGGTTCGGGTTAGGGTTCGGGTTCGGGTTAGGGTTAGGGTTAGGGTTAGGGTTAGGGTTCGGGTTAGGGTTAGGGTTAGGTTTCGGGTTAGGGTTAGGGTTAGGGTTAAGGTTAGGGTTCGTGTTAGGGTTAGGGTTAGGTTTCGGATTAGGGTAAGGGTTAGGGTTCGGGTAGGGTTCGGGATCGGGTTAGTGTTAGGGTTAGGGTTAGGGTTCGGATTAGGGTTAGGTTTAGGGTTCGGGTCAGGGTTCGGGTTCGGGTTAGGGTTCGGATTCGGGTTAGTGTTAGGGTTAGGGTTCGGGTTAGGTTTCGGGTTAGGGTTAGTGTTAGGTTTCGGGTTAGGGTTAGGGTTAGGGTTAGGTTTAGGGTTCGGGTTCGGGGTTAGTGTTAGGGTTAGGGTTCGGGTTAGGGTTCGGGTTAGGGTTAGGATTCGGGTAAGTGGTTAGGGTTCGGGTTCGGGTTAGGGTTAGGGTTAGGGTTAGGGTTAGGTTTAGGGTTCGGGTTAGGGTTAGGGTTAGGGTAAGGTTTAGGGTTCGGGTTCGGGTTCGGGTTAGGGTTCGGGTTAGGGTTAGGGTTAAGGTTAGGGTTAGGATTCGGGTTAGGGGTAGGGTTAGGGTTAGGGGTTAGGGTTACGGTTAGGGTTAGGGTTCGGGTTCGGGTTAGGGTTAGGGTTAGGGGTTATGGTTAGGGTTCGGGTTAGGGTTACGGTTAGGGTTAGTGATAGGGATCGGGTTAGGGTTAGGGTTAGGGTTCGGGTTAGGGTTAGGTTTAGGGTTAGGGTTAGGGTTCGGGTTAGGGTTAGGGTTAGGTTTAGGGTTAGGGTTCGGAATAGGGTTAGGGTTAGGGTTAGGGTTAGGGTTAGGTTTAGGGTTCGGGTTAGGGTTAGGGTTAGGGTAAGTGTTAGGGTTAGGGTTCGGGTTAGGGTTAGGGTGAGGGTTCGAGTTAGGGTTAGGTTTCGGGTTAGGGTTAGGGGTTAGGGTTAGGGTTAGGGTTAGGGTTAGGTTTAGGGTTCTGGTTAGGGTTAGGGTTAGGGTTAGGGTTCGGGTTGGGTTTAGGGTTAGGGTTAGTGTTACTGTTCGGGTTAGATATAGGGTTATGGTTTGGGTCGGTTTCGGGGTAGGGTAAGGGTTCGGGTTCGGGTTAGGGTTCGGGTTCGGGTTATGGGTTAGGGTTCGGTTTTGGGTTAGGGTTAGGGTTAGGGTTAGGGTTCTGATAGGGTTAGGGTTAGGGTTCGGGTTAGGGTTAGGGTTAGAGTTCGGGTTAGGGTTCGGGTTAGTGTTAGGGTTAGGGTTAGGGTTCGGGTTCGTGTTAGGGTTAGGGTTCGGGTTAGGGTTAGGTTTAGGTTTCGGTTTAGGGTTCAGGTTCCGGTTAGTGTTAGGGTTAGGGTTAGGGTTCGTGTTAGGGTTCGGTTTAGGGTTCGGGTTAGAGTTAGGATTCGGGTTAGGGTTAGGGTTAGGGTTAGGGTTAGGGTTAGGGTTCGAGTTAGGGTTCGGGTTAGGATTAGGTCTGGGTTCGGGTTAGGGTTAGGGTTAGAGTTCGGGTTCGGGTTCGGGTTAGGGTTAGGGTTCGGGTTCGGGTTCGGTTTAGGGTTCAGGTTCGGGTTAGGGTTCGGGTTCGGGTTAGGGTTAGGGGTTGGGTTCGTGTTAGGGTTCGGGTTAGGGTTCGGGTTAGGTTTAGGGTAAGGGTTCGGGTTCGGTTTCGGGTTAGGGTTCGGGTTAGGTTTAGGGTTAGGGTTAGCGTTAGGGTTCGGGTTAGGGTTAGGGTTCGGGTTAGTGTTAGGGTTAGGGTTAGGGTTAGGGTTCGGTTTAGGGTTCGGGTTAGGGTTCGGGTTAGAGTTAGGATTCGGGTTAGGGTTAGGGTTAGGGTTGGGGTTCGGGTTAGGGTTCGGGTTAGGGTTAGGGTTCTGGTTCGGGTTCGGGTTAGGGTTCGGGTTCGGGTTAGGGTTCGGGTTCGTGTTAGGGTTAGGGGTTAGGGTTCGGGTTAGGGTTCGGGTTAGGGTTCGGGTTAGGGTTGGGGTTAGGGTTAGGGTTAGGGTTAGGGTTCGGGTTAGGGTTAGGGTTAGGGTTAGTGTTCGGGTTCCGGTTAGGGTTAGGGTTCGGGTTAGGTTTCAGAATAGTGTTAGGGTTAGGGTTCGGGTTAGGGTTCGTGTTCGGGTTCAGGTTAGGATTCGGGTTCGGGTTCGTGTTAGGGTTAGGGTTAGGGTTAGTGTTCGGGTTCGGGTTAGGGTTAGGGTTAGGGTTCGGTTTAGGGTTAGGTTTAGGGTTAGGGTTAGGGGTAGGGTTCGGGTTAGGGTTCGTGTTAGGGTTAGGGTTAGGGTTCGGGTTAGGGTTCGGGATAGGGTTCGGGTTAGGGTTAGGGTTAGGGTTAGTGTTAGGGTTCGGGTTAGGGTTCGGGTTAGGGTTAGGGTTAGGGTTCGTGGTAGGGTTCGGGTTAGGGTTTGGGTTAGGGTTAGGGTTAGGGTTAGGGTTAGGGTTAGGGTTAGGGTTCGGGTTAGGGTTAGGGTTCGGGTTAGGGTTAGGGTTAGGGTTAGGTTTAGGTTTCGGGTTAGCGTTCGGTTTAGAGTTCGGGTTAGGGTTAGGGTTCGGGTGAGGGTTAGGTTTAGGGTTAGAGTTAGGTTTAGGGTTAGGGTTCGGGTTAGGGTTAGGGTTAGGGTTAGGTTTAGGGTTCGGGTTAGGGTTAGGGTTAGTGTTCGGGTTAGGGTTCGGGTTCGGGTTAGGGTTAGGGGTTAGTGTTCAGGTTAGTTTTAGGGTTAGGGTTCGGGTTAGGGTTAGGTTTAGTGTTCGGGTTAGGTTTAGGGTTAGGGTTTGGGTTCGGGTTAGGGTTAGGGTTCGGGTTAGGTTTAGGGTTAGGGTTCGGGTTCGGGTTAGGATTCGGGTTAGGGTTAGTGTTAGGATTAGGTTTCGGGTTAGGGTTAGGGTTCGGGTTAGGGTTAGGTTTAGGGTTCGGGTTAGGTTTAGGGTTAGGGTTCGGATTAGGGTTAGGGTTAGGGTTAGGGTTAGGGTTAGGGTTTGGGTTAGGGTTAGGGTTAGGGTTCGGTTTAGGGTTAGGGTTAGGGTTTGGGTTAGGGTTATGGTTAGGGTTAGTGTTCGGGTTAGGGTTCGGGTTAGGGTTAGGGTTAGGATTCGGGTTAGGTTTAGGATTAGGGTTCGGGTTACGGTTAGGGTTCGGGTTAGGGTTAGGTTTAGGGTACGGGTTAGGGTTAGGGTTAGGGTTCGGTTTAGGTTTAGGGTTCGGGTTAGGGTTAGGGTTACGGTTAGGGTTAGGGTTAGTGTTCGGGTTCGTGTTAGGCTTAGGGTTCGAGTTAGGTTTCGGAATAGGGTTAGGGGTTAGGTTCGGGTTAGGTTTCGGGTTCGGGTTCGGGTTAGGGTTAGGGTTAGGGTTAGGGTTCGGGTTAGGGTTAGGGTTAGGGTTAGGGGTTAGGGTTAGGTTCGGGTTAGGGTTATGGTTAAGGTTACGGTTCGGGTTAGGGTTAGGGTTAGGGTTCGGGTTAGGGTTAGGGTTAGGGTTAGGGTTAGCGTTCGGGTTAGGGTTAGGGTTAGGATTCGGGTTAGGGATCGGGTTAGGGTTCGGGTTAGGGTTCGGGTTAGGGTTAGGGTTCGGGTTAGGGTTCGGGTTAGGGTTCGGGTTAGGGTTGGGGTTAGGGTTAGTGTTAGGGTTAGTGTTCGGGTTCGGGTTAGGGTTAGGTTTAGTGTTCGGGTTCGTGTTAGGCTTAGGGTTCGGGTTAGGTTTCGGAATAGGGTTAGGGTTAGGGTTACGGTTCGGGTTAGGGTTCGGGTTCGGGTTATGGGTTAGGGTTCGGTTTTGGGTTAGGGTTAGGGTTAGGGTTAGGGTTCTGATAGGGCTAGGGTTAGGGTTCGGGTTAGGGTTAGGGTTAGAGTTCGGGTTAGGGTTCGGGTTAGGGTTAGGGTTAGGGTTAGGGTTCGGGTTCGTGTTAGGTTTAGGGTTCGGTTTAGGGTTAGGGTTAGGTTTCGGTTTAGGGTTCAGGTTCGGGTTAGGGTTCGCGTTAGTGTTCGGGTTAGGGTTAGGGTTCGGGTTCGGGATAGGGTTAGTGTTTAGGGTTCGGGATCGGGATCGGTAAGGGTTTGGGTTAGGTTTCGGGTTAGGGTTAGGGGTTAGTGTTAGGGTTAGGGTTAGGTTTAGGGTAAAGGTTAGGGTTCGGATTAAGGTTAGGTTAGATAGGGTTAGGGTGAGGGTTAGGGTTAGGGTTAGGGTTCGGATTAGGGTTAGGGTTAGGGTTCGGGTTAGGGTTCGGGTTCGGGTTAGGGTTAGGGTTACGTTTTGGGTTAGGGTTAGGGTTAGGGTTCGGGTTAGGGTTCGGGTTAGGGTTCGGGTTAGGGTTTGGGTTAGGGTTAGGGTTCGGGTTCGGGTTCGGGTTAGGGTTCGGGTTATGGTTAGGGTTAGGGTTAGGGTTCGGGTTAGGGTTAGGTTTCGGGTTAGGTTTAGGGTTAGGGTTAGCGTTAGGGTTCGGGTTAGGGTTAGGTTTCGGGTTATGGTTAGGGTTAGGGTTAGGGTTCGGGTTAGGGTTCGGGTTAGGGTTCGGGTTAGAGTTAGGATTCGGTTTCGGGTTAGGGTTAGGTTTCGGGTTAGGGTTAGGGTTAGGGTTCGGGTTCGGGTTCGGGTTAGGGTTAGGGTTCGGGTTCGGGTTCGGGTTAGGGTTCGGGTTCGGTTTAGGGTTCGGGTTCGGGTTAGGGTTAGGGGTTGGGTTCGGGTTAGGGTTCGGGTTAGGGTTCGGGTTAGGTTAAGGGTAAGGGTTCGGGTTCGGTTTCGGGTTAGGGTTCGGGTTAGGTTTAGGTTTAGGGTTAGCGTTAGGGTTCGGGTTAGGGTTAGGGTTCGGGTTAGGGTTAGGGTTAGGGTTAGGGTTCGGTTTAGGGTTCGGGTTAGGGTTCGGGTTAGAGTTAGGATTCGGGTTAGGTTTAGGGTTAGGGTTAGGGTTCGGTTTAGGGTTCGGGTTAGGGTTAGGGTTAGGGTTCGGGTTAGGGTTCGGGTTAGGGTTCGGGTTAGAGTTAGGATTTGGGTTAGGGATAGGGTTAGGGATAGGGTTAGGGTTCGGGTTAGGGTTAGGGTTAGATTAGGTTTAGGTTTGGGTCAGGGTTAGGGTTAGGGTTCGGGTTCCGGTTCGGGTTAGGGTTAGGGTTCGGGTTTCGGGTTAGGGTTAGGGTTCGGGTTCGGGTTAGGGTTCGCGTTTGGGTTAGGGTTTGGGTTAGGGTTTGTGTTAGGGTTAGGGTTAGGGTTAGGGTTCGGGTTAGGGTTCGGGTTAGGGTTAGGGTTAGGATTCGGGTTAGGGTTAGGGTTGGGTTCGGGTTAGGGTTAGGGTTCGGATTAGGGTTAGGGTTTAGGGTTAGGTTTAGGGTTCGGGTTAGGGTTCCGGATAGTGTTAGGATTCGGGTAAAGGGTTAGGGTTCGGGTTCAGGTTCGGGTTAGGGTTAGGGTTTCGGTTAGGGTTAGGGTTAGGGTTCGGTTTAGGTTTAGGGTTAGGGTTAGGGTTAGGGTTCGCGTTAGTGTTCGGGTTAGGGTTTGGTTTAGGGTTAGGGTTAGGGTTCGGGGTAGGGTTCGGGTTAGGTTTAGGGTTAGGGTTCGGGTTAGGTTTAGGGTTAGGGTTCGGGTTAGGGTTCGGGTTAGGGTTCGGGTTAGGTTTAGGGTTAGGGTTAGCGTTAGGGTTCGGGTAGGGTTAGGGTTCGGGTTAGGGTTAGGGTTAGGGTTAGGGTTAGGGTTCGGGTTAGGGTTCGGGTTAGGGTTCGGGTTAGAGTTTGGATTCGGGTTAGGGTTAGGTTTAGGGTTAGGGTTAGGGTTCGGGTTAGGGTTAGGGTTAGGATTAGGTCTGGGTTCGGGTTAGGGTTCGGGTTCGGGTTCGGGTTAGGGTTAGGGTTTGGGTTTGGGTTCGGGTTAGGGTTCGGGTTCGGGTTAGGGTTCGGGTTCGGGTTAGGGTTAGGGGTTGGGTTCGGGTTAGGGTTCGGGTAGGGTTCGGGTTAGGTTTAGGGTTAGGTTTCGGGTTAGGTTTCGGGTTAGGTTTAGGGTTAGGGTTAGCGTTAGTGTTCGGGTTAGGGTTAGGGTTCGGGTTAGGGTTAGGTTTAGGGTTAGGGTTAGGGTTCGGTTTAGGGTTCGGGTTAGGGTTCGGGTTAGAGTTAGGATACGGGTTAGGGTTAGGGTTAGGGTTAGGGTTCGGGTTAGGGTTCGGGTTAGGGTTAGGGTTCCGGTTCGGTTTCGGGTTAGGGTTCGGGTTCGGGTTAGGGTTCGGGTTCGTGTTAGGTTTAGGGTTTAGGGTTCGGGTTAGGTTTCGGGTTAGGGTTCGGGTTAGGGTTGGGGTTAGGTTTAGGGTTATGGTTAGGGTTTGGGTTAGGGTTAGGGTTAGGATTAGTGTTCGGGTTCGGGTTAGGGTTAGGGTTCGGGTTAGGTTTCGGAATAGGGTTAGGGTTAGGGTTCGGGTTAGGGTTCGGTTTCGGGTTCGGGTTAGGGTTCGGGTTCGGGTTAGGGTTAGGGTTAGGTTTAGGGTTAGTGTTCGGTTTCAGGTTAGGGTTAGGGTTAGGGTTCGGGTTAGGGTTAGGGTTAGGTTTAGGGTTAGGGGTAGGGTTCGGGTTAGGGTTCGGGTTAGGGTTAGGGTTAGGGTTCGGGTTAGGGTTCGGGTTAGGGTTCGGGTAAGGGTTAGGGTTAGGGTTAGTGTTAGGGTTCGGGTTAGGGTTCGGGTTAGGGTTAGGGTTAGGGTTCGGGTTAGGGTTCGGGTTAGGGTTCGGGTTAGGGTTAGGGTTAGGGTTCGGGTTAGGGTTAGGGTTCGGGTTAGGGTTAGGGTTAGGGTTAGGTTTAGGTTTCGGGTTAGGGTTCGGGTTAGGGTTCGGGTTAGGTTTAGGGTTCGGGTGAGGGTTAGGTTTAGGGTTAGAGTTAGGGTTAGGGTTAGGGTTCGGGTTAGGGTTAGGGTTAGGGTTAGGGTTCGGGTTAGGGTTAGGGTTAGTGTTCGGGTTAGGGTTCGGTTTCGGGTTAGGGTTAGGGGTTAGTGTTCAGGTTAGGGTTAGGGTTAGGGTTCGGGTTAGGGTTAGAGTTAGTTTTCGGGTTAGGTTTAGGGTTAGGGTTCGGGTTCGGGTTAGGGTTAGTGTTCGGGTTAGGGTTAGGGTTCGGGTTAGGGTTAGGGTTAGGGTTCGGGTTAGGGTTAGGTTTCGGGTTAGGGTTAGGGTTCGGGTTAGGGGTTAGGGTTACGGTTCGGGTTAGGGTTAGGTTTAGGTTTAGGGTTCATGTTAGGTTTAGGGTTCGGGTTAGGGTTAGGGTTTGGGTTCGGGTTAGGGTTAGGGTTCGGGTTTGGGTTAGGGTTAGGGTTAGGTTTAGGGTTCGGGTTCGGGTTAGGGTTAGGTGTTAGGGTTCGGGTTCGGGTTAGGGTTAGGGTTAGGTTTCGGGTTAGGGTTAGTTGTTAGTGTTAGGGTTAGGGTTAGGGTTAGGGTTAGGGTTCGGATTAGGTTTCGGTTAGGGTTAGGGTTAGGGTTCGGTTTAGGGTTAGGGTTAGGGTTCGGGTTAGGGTTAGGGTTAGTGTTCGGGTTAGGGTTAGGGTTCGGGTTAGGGTTAGAGTTAGTTTTCGGGTTAGGTTTAGGGTTAGGGTTCGGGTTCGGGTTAGGGTTAGTGTTCGGGTTAGGGTTAGGGTTCGGGTTAGGGTTAGGGTTAGGGTTCGGGTTAGGGTTAGGTTTCGGGTTAGGGTTAGGGTTCGGGTTAGGGGTTAGGGTTACGGTTCGGGTTAGGGTTAGGTTTAGGTTTAGGGTTCATGTTAGGTTTAGGGTTCGGGTTAGGGTTAGGGTTTGGGTTCGGGTTAGGGTTAGGGTTCGGGTTTGGGTTAGGGTTAGGGTTAGGTTTAGGGTTCGGGTTCGGGTTAGGGTTAGGTGTTAGGGTTCGGGTTCGGGTTAGGGTTAGGGTTAGGTTTCGGGTTAGGGTTAGTTGTTAGTGTTAGGGTTAGGGTAAGTGTTAGGGTTAGGGTTCGGGATAGTGTTAGGGTTAGGGTTCGGTTTAGGGTTCAGGTTAGGGTTAGGGTTAGGGTTCGGGTTAGGGTTAGGGTTAGGTTTAGGGTTAGGTTTAGGGTTCGGGTTAGGGTTCGGGTTAGGGTTCGGGTTAGGGTTAGGGTTAGGGTTAGGGTTAGGTTTAGGGTTAGGTTTCGGGTTAGGGTTAGGTTTAGGGTTATGGTTAGGGTTAGGGTTCGGATTAGGGTTAGGTTTAGGGTTTGGGATAGGGTTCGGGTTAGGGTTAGGGTTAGGGTTCGGGTTAGGGTTAGGGTAAGGGTTCGGATTAGGGTTAGGGGTAGGGTTCTGGTTAGGGTTCGGGTTCGGGTTAGGGTTATGGTTAGGGTTCGGGATAGTGTTAGGGTTAGGGTTCGGTTTAGGGTTCAGGTTAGGGTTAGGGTTAGGGTTCGGGTTAGGGTTAGGGTTAGGGTTAGGTTTAGGGTTAGGTTTAAGGTTCGGGTTAGGGTTAGGGTTAGGGTTAGGGTTAGGGTTAGGGTTCGGGTTAGGATTAGGGTTATGGTTTGGGTTCGCGTTCGGGGTAGGTTTAGGTTTCGGGTTCGGTTTATGGTACGGGTTCGGTTTCGGGTTAGGGGTTAGGGTTCGGGTTAGGGTTAGGGTTAGGTTTCGGGTTAGGGGTAGGGTTAGGGTTAGGTTTAGGGTTAGGGTTCGGGTTAGTGTTTGGGTTACGGTTAGGGTTAGGGTTCGGGTTGGGTTAGGTTTAGGGTTCGGGTTAGGGTTCGGGTTAGGGTTAGGGTTAGGGTTCGGGTTAGGGTTCGGGTTCGGGTTAGGGTTCGGATTCGGGTTAGGGTTAGGGTTCGGGTTAGGTTTCGGGTTAGGGATAGGGTTAGGTTTCGGGTTAGGGTTCGGGTTAGGGTTAGGGATAGGGTTAGGGTTCGGTTTCGGGGTTAGTGTTAGGGTTAGGGTTCGGGTTAGGGTTCGGGTTAGGGTTAGGATTCGGGTAAGTGGTTAGGGTTCGGGTTCGGGTTCGGGTTAGGGTTAGGGTTAGGGTTAGGGTTCGGGTTCGGGTTAGGGTTCGGGTTCGGGTTAGGGTTAGGGTTAGCGTTCGGGTTTGTGTTAGGGTTAGGGTTCGGGTTAGGGTTATGATTAGGGTTAGGGTTAGGGTTCGGGTTAGGGTTAGGTTTAGGGTTCGGGTTCGGGTTTGGGTTAGGGTTCGGGTTCGGGTTAGGTTTCGTGTTGGGTTAGGGTTCGGATTCGGGTTAGGGTTAAGGGTTAGTGTTCAGGTTAGGGTTAGGGTTAGGGTTCGGGTTAGGGTTCGGTTTAGTGTTAGGGTTAGGGTTCGGGTTAGGGTTAGGGTTAGGGTTAGGGTTAGTGTTCGGGTTAGGGTTTGGGGTTAGGGTAGGGTTAGGGTTAGGTTTAGGGTTAGGGTTCGGGTTAGAGTTAGGGTTAGGGTTAGGGTTATGTTTCGGGTTAGGGTTAGGGTTAGGTTTAGGTTTCGGGTTAGGGTTAGGGTTAGGGTTAGTGTTCGGGTTAGGGTTAGGGTTATGGTTTGGGTTCGGGTTTGGGGTAGGGTTAGGGTTCGGGTTAGGGTTAGGGTTAGCGTTCGGGTTAGGGTTAGGGTTAGGTTTAGGGTTAGGTTTCGGATTAGGGTTAGGGTTAGGGTTCGGGTTAGGGTTCGGGTTCGGGTTAGGGTTAGGGTTAGGGTTAGGGTTAGGGTTCGGGTTAGGGTTAGGGTTAGGTTTCGGGTTAGGGTTAGGGTTAGGGTTAAGGTTAGGGTTCGTGTTAGGGTTAGGGTTAGGTTTCGGATTAGGGTAAGGGTTAGGGTTCGGGTAGGGTTCGGGATCGGGTTAGTGTTAGGGTTAGGGTTAGGGTTCGGATTAGGGTTAGGTTTAGGGTTCGGGTCAGGGTTCGGGTTCGGGTTAGGGTTCGGATTCGGGTTAGTGTTAGGGTTAGGGTTCGGGTTAGGTTTCGGGTTAGGGTTAGTGTTAGGTTTCGGGTTAGGGTTAGGGTTAGGGTTAGGTTTAGGGTTCGGGTTCCGGGTTAGTGTTAGGGTTAGGGTTCGGGTTAGGGTTCGGGTTAGGGTTAGGATTCGGGTAAGTGGTTAGGGTTCGGGTTCGGGTTAGGGTTAGGGTTAGGGTTAGGGTTAGGTTTAGGGTTCGGGTTAGGGTTAGGGTTAGGGTAAGGTTTAGGGTTCGGGTTCGGGTTCGGGTTAGGGTTCGGGTTAGGGTTAGGGTTAAGGTTAGGGTTAGGATTCGGGTTAGGGGTAGGGTTAGGGTTAGGGGTTAGGGTTACGGTTAGGGTTAGGGTTCGGGTTCGGGTTAGGGTTAGGGTTAGGGGTTATGGTTAGGGTTCGGGTTAGGGTTACGGTTAGGGTTAGTGATAGGGATCGGGTTAGGGTTAGGGTTAGGGTTCGGGTTAGGGTTAGGTTTAGGGTTAGGGTTAGGGTTCGGGTTAGGGTTAGGGTTAGGTTTAGGGTTAGGGTTCGGAATAGGGTTAGGGTTAGGGTTAGGGTTAGGGTTAGGGTTAGGGTTAGGGTAAGTGTTAGGGTTAGGGTTCGGGATAGTGTTAGGGTTAGGGTTCGGTTTAGGGTTCAGGTTAGGGTTAGGGTTAGGGTTCGGGTTAGGGTTAGGGTTAGGTTTAGGGTTAGGTTTAGGGTTCGGGTTAGGGTTCGGGTTAGGGTTCGGGTTAGGGTTAGGGTTAGGGTTAGGGTTAGGTTTAGGGTTAGGTTTCGGGTTAGGGTTAGGTTTAGGGTTATGGTTAGGGTTAGGGTTCGGATTAGGGTTAGGTTTAGGGTTTGGGATAGGGTTCGGGTTAGGGTTAGGGTTAGGGTTCGGGTTAGGGTTAGGGTAAGGGTTCGGATTAGGGTTAGGGGTAGGGTTCTGGTTAGGGTTCGGGTTCGGGTTAGGGTTATGGTTAGGGTTCGGGATAGTGTTAGGGTTAGGGTTCGGTTTAGGGTTCAGGTTAGGGTTAGGGTTAGGGTTCGGGTTAGGGTTAGGGTTAGGGTTAGGTTTAGGGTTAGGTTTAAGGTTCGGGTTAGGGTTAGGGTTAGGGTTAGGGTTAGGGTTAGGGTTCGGGTTAGGATTAGGGTTATGGTTTGGGTTCGGGTTCGGGGTAGGTTTAGGTTTCGGGTTCGGTTTATGGTACGGGTTCGGTTTCGGGTTAGGGGTTAGGGTTCGGGTTAGGGTTAGGGTTAGGTTTCGGGTTAGGGGTAGGGTTAGGGTTAGGTTTAGGGTTAGGGTTCGGGTTAGTGTTTGGGTTACGGTTAGGGTTAGGGTTCGGGTTGGGTTAGGTTTAGGGTTCGGGTTAGGGTTCGGGTTAGGGTTAGGGTTAGGGTTCGGGTTAGGGTTCGGGTTCGGGTTAGGGTTCGGATTCGGGTTAGGGTTAGGGTTCGGGTTAGGTTTCGGGTTAGGGATAGGGTTAGGTTTCGGGTTAGGGTTCGGGTTAGGGTTAGGGATAGGGTTAGGGTTCGGTTTCGGGGTTAGTGTTAGGGTTAGGGTTCGGGTTAGGGTTCGGGTTAGGGTTAGGATTCGGGTAAGTGGTTAGGGTTCGGGTTCGGGTTCGGGTTAGGGTTAGGGTTAGGGTTAGGGTTCGGGTTCGGGTTAGGGTTCGGGTTCGGGTTAGGGTTAGGGTTAGCGTTCGGGTTTGTGTTAGGGTTAGGGTTCGGGTTAGGGTTATGATTAGGGTTAGGGTTAGGGTTCGGGTTAGGGTTAGGTTTAGGGTTCGGGTTCGGGTTTGGGTTAGGGTTCGGGTTCGGGTTAGGTTTCGTGTTGGGTTAGGGTTCGGATTCGGGTTAGGGTTAAGGGTTAGTGTTCAGGTTAGGGTTAGGGTTAGGGTTCGGGTTAGGGTTCGGTTTAGTGTTAGGGTTAGGGTTCGGGTTAGGGTTAGGGTTAGGGTTAGGGTTAGTGTTCGGGTTAGGGTTTGGGGTTAGGGTAGGGTTAGGGTTAGGTTTAGGGTTAGGGTTCGGGTTAGAGTTAGGGTTAGGGTTAGGGTTATGTTTCGGGTTAGGGTTAGGGTTAGGTTTAGGTTTCGGGTTAGGGTTAGGGTTAGGGTTAGTGTTCGGGTTAGGGTTAGGGTTATGGTTTGGGTTCGGGTTTGGGGTAGGGTTAGGGTTCGGGTTAGGGTTAGGGTTAGCGTTCGGGTTAGGGTTAGGGTTAGGTTTAGGGTTAGGTTTCGGATTAGGGTTAGGGTTAGGGTTCGGGTTAGGGTTCGGGTTCGGGTTAGGGTTAGGGTTAGGGTTAGGGTTAGGGTTCGGGTTAGGGTTAGGGTTAGGTTTCGGGTTAGGGTTAGGGTTAGGGTTAAGGTTAGGGTTCGTGTTAGGGTTAGGGTTAGGTTTCGGATTAGGGTAAGGGTTAGGGTTCGGGTAGGGTTCGGGATCGGGTTAGTGTTAGGGTTAGGGTTAGGGTTCGGATTAGGGTTAGGTTTAGGGTTCGGGTCAGGGTTCGGGTTCGGGTTAGGGTTCGGATTCGGGTTAGTGTTAGGGTTAGGGTTCGGGTTAGGTTTCGGGTTAGGGTTAGTGTTAGGTTTCGGGTTAGGGTTAGGGTTAGGGTTAGGTTTAGGGTTCGGGTTCGGGGTTAGTGTTAGGGTTAGGGTTCGGGTTAGGGTTCGGGTTAGGGTTAGGATTCGGGTAAGTGGTTAGGGTTCGGGTTCGGGTTAGGGTTAGGGTTAGGGTTAGGGTTAGGTTTAGGGTTCGGGTTAGGGTTAGGGTTAGGGTAAGGTTTAGGGTTCGGGTTCGGGTTCGGGTTAGGGTTCGGGTTAGGGTTAGGGTTAAGGTTAGGGTTAGGATTCGGGTTAGGGGTAGGGTTAGGGTTAGGGGTTAGGGTTACGGTTAGGGTTAGGGTTCGGGTTCGGGTTAGGGTTAGGGTTAGGGGTTATGGTTAGGGTTCGGGTTAGGGTTACGGTTAGGGTTAGTGATAGGGATCGGGTTAGGGTTAGGGTTAGGGTTCGGGTTAGGGTTAGGTTTAGGGTTAGGGTTAGGGTTCGGGTTAGGGTTAGGGTTAGGTTTAGGGTTAGGGTTCGGAATAGGGTTAGGGTTAGGGTTAGGGTTAGGGTTAGGTTTAGGGTTCGGGTTAGGGTTAGGGTTAGGGTAAGTGTTAGGGTTAGGGTTCGGGTTAGGGTTAGGGTGAGGGTTCGAGTTAGGGTTAGGTTTCGGGTTAGGGTTAGGGGTTAGGGTTAGGGTTAGGGTTAGGGTTAGGTTTAGGGTTCTGGTTAGGGTTAGGGTTAGGGTTAGGGTTCGGGTTGGGTTTAGGGTTAGGGTTAGTGTTACTGTTCGGGTTAGATATAGGGTTATGGTTTGGGTCGGTTTCGGGGTAGGGTAAGGGTTCGGGTTCGGGTTAGGGTTCGGGTTCGGGTTATGGGTTAGGGTTCGGTTTTGGGTTAGGGTTAGGGTTAGGGTTAGGGTTCTGATAGGGTTAGGGTTAGGGTTCGGGTTAGGGTTAGGGTTAGAGTTCGGGTTAGGGTTCGGGTTAGTGTTAGGGTTAGGGTTAGGGTTCGGGTTCGTGTTAGGGTTAGGGTTCGGGTTAGGGTTAGGTTTAGGTTTCGGTTTAGGGTTCAGGTTCCGGTTAGTGTTAGGGTTAGGGTTAGGGTTCGTGTTAGGGTTCGGTTTAGGGTTCGGGTTAGAGTTAGGATTCGGGTTAGGGTTAGGGTTAGGGTTAGGGTTAGGGTTAGGGTTCGAGTTAGGGTTCGGGTTAGGATTAGGTCTGGGTTCGGGTTAGGGTTAGGGTTAGAGTTCGGGTTCGGGTTCGGGTTAGGGTTAGGGTTCGGGTTCGGGTTCGGTTTAGGGTTCAGGTTCGGGTTAGGGTTCGGGTTCGGGTTAGGGTTAGGGGTTGGGTTCGTGTTAGGGTTCGGGTTAGGGTTCGGGTTAGGTTTAGGGTAAGGGTTCGGGTTCGGTTTCGGGTTAGGGTTCGGGTTAGGTTTAGGGTTAGGGTTAGCGTTAGGGTTCGGGTTAGGGTTAGGGTTCGGGTTAGTGTTAGGGTTAGGGTTAGGGTTAGGGTTCGGTTTAGGGTTCGGGTTAGGGTTCGGGTTAGAGTTAGGATTCGGGTTAGGGTTAGGGTTAGGGTTGGGGTTCGGGTTAGGGTTCGGGTTAGGGTTAGGGTTCTGGTTCGGGTTCGGGTTAGGGTTCGGGTTCGGGTTAGGGTTCGGGTTCGTGTTAGGGTTAGGGGTTAGGGTTCGGGTTAGGGTTCGGGTTAGGGTTCGGGTTAGGGTTGGGGTTAGGGTTAGGGTTAGGGTTAGGGTTCGGGTTAGGGTTAGGGTTAGGGTTAGTGTTCGGGTTCCGGTTAGGGTTAGGGTTCGGGTTAGGTTTCAGAATAGTGTTAGGGTTAGGGTTCGGGTTAGGGTTCGTGTTCGGGTTCAGGTTAGGATTCGGGTTCGGGTTCGTGTTAGGGTTAGGGTTAGGGTTAGTGTTCGGGTTCGGGTTAGGGTTAGGGTTAGGGTTCGGTTTAGGGTTAGGTTTAGGGTTAGGGTTAGGGGTAGGGTTCGGGTTAGGGTTCGTGTTAGGGTTAGGGTTAGGGTTCGGGTTAGGGTTCGGGATAGGGTTCGGGTTAGGGTTAGGGTTAGGGTTAGTGTTAGGGTTCGGGTTAGGGTTCGGGTTAGGGTTAGGGTTAGGGTTCGTGGTAGGGTTCGGGTTAGGGTTTGGGTTAGGGTTAGGGTTAGGGTTAGGGTTAGGGTAAGGTTTAGGGTTCGGGTTCGGGTTCGGGTTAGGGTTCGGGTTAGGGTTAGGGTTAAGGTTAGGGTTAGGATTCGGGTTAGGGGTAGGGTTAGGGTTAGGGGTTAGGGTTACGGTTAGGGTTAGGGTTCGGGTTCGGGTTAGGGTTAGGGTTAGGGGTTATGGTTAGGGTTCGGGTTAGGGTTACGGTTAGGGTTAGTGATAGGGATCGGGTTAGGGTTAGGGTTAGGGTTCGGGTTAGGGTTAGGTTTAGGGTTAGGGTTAGGGTTCGGGTTAGGGTTAGGGTTAGGTTTAGGGTTAGGGTTCGGAATAGGGTTAGGGTTAGGGTTAGGGTTAGGGTTAGGGTTAGGGTAAGTGTTAGGGTTAGGGTTCGGGATAGTGTTAGGGTTAGGGTTCGGTTTAGGGTTCAGGTTAGGGTTAGGGTTAGGGTTCGGGTTAGGGTTAGGGTTAGGTTTAGGGTTAGGTTTAGGGTTCGGGTTAGGGTTCGGGTTAGGGTTCGGGTTAGGGTTAGGGTTAGGTTTAGGGTTAGGTTTCGGGTTAGGGTTAGGTTTAGGGTTATGGTTAGGGTTAGGGTTCGGATTAGGGTTAGGTTTAGGGTTTGGGATAGGGTTCGGGTTAGGGTTAGGGTTAGGGTTCGGGTTAGGGTTAGGGTAAGGGTTCGGATTAGGGTTAGGGGTAGGGTTCTGGTTAGGGTTCGGGTTCGGGTTAGGGTTATGGTTAGGGTTCGGGATAGTGTTAGGGTTAGGGTTCGGTTTAGGGTTCAGGTTAGGGTTAGGGTTAGGGTTCGGGTTAGGGTTAGGGTTAGGGTTAGGTTTAGGGTTAGGTTTAAGGTTCGGGTTAGGGTTAGGGTTAGGGTTAGGGTTAGGGTTAGGGTTCGGGTTAGGATTAGGGTTATGGTTTGGGTTCGGGTTCGGGGTAGGTTTAGGTTTCGGGTTCGGTTTATGGTACGGGTTCGGTTTCGGGTTAGGGGTTAGGGTTCGGGTTAGGGTTAGGGTTAGGTTTCGGGTTAGGGGTAGGGTTAGGGTTAGGTTTAGGGTTAGGGTTCGGGTTAGTGTTTGGGTTATGGTTAGGGTTAGGGTTCGGGTTGGGTTAGGTTTAGGGTTCGGGTTAGGGTTCGGGTTAGGGTTAGGGTTAGGGTTCGGGTTAGGGTTCGGGTTCGGGTTAGGGTTCGGATTCGGGTTAGGGTTAGGGTTCGGGTTAGGTTTCGGGTTAGGGATAGGGTTAGGTTTCGGGTTAGGGTTCGGGTTAGGGTTAGGGATAGGGTTAGGGTTCGGTTTCGGGGTTAGTGTTAGGGTTAGGGTTCGGGTTAGGGTTCGGGTTAGGGTTAGGATTCGGGTAAGTGGTTAGGGTTCGGGTTCGGGTTCGGGTTAGGGTTAGGGTTAGGGTTAGGGTTCGGGTTCGGGTTAGGGTTCGGGTTCGGGTTAGGGTTAGGGTTAGCGTTCGGGTTTGTGTTAGGGTTAGGGTTCGGGTTAGGGTTATGATTAGGGTTAGGGTTAGGGTTCGGGTTAGGGTTAGGTTTAGGGTTCGGGTTCGGGTTTGGGTTAGGGTTCGGGTTCGGGTTAGGTTTCGTGTTGGGTTAGGGTTCGGATTCGGGTTAGGGTTAAGGGTTAGTGTTCAGGTTAGGGTTAGGGTTAGGGTTCGGGTTAGGGTTCGGTTTAGTGTTAGGGTTAGGGTTCGGGTTAGGGTTAGGGTTAGGGTTAGGGTTAGTGTTCGGGTTAGGGTTTGGGGTTAGGGTAGGGTTAGGGTTAGGTTTAGGGTTAGGGTTCGGGTTAGAGTTAGGGTTAGGGTTAGGGTTATGTTTCGGGTTAGGGTTAGGGTTAGGTTTAGGTTTCGGGTTAGGGTTAGGGTTAGGGTTAGTGTTCGGGTTAGGGTTAGGGTTATGGTTTGGGTTCGGGTTTGGGGTAGGGTTAGGGTTCGGGTTAGGGTTAGGGTTAGCGTTCGGGTTAGGGTTAGGGTTAGGTTTAGGGTTAGGTTTCGGATTAGGGTTAGGGTTAGGGTTCGGGTTAGGGTTCGGGTTCGGGTTAGGGTTAGGGTTAGGGTTAGGGTTAGGGTTCGGGTTAGGGTTAGGGTTAGGTTTCGGGTTAGGGTTAGGGTTAGGGTTAAGGTTAGGGTTCGTGTTAGGGTTAGGGTTAGGTTTCGGATTAGGGTAAGGGTTAGGGTTCGGGTAGGGTTCGGGATCGGGTTAGTGTTAGGGTTAGGGTTAGGGTTCGGATTAGGGTTAGGTTTAGGGTTCGGGTCAGGGTTCGGGTTCGGGTTAGGGTTCGGATTCGGGTTAGTGTTAGGGTTAGGGTTCGGGTTAGGTTTCGGGTTAGGGTTAGTGTTAGGTTTCGGGTTAGGGTTAGGGTTAGGGTTAGGTTTAGGGTTCGGGTTCGGGGTTAGTGTTAGGGTTAGGGTTCGGGTTAGGGTTCGGGTTAGGGTTAGGATTCGGGTAAGTGGTTAGGGTTCGGGTTCGGGTTAGGGTTAGGGTTAGGGTTAGGGTTAGGTTTAGGGTTCGGGTTAGGGTTAGGGTTAGGGTAAGGTTTAGGGTTCGGGTTCGGGTTCGGGTTAGGGTTCGGGTTAGGGTTAGGGTTAAGGTTAGGGTTAGGATTCGGGTTAGGGGTAGGGTTAGGGTTAGGGGTTAGGGTTACGGTTAGGGTTAGGGTTCGGGTTCGGGTTAGGGTTAGGGTTAGGGGTTATGGTTA
>JAVLSZ010000050.1:2797500-2802500 GCA_032313775.1 Urocyon cinereoargenteus | reverse complement strand
TTAGGGTTAGGGTTAGGGTTCGGTTTAGGTTTAGGGTTCGGGTTAGGGTTAGGGTTACGGTTAGGGTTAGGGTTAGTGTTCGGGTTCGTGTTAGGCTTAGGGTTCGAGTTAGGTTTCGGAATAGGGTTAGGGGTTAGGTTCGGGTTAGGTTTCGGGTTCGGGTTCGGGTTAGGGTTAGGGTTAGGGTTAGGGTTCGGGTTAGGGTTAGGGTTAGGGTTAGGGGTTAGGGTTAGGTTCGGGTTAGGGTTATGGTTAAGGTTACGGTTCGGGTTAGGGTTAGGGTTAGGGTTCGGGTTAGGGTTAGGGTTAGGGTTAGGGTTAGCGTTCGGGTTAGGGTTAGGGTTAGGATTCGGGTTAGGGATCGGGTTAGGGTTCGGGTTAGGGTTCGGGTTAGGGTTAGGGTTCGGGTTAGGGTTCGGGTTAGGGTTCGGGTTAGGGTTGGGGTTAGGGTTAGTGTTAGGGTTAGTGTTCGGGTTCGGGTTAGGGTTAGGTTTAGTGTTCGGGTTCGTGTTAGGCTTAGGGTTCGGGTTAGGTTTCGGAATAGGGTTAGGGTTAGGGTTACGGTTCGGGTTAGGGTTCGGGTTCGGGTTATGGGTTAGGGTTCGGTTTTGGGTTAGGGTTAGGGTTAGGGTTAGGGTTCTGATAGGGCTAGGGTTAGGGTTCGGGTTAGGGTTAGGGTTAGAGTTCGGGTTAGGGTTCGGGTTAGGGTTAGGGTTAGGGTTCGGGTTCGTGTTAGGTTTAGGGTTCGGTTTAGGGTTAGGGTTAGGTTTCGGTTTAGGGTTCAGGTTCGGGTTAGGGTTCGCGTTAGTGTTCGGGTTAGGGTTAGGGTTCGGGTTCGGGATAGGGTTAGTGTTTAGGGTTCGGGATCGGGATCGGTAAGGGTTTGGGTTAGGTTTCGGGTTAGGGTTAGGGGTTAGTGTTAGGGTTAGGGTTAGGTTTAGGGTAAAGGTTAGGGTTCGGATTAAGGTTAGGTTAGATAGGGTTAGGGTGAGGGTTAGGGTTAGGGTTAGGGTTCGGATTAGGGTTAGGGTTAGGGTTCGGGTTAGGGTTCGGGTTCGGGTTAGGGTTAGGGTTACGTTTCGGGTTAGGGTTAGGGTTAGGGTTCGGGTTAGGGTTCGGGTTAGGGTTCGGGTTAGGGTTTGGGTTAGGGTTAGGGTTCGGGTTCGGGTTCGGGTTAGGGTTCGGGTTATGGTTAGGGTTAGGGTTAGGGTTCGGGTTAGGGTTAGGTTTCGGGTTAGGTTTAGGGTTAGGGTTAGCGTTAGGGTTCGGGTTAGGGTTAGGTTTCGGGTTATGGTTAGGGTTAGGGTTAGGGTTCGGGTTAGGGTTCGGGTTAGGGTTCGGGTTAGAGTTAGGATTCGGTTTCGGGTTAGGGTTAGGTTTCGGGTTAGGGTTAGGGTTAGGGTTCGGGTTCGGGTTCGGGTTAGGGTTAGGGTTCGGGTTCGGGTTCGGGTTAGGGTTCGGGTTCGGTTTAGGGTTCGGGTTCGGGTTAGGGTTAGGGGTTGGGTTCGGGTTAGGGTTCGGGTTAGGGTTCGGGTTAGGTTAAGGGTAAGGGTTCGGGTTCGGTTTCGGGTTAGGGTTCGGGTTAGGTTTAGGTTTAGGGTTAGCGTTAGGGTTCGGGTTAGGGTTAGGGTTCGGGTTAGGGTTAGGGTTAGGGTTAGGGTTCGGTTTAGGGTTCGGGTTAGGGTTCGGGTTAGAGTTAGGATTCGGGTTAGGGTTAGGGTTAGGGTTAGGGTTCGGTTTAGGGTTCGGGTTAGGGTTAGGGTTAGGGTTCGGGTTAGGGTTCGGGTTAGGGTTCGGGTTAGAGTTAGGATTTGGGTTAGGGATAGGGTTAGGGATAGGGTTAGGGTTCGGGTTAGGGTTAGGGTTAGATTAGGTTTAGGTTTGGGTCAGGGTTAGGGTTAGGGTTCGGGTTCCGGTTCGGGTTAGGGTTAGGGTTCGGGTTTCGGGTTAGGGTTAGGGTTCGGGTTCGGGTTAGGGTTCGCGTTTGGGTTAGGGTTTGGGTTAGGGTTTGTGTTAGGGTTAGGGTTAGGGTTAGGGTTCGGGTTAGGGTTCGGGTTAGGGTTAGGGTTAGGATTCGGGTTAGGGTTAGGGTTGGGTTCGGGTTAGGGTTAGGGTTCGGATTAGGGTTAGGGTTTAGGGTTAGGTTTAGGGTTCGGGTTAGGGTTCCGGATAGTGTTAGGATTCGGGTAAAGGGTTAGGGTTCGGGTTCAGGTTCGGGTTAGGGTTAGGGTTTCGGTTAGGGTTAGGGTTAGGGTTCGGTTTAGGTTTAGGGTTAGGGTTAGGGTTAGGGTTCGCGTTAGTGTTCGGGTTAGGGTTTGGTTTAGGGTTAGGGTTAGGGTTCGGGGTAGGGTTCGGGTTAGGTTTAGGGTTAGGGTTCGGGTTAGGTTTAGGGTTAGGGTTCGGGTTAGGGTTCGGGTTAGGGTTCGGGTTAGGTTTAGGGTTAGGGTTAGCGTTAGGGTTCGGGTAGGGTTAGGGTTCGGGTTAGGGTTAGGGTTAGGGTTAGGGTTAGGGTTCGGGTTAGGGTTCGGGTTAGGGTTCGGGTTAGAGTTTGGATTCGGGTTAGGGTTAGGTTTAGGGTTAGGGTTAGGGTTCGGGTTAGGGTTAGGGTTAGGATTAGGTCTGGGTTCGGGTTAGGGTTCGGGTTCGGGTTCGGGTTAGGGTTAGGGTTTGGGTTTGGGTTCGGGTTAGGGTTCGGGTTCGGGTTAGGGTTCGGGTTCGGGTTAGGGTTAGGGGTTGGGTTCGGGTTAGGGTTCGGGTAGGGTTCGGGTTAGGTTTAGGGTTAGGTTTCGGGTTAGGTTTCGGGTTAGGTTTAGGGTTAGGGTTAGCGTTAGTGTTCGGGTTAGGGTTAGGGTTCGGGTTAGGGTTAGGTTTAGGGTTAGGGTTAGGGTTCGGTTTAGGGTTCGGGTTAGGGTTCGGGTTAGAGTTAGGATACGGGTTAGGGTTAGGGTTAGGGTTAGGGTTCGGGTTAGGGTTCGGGTTAGGGTTAGGGTTCCGGTTCGGTTTCGGGTTAGGGTTCGGGTTCGGGTTAGGGTTCGGGTTCGTGTTAGGTTTAGGGTTTAGGGTTCGGGTTAGGTTTCGGGTTAGGGTTCGGGTTAGGGTTGGGGTTAGGGTTAGGGTTATGGTTAGGGTTTGGGTTAGGGTTAGGGTTAGGATTAGTGTTCGGGTTCGGGTTAGGGTTAGGGTTCGGGTTAGGTTTCGGAATAGGGTTAGGGTTAGGGTTCGGGTTAGGGTTCGGTTTCGGGTTCGGGTTAGGGTTCGGGTTCGGGTTAGGGTTAGGGTTAGGTTTAGGGTTAGTGTTCGGTTTCAGGTTAGGGTTAGGGTTAGGGTTCGGGTTAGGGTTAGGGTTAGGTTTAGGGTTAGGGGTAGGGTTCGGGTTAGGGTTCGGGTTAGGGTTAGGGTTAGGGTTCGGGTTAGGGTTCGGGTTAGGGTTCGGGTAAGGGTTAGGGTTAGGGTTAGTGTTAGGGTTCGGGTTAGGGTTCGGGTTAGGGTTAGGGTTAGGGTTCGGGTTAGGGTTCGGGTTAGGGTTCGGGTTAGGGTTAGGGTTAGGGTTCGGGTTAGGGTTAGGGTTCGGGTTAGGGTTAGGGTTAGGGTTAGGTTTAGGTTTCGGGTTAGGGTTCGGTTTAGGGTTCGGGTTAGGTTTAGGGTTCGGGTGAGGGTTAGGTTTAGGGTTAGAGTTAGGGTTAGGGTTAGGGTTCGGGTTAGGGTTAGGGTTAGGGTTAGGGTTCGGGTTAGGGTTAGGGTTAGTGTTCGGGTTAGGGTTCGGTTTCGGGTTAGGGTTAGGGGTTAGTGTTCAGGTTAGGGTTAGGGTTAGGGTTCGGGTTAGGGTTAGAGTTAGTTTTCGGGTTAGGTTTAGGGTTAGGGTTCGGGTTCGGGTTAGGGTTAGTGTTCGGGTTAGGGTTAGGGTTCGGGTTAGGGTTAGGTTTAGGGTTCGGGTTAGGGTTAGGTTTCGGGTTAGGGTTAGGGTTCGGGTTAGGGGTTAGGGTTACGGTTCGGGTTAGGGTTAGGTTTAGGTTTAGGGTTCATGTTAGGTTTAGGGTTCGGGTTAGGGTTAGGGTTTGGGTTCGGGTTAGGGTTAGGGTTCGGGTTTGGGTTAGGGTTAGGGTTAGGTTTAGGGTTCGGGTTCGGGTTAGGGTTAGGTGTTAGGGTTCGGGTTCGGGTTAGGGTTAGGGTTAGGTTTCGGGTTAGGGTTAGTTGTTAGTGTTAGGGTTAGGGTTAGGGTTAGGGTTAGGGTTCGGATTAGGTTTCGGTTAGGGTTAGGGTTAGGGTTCGGTTTAGGGTTAGGGTTAGGGTAAGAGTTAGGGTTAGGGTTCGGGTTCGGGTTAGGGTTAGTGTTCAGGTTAAGGTTCGGGTTAGGGTTAGGGTTAGGGTTAGGGTTCGGGTTAGGGTTAGGGTTAGGGTTAGTGTTCGGGTTCGGTTTAGGTTTCGGGTTCGGGTTAGGGTTAGGGTTAGGGTTAGGGTTAGGGTTAGGGTTAGGGTTCGGATTAGGGTTAGGGTTAGGGTTCGGGTTAGGTTTCAGGTTCTGGTTAGGATTAGGTTTAGGGTTCGGGTTAGGGTTAGGGTTAGGGTTCAGGTTAGGGTTCGGGTTAGGGTTAGGGTTAGGGTTAGGTTTAGGGTTCGGTTTAGGGTTCGGGTTAGGGTTAGGGTTAGGGTTCGGGTTAGGGTTAGGTTTAGGGTTCGGGTTAGGGTTAGGGTTAGGGTTCGGGTTAGGGTTAGGTTTCGGGTTAGGTTTCGGGTTAGGGTTAGGATTCGGGTAAGGGGTTAGGGTTCGTGTTAGGGTTAGGATTCGGGTAAGGGGTTATGGTTCGGGTTCGGGTTAGGGTTAGTGTTAGGGTTCTGGTTAAGGTTAGGGTTAGGGTTCGGGTTAGGGTTAGGGTTAGGGTTACGGTTCAGGTTAGGGTTAGGGTTAGGGTTAGTGTTCGCGTTCGGGTTAGGGTTAGGGTTCGGGTTAGGTTTCGGAATAGTGTTAGGGTTAGGGTTCGGGTTCGGGTTCGGGTTAGGGT
>JAVLSZ010000050.1:2717500-2792500 GCA_032313775.1 Urocyon cinereoargenteus | reverse complement strand
GGGTTAGGGGTAGGGTTCGGGTTAGGGTTCGGGTTCGGGTTCGGGTTAGGGTTAGGGTTAGGGTTAGGGTTCGGTTTAGGGTTTGGGTTAGGGTTAGGGGTTAGGGTTAGGGTTAGGGTTCGGGTTAGGTTTAGGGTTACGGTTAGGGTTAGGGTTCGGGCTAGGTTTAGTGTAGGGTTCGGGTTAGGGTTAGGGTTAGGGTTATGGTTAGGGTTAGGGTTAGGGTTAGGTTTAGGTTTAGGGTTAGGGTTAAGGTTCGGGGTAGGGTTAGGTTTAAGGTTCGGGTTAGGGTTAGGGTTAGGGTTAGGGTTAGGGTTCGCGTTAGGGTTCGGGTTAGGTGTCGGGTTAGGGTTAGGGTTAGGGTTCGGTTTAGGGTTACGGTTAGGTCAGGGTTCGGGTTAGGGTTAGGGTTAGGTTTAGGGTTCGGGTTCGGGTTAGGGTTAGGGTTCGGGTTAGGGTTCGGGTTAGGGTTAGGATTCGGGTAAGGGGTTAGGGTTCGGGTTCGTGGTAGGGTTAGGGTTAGGGTTCCAGTTAAGGTTAGAGTTAGGGTTCAGGTTAGGGTTAGGGTTAGTGTTCGGGTTCGGGTTAGGGTTAGTTTTAGGGTTAGGGTTCGGGTACGGGTTAGGGTTCGGGTTAGGGTTAGGGTTCGGGTTAGTGTTAGGGTTAGTGTTAGGGTTAGAGTTCGGGTTAGGGTTAGGGTTCGGGTTCGGTTTACCGTTAGGGTTAGGGTTCAGTTTCGGGTTAGGGTTAGGGTTAGGGTTAGGGTTAGGGTCAGGGTTCGGGTTAGGGTTAGGGTTAGGGTTAGTGTTGGGTTAGGGTTAGGGTTAGGGTTAGGGTTAGGGTTCGGGTTAGGGTTCGGGTACGGGTTAGGGTTAGGGTTAGGGTTAGGGTTAGGTTTAGGGTTCGGGTTAGGGTTAGGGTTAGGGTTAGGGTTAGGGGTTAATGTTAGGGTTACCGTTCGGGTTAGGTTTAGGGTTAGTGTTAGGGTTAGGGTTCGGGTTAGGGTTAGGGTTAGTGTTAGGGTTCCGGTTAAGGTTAGGGTTAGGGTTCGGGTTAGGGTTAGGATTAGGGTTAGGTTTCGGGTTAGGGTTAGGGTTAGGGTTCGGGTTAGGGTTCGCGTTAGGGTTCGGGTTAGGTGTCGGGTTAGGGTTAGGGTTAGGGTTCGGGTAGGATTAGGGTTAGGGTTCAGGTTAGGGTTCGGGTTAGGGTTAGGGTTAGGGTTCCGGTTAGGGTTAGGATTAGGTTTGGGGTTCGGTTTCGGGTTAGGTTTAGGGTTAGGTTTAGGGTTAGGGTTAGGGTTAGGGTTAAGGTTCGGGGTAGGGTTAGGGTTAAGGTTCGGGTTAGGGTTAGGGTTAGGTTTAGGGTTAGGCTTAGGGTTAGCGTTAGGGTTAGGTTTCGGGTTAGGGTTAGGGTTCGGGTTAGGGTTAGGTTTAGGGTTCGGGTTAGGGTTAGGGTTCGGGTTAGGGTTAGGATTAGGGTTCGGGTTAGGGGTAGGGTTAGTGTTAGGGTTAGGGTTCGGGTTAGGGTTAGGGTTCGGGTTCGGGTTACGGTTACGGTTAGGGTTAGGGTTCGGTTTCGGGTTAGGGTTCGGGATAGGGTTAGGGTTCGGGTTAGGGTTAGGGTTCGGGTTCTGGTTAGGCTTAGGGTTCCCGTTCGGTTTAGGGTTAGGGTTAGTGTTAGGGTTAGGGTTCGGATTAGGGTTAGGAGTAGGGTATGGGTTAGGGTTCGTGTTCGGGTTAGTGTTAGAGTTAGGGTAGGGTTAGGGTTCGGGTTACTGTTAGGGTTAGGGTTAGGGTTAGGGGTTAGGGTTAGGTTTAGGGTACGGGTTAGGGTTAGGGTTAGGGTTAGGGTTAGGGTTCGGGTTAGGGTTAGGGTTAGGGTTCGGGTTAGTGTTAGGGTTAGGGTTAGGGTTAGGTTTCGGGTTAGGGTTAGGGTTAGTGTTCGGGTTACGGTTAGGGTTAGGGTTCGGGTTGGGTCCGGGTTAGGGTTAGGGTTAGGGTTCGTGTTCAGGTTAGGGTTAGGGTTCGGGTTAGTGTTCGGGTTAGGGTTAGGATTCGGGTTAGGGTTAGGGTTCGGTTTAGGGTTAGTGTTAGGGTTAGGAGGTAGGGTTAGGGTTAGGGTTCGGGTTAGGGTTAGGGTTAGGGTTAGGGGTTAGGGTTCGGGTTAGTGTTAGGGTTCGGGTTAGGGTTCGGGTTAGGGTTAGGGTTAGGGTTAGGGTTCGGGTTTGGGTTAGGGTTAGGGTTAGGATTAATGTTAGGGTTAGGGTTCGGATTAGTGTTAGGTGTAGGGTTCGGGTTAGGGTTCGGGTTCGGGTTAGGGTTAGGGTTAGTTTTAGGGTTAGGGTTAGGGTTCGGGTTAGGGTTCGGGTACGTGTTAGGGTTAGGGTTAGGGTTAGGGTTAGGTTTAGGGTTCGGGTTAGGGTTAGGGTTAGGGTTAGGGTTAGGGGTTAATGTTAGGGTTAACGTTCGGGTTAGGTTTAGGGTTAGTGTTAGGGTTAGGGTTCGGGTTAGGGTTAGGGATAGTGTTAGGGTTCCGGTTAAGGTTAGGGTTAGGGTTCGGGTTAGGGTTAGGTTTAGGGTTAGGGTTCGGGTTAGGGTTAGGGTTAGGGTTCGGGTTAGGGTTCGCGTTAGGGTTCGGGTTAGGTGTCGGGTTAGGGTTAGGGTTAGGGTTCGGGTTAGGATTAGGGTTAGGGTTCAGGTTAGGGTTCGGGTTAGGGTTAGGGTTAGGGTTCCGGTTAGGGTTAGGGTTAGGTTTGGGGTTCGGATTCGGGTTAGGTTTAGGGTTAGGGTTAGGGTTAGAGTTAAGGTTCGGGGTAGGGTTAGGGTTAAGGTTCGGGTTAGGGTTCGGGTTAGGGTTAGGGTTCGGGTTAGGGTTAGTTTTAGGGTTCGGGTTAGGGTTAGGGTTCGGGTTAGGGTTAGGTTTAGGGTTCGGGTTAGGGTTAGGGTTAGGGTTCGGGTTAGGGTTAGGTTTACAGTTAAAGTTAGGGTTCGGGTTAGGGATAGGGTTAGGGTTCGGGTTAGGGTTAGGGTTAGGGTTATGGTTACGGTTAGTGTTCGGGTTAGGGTTAGGTTTAGGGTTAGGGTTAGGGTTAGGGTTAAGGTTCGTGTTAGGGTTAGGGTTAAGGTTCGGGTTAGGGTTAGAGTTTCGGTTAGGTTTCGGGTTAGGGTTAGGGTTCGCGTTAGGGTTAGGGTTCGGGTTAGGGTTAGGGTTAGTGTTAGGGTTAGGGTTCGGGTTAGGGTTAGGGTTCGGGTTCGGGTTACGGTTACGGTTAGGGTTAGGGTTCCGTTTCGGTTTAGGGTTCGGGATAGGGTTAGGGTTCGTGTTAGGGTTAGGGTTCGGGTTCTGGTTAGGGGTAGGGTGCCCGTTCGGTTTAGGGTTAGGGTTAGGGTTAGGGTTAGGGTTAGGGTTCGGATTAGGGTTAGGAGTAGGGTATGGGTTAGGGTTCGTGTTCGGGTTAGTGTTAGAGTTAGGGTAGTGTTAGGGTTCGGGTTACGGTTAGGGTTAGGGTTAGGGTTAGGGGTTAGGGTTAGGGTTAGGGTACGGGTTAGGGTTAGGGTTAGGGTTAGGGTTAGGGTTAGGGTTCGGGTTAGGGTTAGGGTTAGGGTTCGGGTTAGTGTTAGGGTTAGGGTTACGGGTTAGGTTTCGGGTTAGTTTTAGGGTTAGTGTTCGGGTTACGGGTAGGGTTAGGGTTCGGGTTGGGTACGGGTTAGGGTTAGGGTTAGGGTTCGGGTTCAGGTTAGGGTTAGGGTTCGGGTTAGTGTTCGGGTTAGGGTTAGGGTTAGGGTTCGGATTAGGGTTAGGGTTAGGGTTAGGGTTAGGGTTCGGATTAGGGTTAGGGTTAGGGTTCGGGTTAGGGTTCAGGTTCGGGTTAGGATTAGGTTTAGGGTTCAGGTTAGGGTTAGGGTTAGGGTTCAGGTTAGGGTTCGGTTTAGGGTTCGGGATAGGTTTCGGGTTAGAGTTAGGATTCGGGTTAGGGTTAGGGTTAGGGTTAGGGTTCGGTTTAGGGTTCGGGTTAGGGTTAGGGTTAGGGTTCGGGTTTGGGTTCGGGTTAGGGTTAGGGTTCGGGTTCGGGTTAGGGTTCGGGTTCGTGTTAGGGTTAGCGGTTAGGGTTCGGGTTAGGGTTCGCGTTATGGTTCGGGTTAGGGTTGGGGTTAGGGTTAGGGTTAGGGTTAGGGTTCGGTTTAGGGTTAGGGTTAGTGTTAGTGTTCGGGTTCGGGTTAGGGTTAGGGTTCGGGTTAGGTTTCAGAATAGTGTTAGGGTTAGGGTTCGGGTTAGGGTTCGGGTTCGGGTTCGGGTTAGGATTCGGGTTCGGGTTCGGGTTAGGGTTAGGGTTAGGGTTAGTGTTCGGGTTCGGGTTAGGGTTAGGGTTAGGGTTCGGGTTAGGGTTAGGGTTAGGGTTAGGGTTAGGGGTAGGGTTCGGATTAGGGTTCGGGTTAGGGTTAGGGTTAGGGTTCGGGTTAGGTTTCGGGAGAGGGTTCGGGTTAGGGTTAGGGTTAGGGTTAGTGTTAGGTTTCGGGTTAGGGTTCGGGTTAGGGTAGGGTTAGGGTTCGTGTTAGGGTTCGGGTTAGGGTTCGGGTTAGGGTTAGGGTTAGGGTTAGGGTTCGGGTTAGGGTTAGGGTTCGGGTTAGGGTTAGGGTTAGGGTTAGGTTTAGGTTTCGGGTTAGGGTTCGGTTTAGGGTTCGGGTTAGGGTTAGGGTTCGGGTGAGGGTTAGGTTTAGGGTTAGAGTTAGGTTTAGGGTTAGGGTTCGGGTTAGGGTTAGGGTTAGGGTTAGGGTTAGGGTTAGGGTTAGGGTTAGTGTTCGGGTTAGGGTTCGGGTTCGGGTTAGGGTTAGGGGTTAGTGTTCAGGTTAGTTTTAGGGTTAGGGTTCGGGTTAGGGTTAGGTTTAGTGTTCGGTTTAGGTTTAGGGTTAGGTTTGGGTTCGGGTTAGGGTTAGGGTTCGGGTTAGGTTTAGGGTTAGGGTTCGGGTTCGGGTTAGGGTTCGGGTTAGGGTTAGTGTTAGGATTAGGGTTCGGGTTAGGGTTAGGGTTCGGGTTAGGGTTAGGTTTAGTGTTCGGGTTAGGTTTAGGGTTAGGGTTCGGATTAGGGTTAGGGTTAGGGTTAGGGTTAGGGTTTGGGTTAGGGTTAGGGTTAGGGTTCGGTTTAGGGTTAGGGATAGGGTTTAGGGTTAGGGTTAGGGTTAGGGTTAGTGTTCGGGTTAGGGTTCGGGTTAGGGTTAGGGTTAGGATTCGGGTTAGGTTTAGGGTTAGGGTTAGGGTTAGGGTTACGGTTAGGGTTAGGGTTAGTGTTCGGGTTAGGGTTAGGGTTAGGGTTCGGGTTAGGTTTAGGGTTCGGGTTAGGGTTAGGTTTACGGTTAGGGTTAGGGTTAGTGTTCGGGGTCGTGTTAGGCTTAGGGTTCGGGTTAGGTTTCGAATAGGGTTAGGGGTTAGGTTCGGGTTAGGTTTCGGGTTCGGGTTAGGGTTAGGGTTAGGGTTAGGGTTCGGGTTAGGGTTAGGGTTAGGGTTAGGGGTTAGGGTTAGGTTCGGGTTAGGGTTATGGTTAGGGTTATGGTTCGGGTTAGGGTTAGGGTTAGGGTTCGGGTTAGGGTTAGGGTTAGGGTTAGGGTTAGCGTTCGGGTTAGGGTTAGGGTTAGGGTTCGGGTTAGGGATCGGGTTAGGGTTCGGGTTAGGGTTCGGGTTAGGGTTAGGGTTCGGGTTAGGGTTCGGGTTAGGGTTCGGGTTAGGGTTGGGGTTAGGGTTAGTGTTAGGGTTAGTGTTCGGGTTCGGGTTAGGGTTAGGGTTAGTGTTCGGGTTCGTGTTAGGCTTAGGGTTCGGGTTAGGTTTCGGAATAGGGTTAGGGTTAGGGTTAGGGTTACGGTTCGGGTTAGGGTTCGGGTTAGGTTTCGGGTTAGGGTTCGGGTTCGGGTTAGGGTTAGGGTTAGGGTTCGGGTTAGGGTTCGGGTTAGAGTTAGGGTTAGGGGTAGGGTTCGGGTTAGGGTTTGGGTTAGGGTTAGGGTTAGGGTTCGGGTTAGGGTTCGGGTTAGGGTTCGGGTTAGTGTTAGGGTTTGGGTTCGGGTTAGGGTTCGGGTTCGGGTTAGGGTTAGGATTCGGGTTAGGGTTAGGGTTAGGGTTCGGGTTAGGGTTAGGGTTCGGGTTAGGTTTAGGGTTCGGTTTAGGGGTTAGGGTTACGGTTCGGGTTAGGGTTAGGGTTCGGGTTAGGGTTCATGTTAGGTTTAGGGTTTGGGTTAGGGTTAGCGTTAGGGTTAGGGTTCGGGTTAGGGTTAGGGTTCGGGTTTGGGTTAGGGTTAGGCTTAGGTTTAGGGTTCGGGTTCGGGTTAGGTGTTAGGGTTCGGGTTCAGGTTAGGGTTAGGGTTAGGTTTCGGGTTAGGGTTAGGGGTTAGTGTTAGGGTTAGGGTTAGGGTTAGGGTTAGGGTTAGGGTTATGGTTAGGGTTCGGATTAGGGTTAGGGTTAGGGTTCGGGTTCGGGTTACGGTTAGGGTTCAGGTTAAGGTTCGGGTTAGGGCTAGGGTTAGGGTTAGGGTTCGGGTTAGGGTTAGGGTTAGGGTTAGGGTTCGGGTTAGGTTTCGGGTTCGGATTAGGGTTAGGGTTAGGGTTAGGGTTAGGGTTCGTATTAGGGTTAGGGTTAGGGTTCGGGTTAGGGTTCAGGTTCGGGTTAGGATTAGGTTTAGGGTTCAGGTTAGGGTTAGGGTTAGGGTTCAGGTTAGGGTTCGGGTTAGGGTTAGGGTTAGGGTTAGGGTTAGGGTTCGGTTTAGGGTTCGGGTTAGGGTTAGGGTTAGGGTTCAGGTTAGGGTTAGGGTTAGGGTTAGGGTTAGGGTTCGGGTTAGGGTTAGGTTTCGGGTTAGGTTTCGGGTTAGGGTTAGGATTCGGGTAAGGGGTTAGGGTTCGGGTTAGGGTTAGGATTCGGGTAAGGCGTTATGGTTCGGGTTAGGGTTAGCGTTAGTGTTAGGGTTCTGGTTATGGTTAGGGTTAGGGTTTGGGTTAGGGTTAGGGTTAGGGTTCGGTTTAGGGTTAGGGATAGGGTTTAGGGTTAGGGTTAGGGTTAGGGTTAGTGTTCGGGTTAGGGTTCGGGTTAGGGTTAGGGTTAGGATTCGGGTTAGGTTTAGGGTTAGGGTTAGGGTTAGGGTTACGGTTAGGGTTAGGGTTAGTGTTCGGGCTTAGGGTTAGGGTTAGGGTTCGGGTTAGGTTTACGGTTCGGGTTAGGGTTAGGGTTACGGTTAGGGTTAGGGTTAGTGTTCGGAGTCGTGTTAGGCTTAGGGTTCGGGTTAGGTTTCGGAATAGGGTTAGGGGTTAGGTTCGGGTTAGGTTTCGGGTTCGGGTTCGGGTTAGGGTTAGGGTTAGGTTTAGGGTTCGGGTTAGGGTTAGGGTTAGGGTTAGGGGTTAGGGTTAGGTTCGGGTTAGGGTTATGGTTAGGGTTATGGTTCGGGTTAGGGTTAGGGTTAGGGTTCGGGTTAGGGTTAGGGTTAGGGTTAGGGTTAGCGTTCGGGTTAGGGTTAGGGTTAGGGTTCGGGTTAGGGATCGGGTTAGGGTTCGGGTTAGGGTTCGGGTTAGGGTTAGGGTTCGGGTTAGGGTTCGGGTTAGGGTTCGGGTTAGGGTTGGGGTTAGGGTTAGTGTTAGGGTTAGTGTTCGGGTTCGGGTTAGGGTTAGGGTTAGTGTTCGGGTTCGTGTTAGGCTTAGGGTTCGGGTTAGGTTTCGGAATAGGGTTAGGGTTAGGGTTAGGGTTACGGTTCGGGTTAGGGTTCGGGTTAGGGTTCGGGTTAGTGTTCGGGTTCGGGTTCGGGTTAGGGTTAGGGTTAGGGTTCGGGTTAGGGTTCGGGTTAGAGTTAGGGTTAGGGGTAGGGTTCGGGTTAGGGTTTGGGTTAGGGTTAGGGTTAGGGTTCGGGTTAGGGTTCGGGTTAGGGTTAGGATTCGGGTTAGGGTTCGGGTTAGGGTTAGGGTTAGGGTTAGGGTTCGGGTTTGGGTTAGGGTTAGGGTTAGGATTAATGTTAGGGTTAGGGTTCGGATTAGTGTTAGGTGTAGGGTTCGGGTTAGGGTTCGGGTTCGGGTTAGGGTTAGGGTTAGTTTTAGGGTTAGGGTTAGGGTTCGGGTTAGGGTTCGGGTACGTGTTAGGGTTAGGGTTAGGGTTAGGGTTAGGTTTAGGGTTCGGGTTAGGGTTAGGGTTAGGGTTAGGGTTAGGGGTTAATGTTAGGGTTAACGTTCGGGTTAGGTTTAGGGTTAGTGTTAGGGTTAGGGTTCGGGTTAGGGTTAGGGATAGTGTTAGGGTTCCGGTTAAGGTTAGGGTTAGGGTTCGGGTTAGGGTTAGGTTTAGGGTTAGGGTTCGGGTTAGGGTTAGGGTTAGGGTTCGGGTTAGGGTTCGCGTTAGGGTTCGGGTTAGGTGTCGGGTTAGGGTTAGGGTTAGGGTTCGGGTTAGGATTAGGGTTAGGGTTCAGGTTAGGGTTCGGGTTAGGGTTAGGGTTAGGGTTCCGGTTAGGGTTAGGGTTAGGTTTGGGGTTCGGATTCGGGTTAGGTTTAGGGTTAGGGTTAGGGTTAGAGTTAAGGTTCGGGGTAGGGTTAGGGTTAAGGTTCGGGTTAGGGTTCGGGTTAGGGTTAGGGTTCGGGTTAGGGTTAGGTTTAGGGTTCGGGTTAGGGTTAGGGTTCGGGTTAGGGTTAGGTTTAGGGTTCGGGTTAGGGTTAGGGTTAGGGTTCGGGTTAGGGTTAGGTTTACAGTTAAAGTTAGGGTTCGGGTTAGGGATAGGGTTAGGGTTCGGGTTAGGGTTAGGGTTAGGGTTATGGTTACGGTTAGTGTTCGGGTTAGGGTTAGGTTTAGGGTTAGGGTTAGGGTTAGGGTTAAGGTTCGTGTTAGGGTTAGGGTTAAGGTTCGGGTTAGGGTTAGAGTTTCGGTTAGGTTTCGGGTTAGGGTTAGGGTTCGCGTTAGGGTTAGGGTTCGGGTTAGGGTTAGGGTTAGTGTTAGGGTTAGGGTTCGGGTTAGGGTTAGGGTTCGGGTTCGGGTTACGGTTACGGTTAGGGTTAGGGTTCCGTTTCGGTTTAGGGTTCGGGATAGGGTTAGGGTTCGTGTTAGGGTTAGGGTTCGGGTTCTGGTTAGGGGTAGGGTGCCCGTTCGGTTTAGGGTTAGGGTTAGGGTTAGGGTTAGGGTTAGGGTTCGGATTAGGGTTAGGAGTAGGGTATGGGTTAGGGTTCGTGTTCGGGTTAGTGTTAGAGTTAGGGTAGTGTTAGGGTTCGGGTTACGGTTAGGGTTAGGGTTAGGGTTAGGGGTTAGGGTTAGGGTTAGGGTACGGGTTAGGGTTAGGGTTAGGGTTAGGGTTAGGGTTAGGGTTCGGGTTAGGGTTAGGGTTAGGGTTCGGGTTAGTGTTAGGGTTAGGGTTACGGGTTAGGTTTCGGGTTAGTTTTAGGGTTAGTGTTCGGGTTACGGGTAGGGTTAGGGTTCGGGTTGGGTACGGGTTAGGGTTAGGGTTAGGGTTCGGGTTCAGGTTAGGGTTAGGGTTCGGGTTAGTGTTCGGGTTAGGGTTAGGGTTAGGGTTCGGATTAGGGTTAGGGTTAGGGTTAGGGTTAGGGTTCGGATTAGGGTTAGGGTTAGGGTTCGGGTTAGGGTTCAGGTTCGGGTTAGGATTAGGTTTAGGGTTCAGGTTAGGGTTAGGGTTAGGGTTCAGGTTAGGGTTCGGTTTAGGGTTCGGGATAGGTTTCGGGTTAGAGTTAGGATTCGGGTTAGGGTTAGGGTTAGGGTTAGGGTTCGGTTTAGGGTTCGGGTTAGGGTTAGGGTTAGGGTTCGGGTTTGGGTTCGGGTTAGGGTTAGGGTTCGGGTTCGGGTTAGGGTTCGGGTTCGTGTTAGGGTTAGCGGTTAGGGTTCGGGTTAGGGTTCGCGTTATGGTTCGGGTTAGGGTTGGGGTTAGGGTTAGGGTTAGGGTTAGGGTTCGGTTTAGGGTTAGGGTTAGTGTTAGTGTTCGGGTTCGGGTTAGGGTTAGGGTTCGGGTTAGGTTTCAGAATAGTGTTAGGGTTAGGGTTCGGGTTAGGGTTCGGGTTCGGGTTCGGGTTAGGATTCGGGTTCGGGTTCGGGTTAGGGTTAGGGTTAGGGTTAGTGTTCGGGTTCGGGTTAGGGTTAGGGTTAGGGTTCGGGTTAGGGTTAGGGTTAGGGTTAGGGTTAGGGGTAGGGTTCGGGTTAGGGTTCGGGTTAGGGTTAGGGTTAGGGTTCGGGTTAGGTTTCGGGAGAGGGTTCGGGTTAGGGTTAGGGTTAGGGTTAGTGTTAGGTTTCGGGTTAGGGTTCGGGTTAGGGTAGGGTTAGGGTTCGTGTTAGGGTTCGGGTTAGGGTTCGGGTTAGGGTTAGGGTTAGGGTTAGGGTTCGGGTTAGGGTTAGGGTTCGGGTTAGGGTTAGGGTTAGGGTTAGGTTTAGGTTTCGGGTTAGGGTTCGGTTTAGGGTTCGGGTTAGGGTTAGGGTTCGGGTGAGGGTTAGGTTTAGGGTTCGAGTTAGGTTTAGGGTTAGGGTTCGGGTTAGGGTTAGGGTTAGTGTTAGGGTTAGGGTTAGGGTTAGGGTTAGTGTTCGGGTTAGGGTTCGGGTTCGGGTTAGGGTTAGGGGTTAGTGTTCAGGTTAGTTTTAGGGTTAGGGTTCGGGTTAGGGTTAGGTTTATTGTTCGGTTTAGGTTTAGGGTTAGGTTTGGGTTCGGGTTAGGGTTAGGGTTCGGGTTAGGTTTAGGGTTAGGGTTCGGGTTCGGGTTAGGGTTCGGGTTAGGGTTAGTGTTAGGATTAGGGTTCGGGTTAGGGTTAGGGTTCGGGTTAGGGTTAGGTTTAGTGTTCGGGTTAGGTTTAGGGTTAGGGTTCGGATTAGGGTTAGGGTTAGGGTTAGGGTTAGGGTTTGGGTTAGGGTTAGGGTTAGGGTTCGGTTTAGGGTTAGGGATAGGGTTTAGGGTTAGGGTTAGGTTTAGGGTTAGTGTTCGGGTTAGGGTTCGGGTTAGGGTTAGGGTTAGGATTCGGGTTAGGTTTAGGGTTAGGGTTAGGGTTAGGGTTACGGTTAGGGTTAGGGTTAGTGTTCGGGTTAGGGTTAGGGTTAGGGTTCGGGTTAGGTTTAGGGTTCGGGTTAGGGTTAGGTTTACGGTTAGGGTTAGGGTTAGTGTTCGGGGTCGTGTTAGGCTTAGGGTTCGGGTTAGGTTTCGAATAGGGTTAGGGGTTAGGTTCGGGTTAGGTTTCGGGTTCGGGTTAGGGTTAGGGTTAGGGTTAGGGTTCGGGTTAGGGTTAGGGTTAGGGTTAGGGGTTAGGGTTAGGTTCGGGTTAGGGTTATGGTTAGGGTTATGGTTCGGGTTAGGGTTAGGGTTAGGGTTCGGGTTAGGGTTAGGGTTAGGGTTAGGGTTAGCGTTCGGGTTAGGGTTAGGGTTAGGGTTCGGGTTAGGGATCGGGTTAGGGTTCGGGTTAGGGTTCGGGTTAGGGTTAGGGTTCGGGTTAGGGTTCGGGTTAGGGTTCGGGTTAGGGTTGGGGTTAGGGTTAGTGTTAGGGTTAGTGTTCGGGTTCGGGTTAGGGTTAGGGTTAGTGTTCGGGTTCGTGTTAGGCTTAGGGTTCGGGTTAGGTTTCGGAATAGGGTTAGGGTTAGGGTTAGGGTTACGGTTCGGGTTAGGGTTCGGGTTAGGGTTCGGGTTAGGGTTCGGGTTCGGGTTAGGGTTAGGGTTAGGGTTCGGGTTAGGGTTCGGGTTAGAGTTAGGGTTAGGGGTAGGGTTCGGGTTAGGGTTTGGGTTAGGGTTAGGGTTAGGGTTCGGGTTAGGGTTCGGGTTAGGGTTCGGGTTAGTGTTAGGGTTAGGGTTCGGGTTAGGGTTCGGGTTCGGGTTAGGGTTAGGATTCGGGTTAGGGTTAGGGTTAGGGTTCGGGTTAGGGTTAGGGTTCGGGTTAGGTTTAGGGTTCGGTTTAGGGGTTAGGGTTACGGTTCGGGTTAGGGTTAGGGTTCGGGTTAGGGTTCATGTTAGGTTTAGGGTTTGGGTTAGGGTTAGCGTTAGGGTTAGGGTTCGGGTTAGGGTTAGGGTTCGGGTTTGGGTTAGGGTTAGGCTTAGGTTTAGGGTTCGGGTTCGGGTTAGGTGTTAGGGTTCGGGTTCAGTTTAGGGTTAGGGTTAGGTTTCGGGTTAGGGTTAGGGGTTAGTGTTAGGGTTAGGGTTAGGGTTAGGGTTAGGGTTAGGGTTAGGGTTCGGATTAGGGTTAGGGTTAGGGTTCGGGTTCGGGTTACGGTTAGGGTTCAGGTTAAGGTTCGGGTTAGGGCTAGGGTTAGGGTTAGGGTTCGGGTTAGGGTTAGGGTTAGGGTTAGGGTTCGGGTTAGGTTTCGGGTTCGGATTAGGGTTAGGGTTAGGGTTAGGGTTAGGGTTCGGATTAGGGTTAGGGTTAGGGTTCGGGTTAGGGTTCAGGTTCGGGTTAGGATTAGGTTTAGGGTTCAGGTTAGGGTTAGGGTTAGGGTTCAGGTTAGGGTTCGGGTTAGGGTTAGGGTTAGGGTTAGGGTTAGGGTTCGGTTTAGGGTTCGGGTTAGGGTTAGGGTTAGGGTTCAGGTTAGGGTTAGGGTTAGGGTTAGGGTTAGGGTTCGGGTTAGGGTTAGGTTTCGGGTTAGGTTTCGGGTTAGGGTTAGGATTCGGGTAAGGGGTTAGGGTTCGGGTTAGGGTTAGGATTCGGGTAAGGCGTTATGGTTCGGGTTAGGGTTAGCGTTAGTGTTAGGGTTCTGGTTAAGGTTAGGGTTAGGGTTTGGGTTAGGGTTAGGGTTAGGGTTCGGTTTAGGGTTAGGGATAGGGTTTAGGGTTAGGGTTAGGGTTAGGGTTAGTGTTCGGGTTAGGGTTCGGGTTAGGGTTAGGGTTAGGATTCGGGTTAGGTTTAGGGTTAGGGTTAGGGTTAGGGTTACGGTTAGGGTTAGGGTTAGTGTTCGGGTTAGGGTTAGGGTTAGGGTTCGGGTTAGGTTTACGGTTCGGGTTAGGGTTAGGGTTACGGTTAGGGTTAGGGTAAGTGTTCGGAGTAGTGTTAGGCTTAGGGTTCGGGTTAGGTTTCGGAATAGGGTTAGGGGTTAGGTTCGGGTTAGGTTTCGGGTTCGGGTTCGGGTTAGGGTTAGGGTTAGGTTTAGGGTTCGGGTTAGGGTTAGGGTTAGGGTTAGGGGTTAGGGTTAGGTTCGGGTTAGGGTTATGGTTAGGGTTATGGTTCGGGTTAGGGTTAGGGTTAGGGTTCGGGTTAGGGTTAGGGTTAGGGTTAGGGTTAGCGTTCGGGTTAGGGTTAGGGTTAGGGTTCGGGTTAGGGATCGGGTTAGGGTTCGGGTTAGGGTTCGGGTTAGGGTTAGGGTTCGGGTTAGGGTTCGGGTTAGGGTTCGGGTTAGGGTTGGGGTTAGGGTTAGTGTTAGGGTTAGTGTTCGGGTTCGGGTTAGGGTTAGGGTTAGTGTTCGGGTTCGTGTTAGGCTTAGGGTTCGGGTTAGGTTTCGGAATAGGGTTAGGGTTAGGGTTAGGGTTACGGTTCGGGTTAGGGTTCGGGTTAGGGTTCGGGTTAGTGTTCGGGTTCGGGTTCGGGTTAGGGTTAGGGTTAGGGTTCGGGTTAGGGTTCGGGTTAGAGTTAGGGTTAGAGGTAGGGTTCGGGTTAGGGTTTGGGTTAGGGTTAGGGTTAGGGTTCGGGTTAGGGTTCGGGTTAGGGTTCGGGTTAGTGTTAGGGTTAGGGTTCGGGTTAGGGTTCGGGTTAGGGTTAGGATTCGGGTTAGGGTTAGGGTTAGGGTTCGGGTAAGGGTTAGGGTTCGGGTTAGGTTTAGGGTTCGGTTTAGGGGTTAGGGTTACGGTTCGGGTTAGGGTTAGGGTTAGGGTTAGGGTTCATGTTAGGTTTAGGGTTTGGGTTAGGGTTAGGGTTAGGGTTCGGGTTAGGGTTAGGGTTCGGGTTTGGGTTAGGGTTAGGCTTAAGTTTAGGGTTCGGTTTCGGGTTAGGTGTTAGGGTTCGGGTTCAGGTTAGGGTTAGGGTTAGGTTTCGGGTTAGGGTTAGGGGTTAGTGTTAGGGTTAGGGTTAGGGTTAGGGTTAGGGTTAGGGTTCGGATTAGGGTTAGGGTTAGGGTTCGGGTTCGGGTTACGGTTAGGGTTCAGGTTAAGGTTCGGGTTAGGGTTAGGGTTAGGGTTAGGGTTCGGGTTAGGGTTAGGGTTAGGGTTAGGGTTCGGGTTAGGTTTCGGGTTCGGATTAGGGTTAGGGTTAGGGTTAGGGTTAGGGTTCGGATTAGGGTTAGGGTTAGGGTTCGGGTTAGGGTTCAGGTTCGGGTTAGGATTAGGTTTAGGGTTCAGGTTAGGGTTAGGGTTAGGGTTCAGGTTAGGGTTCGGGTTAGGGTTATGGTTAGGGTTAGGGTTAGGGTTCGGTTTAGGGTTCGGGTTAGGGTTAGGGTTAGGGTTCAGGTTAGGGTTAGGGTTAGGGTTAGGGTTAGGGTTCGGGTTAGGGTTAGTTTTCGGGTTAGGTTTCGGGTTAGGGTTAGGATTCGGGTAAGGGGTTAGGTTTCGGGTTAGGGTTAGGATTCGGGTAAGGGGTTATGGTTCGGGTTAGGGTTAGCGTTAGTGTTAGGGTTCTGGTTAAGGTTAGGGTTAGGGTTCGGATATTGGTTAGGGTTAGGGTTACGTTTCGGGTTAGGGTTAGGGTTAGGTTTCGGGTTAGGGTTAGGGTTAGGTTTAGGGTTCGGTTTAGGGTTAGGGTTCGGTTTAGGGTTCGGTTTAGGGTTCGGGTTAGGGTTAGGGTTAGGGTTCAGGTTAGGGTTAGGGTTAGGGTTAGGGTTAGGGTTCGGGTTAGGGTTAGTTTTCGGGTTAGGTTTCGGGTTAGGGTTAGGATTCGGGTAAGGGGTTAGGGTTCGGGTTAGGGTTAGGATTCGGGTAAGGGGTTATGGTTCGGGTTAGGGTTAGCGTTAGTGTTAGGGTTCTGGTTAAGGTTAGGGTTAGGGTTCGGATTAGGGTTAGGGTTAGGGTTACGTTTCGGGTTAGGGTTAGGGTTAGGTTTCGGGTTAGGGTTAGGGTTAGGTTTAGGGTTCGGTTTAGGGTTAGGGTTCGGTTTAGGGTTAGGGTTACGGTTCGGGTTAGGGTTAGGTTTCGGGTTAGGGTTAGGGTTCTGGTTAGGTGTTAGTGTTAGGGTTCGGGTTAGGGTGAGGGTTAGGGTTAGGGTTAGGGTTCATGTTAGGGTTAGGGTTCGGGTTAGGGTTAGGGTTCGGGTTAGGGTTAGGGTTAGGGTTAGGGTTCGGGTTCGGGTTAGGGTTAGGGTTAGGGTTAGGTTTAGAGTTCGGGTTCGGGTTAGGGTTAGGGGTTAGTGTTCGGGTTCGGGTTAGGGTTAGGGTTAGGTTTCGGGTGAGGGTTAGGGGTTAGTGTTACGGTTAGGGTTAGGGTTAGGGTTCGGATTAGGGTTCGGTTAGGGTTAGGGTTAGGGTTCGGGTTAGGGTTAGGGTTAGGGTTAGGGTTCGGGTTAGGGTTAGGGTTAGGGTTCAGGTTAAGGTTCGGGTTAGGTTTAGGTTTAGGGTTAGGGTTCGGTTTAGGGTTAGGGTTAGGGTTAGGTTTCGGGTTAGGGTTAGGTTTCGGGTTCGGGTTAGGGTTAGGGTTAGGGTTAGGGTTAGGGTTCGGATTAGGGTTAGGGTTAGGTTTCGGGTTAGGGTTCGGGTTCGGGTTAGGGTTAGGGTTAGGGTTCGGTTTAGGGTTAGGGTTAGGGTTAGGGTTATGGTTCGGGTTAGGGTTCGGGTTAGGGTTAGGGTTAGGGTTCGGGTTAGGGTTAGGGTTCCGGTTAGGGTTAGGGTTCGGGTTAGGGTTTAGGGTTACGGTTCGGGTTACGGTTAGGGTTTTGTTTAGGGTTCATGTTAGGGTTAGGGTTTGGGTTAGGGTTAGGGTTAGGGTTCGGGTTAGGGTTAGGTTTCGGGTTAGGGTTAGGGTTAGGTTTAGGGTTCGGGTTCGGGTTAGGGTTAGGTGTTAGGGTTCGGGTTCGGGTTAGGGTTAGGGTTAGGTTTCGGGTTCGGGTTATGGTTAGGGTTGGGGTTCGGGATAGGGTTCGGGTTAGGGTTCGGGTTAGGGTTAGGGTTAGTGTTAGGTTTCGGGTTCGGGGTTAGGGTTAGGGTTCGGGTTAGGGTTAGGGTTCGGGTTATTGTTAGGGTTAGAGTTCGGGTTCGGGTTAGGGTTAGGTTTAGGTTTCGGGTTCGTGTTAGGGTTCGGGTTAGGGTTAGGGTTCGAGTTAGGGTTCGGGTTAGGGTTTGGGTTAGAGTTAGGGTTAGGGTTAGGGTTCGGGTTCGGGTTAGGGTTCGGGTTCGTGTTGGGTTCGGTTTAGGGTTAGGGTTAGGGTTAGGTTTTGGGTTAGGGTTAGGGTTCGGGATAGGGTTAGGGTTAGGTTTCGGGTTAGGGTTAGGGTTAAGGGTTAGGGATAGGGTCGAGTTAGAGTTCGGGTTAGGGTTCTGGTTAGTGTTAGGGTTTGGGTTAGGTTTCGGGTTAGGGTTCGAGTTAGAGTTCGGGTTAGGGTTAGGGTTAGGGTTCGTGTTAGGATTAGGGTTAGGGTTCGGGTTAGGTTTAGGGTTTGGGTTAGGGTAAGTGGTTAGGGATAGGGTTAGGGTTAGGTTTAGGGTTAGGGTTCGGGTTAGGTATAGGGTTAGGGTTAGGGTTAGGGTTCGGGTTAGGGTTAGGGTTAGGGTTCGGGTTAGGGTTAGGGTTAGGGTTAGGGTTAGGGTTAGTGTTAGGGTTCGGGTTAGGGTTAGGGTTAGGGTTAGGGTTAGGGTTAGGGTTCGGGTTAGGGTTCGGGTTAGGGTTCGGGTTAGAGTTAGGATTTGGGTTAGGGTTAGGGTTAGGGTTAGGGATAGGGTTAGGGTTCGGGTTAGGGTTAGGGTTAGATTAGGTTTAGGTTTGGGTCATGGTTAGGGTTAGGGTTCGGGTTCCGGTTCGGGTTAGGGTTAGGGTTCGGGTTTCGGGTTAGGGTTAGGGTTCGGGTTCGGGTTAGGGTTCGCGTTTGGGTTAGGGTTAGGGTTAGGGTTTGGGTTAGGGTTAGGGTTAGGGTTAGGGTTCGGGTTAGGGTTCGGGTTAGTGTTAGGTTTAGGATTCGGGTTAGGGTTAGGGTTGGGTTTGGGTTAGGGTTAGGTTTCGGATTAGGGTTAGGGTTTAGGGTTAGGGTTAGGGTTCGGGTTAGGGTTCCGGATAGTGTTAGGATTCGGGTAAAGGGTTAGGGTTCGGGTTCAGGTTCGGGTTAGGGTTAGGGTTTCGGTTAGGGTTAGGGTTAGGGTTCGGTTTAGGTTTAGGGTTAGGGTTAGGGTTAGGGTTCGCGTTAGTGTTCGGGTTAGGGTTTGGTTTAGGGTTAGGGTTAGGGTTCGGGGTAGGGTTCGGGTTAGGTTTAGGGTTAGGGTTCGGGTTAGGTTTAGGTTTAGGGTTCGGGTTAGGGTTCGGTTTAGGGTTCGGGTTAGGTTTAGGGTTAGGGTTAGCGTTAGGGTTCGGGTAGGGTTAGGGTTCGGGTTAGGGTTAGGGTTAGGGTTAGGGTTAGGGTTAGGGTTAGGGTTCGGGGTAGGGTTCGGGTTAGAGTTTGGATTCGGGTTAGGGTTAGGTTTAGGGTTAGGGTTAGGGTTCGGGTTAGGGTTAGGGTTAGGATTAGGTCTGGGTTCGGGTTAGGGTTCGGGTTCGGGTTCGGGTTAGGGTTAGGGTTTGGGTTTGGGTTCGGGTTAGGGTTCGGGTTCGGGTTAGGGTTCGGGTTAGGGATCGGGTTAGGTTTAGGGTTAGGTTTCGGGTTAGGTTTCGGGTTAGGTTTAGGGTTAGGGTTAGCGTTAGTGTTCGGGTTAGGGTTAGGGTTCGGGTTAGGGTTAGGTTTAGGGTTAGGGTTAGGGTTCGATTTAGGGTTCGGGTTAGGGTTCGGGTTAGAGTTAGGATACGGGTTAGGGTTAGGGTTAGGGTTCGGGTTAGGGTTCGGGTTAGGGTTAGGGTTCCGGTTCGGGTTCGGGTTAGGGTTCGGGTTCGGGTTAGGGTTCGGGTTCGTGTTAGGTTTAGGGTTTAGGGTTCGGGTTAGGTATCGGGTTAGGGTTCGGGTTAGGGTTGGGGTTAGGGTTAGGGTTATGGTTAGGGTTTGGGTTAGGGTTAGGGTTAGGATTAGTGTTCGGGTTCGGGTTAGGGTTAGGGTTCGGGTTAGTTTTCGGAATAGGGTTAGGGTTAGGGTTCGGGTTAGGGTTCGGTTTCGGGTTCGGGTTAGGGTTCGGGTTCGGGTTCGGGTTAGGTTTAGGTTTAGGGTTAGTGTTCGGTTTCAGGTTAGGGTTAGGGTTAGGGTTCGGGTTAGGGTTAGGGTTAGGTTTAGGGTTAGGTGTAGGGTTCGGGTTAGGGTTCGGGTTAGGGTTAGGGTTAGGGTTCGGTTTAGGGTTCGGGTTAGGGTTCGGGTAAGGGTTAGGGTTAGGGTTAGGGTTAGGGTTCGGGTTAGTGTTCGGGTTAGGGTTAGGGTTAGGGTTCGTGTTAGGGTTCGGGTTAGGGTTCGGGTTAGGGTTAGGGTTAGGGTTCGGGTTAGGGTTAGGGTTCGGGTTAGGGTTAGGGTTAGGGTTAGGTTTAGGTTTCGGGTTAGGGTTCGGTTTAGGGTTCGGGTTAGGTTTAGGGTTCGGGTGAGGGTTAGGTTTAGGGTTAGAGTTAGGGTTAGGGTTAGGGTTCGGGTTAGGGTTAGGGTTAGGGTTAGGGTTCGGGTTAGGGTTAGGGTTAGTGTTCGGGTAAGGGTTCGGGTTCGGGTTAGGGTTAGGGGTTAGTGTTCAGGTTAGGGTTAGGGTTAGGGTTCGGGTTAGGGTTAGGGTTAGTTTTCGGGTTAGGTTTAGGGTTAGGGTTCGGGTTCGGGTTAGGGTTAGTGTTCGGGTTAGGGTTAGGGTTCGGGTTAGTGTTAGGGTTAGGGTTCGGGTTAGGGTTAGGTTTCGGGTTAGGGTTAGGGTTCGGGTTAGGGGTTAGGGTTACGGTTCGGGTTAGGGTTAGGTTTAGGTTTAGGGTTCATGTTAGGTTTAGGGTTCGGGTTAGGGTTAGGGTTTGGGTTCGGGTTAGGGTTAGGGTTCGGGTTTGGGTTAGGGTTAGGGTTAGGTTTAGGGTTCGGGTTCGGGTTAGGGTTAGGTGTTAGGGTTCGGGTTCGGGTTAGGGTTAGGGTTAGGTTTCGGGTTAGGGTTAGGTGTTAGTGTTAGGGTTAGGGTTAGTGTTAGGGTTAGGGTTCGGATTAGGTTTCGGTTAGGGTTAGGGTTAGGGTTCGGTTTAGGGTTAGGGTTAGGGTAAGAGTTAGGGTTAGGGTTCGGGTTCGGGTTAGGGTTAGTGTTCAGGTTAAGGTTCGGGTTAGGGTTAGGGTTAGGGTTAGGGTTCGGGTTAGGGTTAGGGTTAGGGTTAGTGTTCGGGTTCGGTTTAGGTTTCGGGTTCGGGTTAGGGTTAGGGTTAGGGTTAGGGTTAGGGTTAGGGTTCGGATTAGGGTTAGGGTTAGGGTTCGGGTTAGGTTTCAGGTTCTGGTTAGGATTAGGTTTAGGGTTCGGGTTAGGGTTAGGGTTAGGGTTCAGGTTAGGGTTCGGGTTAGGGTTAGGGTTAGGGTTAGGTTTAGGGTTCGGTTTAGGGTTCGGGTTAGGGTTAGGGTTAGGGTTAGGGTTCGGGTTAGGGTTAGGTTTAGGGTTCGGGTTAGGGTTAGGGTTAGGGTTCGGGTTAGGGTTAGGTTTCGGGTTAGGTTTCTGGTTAGGGTTAGGATTCGGGTAAGGGGTTAGGGTTCGTGTTAGGGTTAGGATTCGGGTAAGGGGTTATGGTTCGGGTTCGGGTTAGGGTTAGTGTTAGGGTTCTGGTTAAGGTTAGGGTTAGGGTTCGGGTTAGGGTTAGGGTTAGGGTTACGGTTCGGGTTAGGGTTAGGGTTAGGGTTAGTGTTCGCGTTCGGGTTAGGGTTAGGGTTCGGGTTAGGTTTCGGAATAGTGTTAGGGTTAGGGTTCGGGTTCGGGTTCGGGTTAGGGTTAGGGTTAGGGTTAGTGTTCGGGTTCGGGTTAGGGTTAGGGTTCGGGTTCGGGTTAGGGTTAGGTTTAGGGTTAGGGTTAGGGGTAGGGTTCGGGTTAGGGTTCGGGTTAGGGTTAGGGTTAGGGTTCGGGTTAGGGTTCGGGTTAGGGTTCGGGTTAGGGTTAGGGTTAGGGTTAGGGTTAGGGTTCGGGTTAGGTTTAGGTGTAGGGTTAGGGTTCGGGTTAGGGTTAGGGTTAGGGTTAGGTTTCGGGTTAGGGTTAGGTTTCGGGTTCGGGTTAGGTTTAGGGTTAGGGTTAGGGTTCGGATTAGGGTTAGGGTTAGGGTTCGGATTAGGGTTCGGGTTCGGGTTAGGGTTAGGTTTAGGGTTAGTGTTAGGGTTAGTGTTATGGTTCGGGTTAGGGTTCGGGTTAGGGTTAGGGTTAGGGTTCGGGTTAGGGTTAGGGTTCGGGTTAGGGTTAGGGTTCGGGTTAGGGTTTAGGGTTACGGTTCGGGTTACGGTTAGGGTTAGGGTTAGGGTTCATGTTAGGGTTAGGGTTTGGGTTAGGGTTGGTGTTAGGGTTCGGGTTAGGGTTAGGGTTCGGGTTAGGGTTAGGGTTAGATTTAGGGTTCGGGTTTGGGTTAGGGTTAGGTGTTAGGGTTCGGGTTCGGGTTAGGTTTACGTTTAGGTTTCGGGTTCGGGTTATGGTTAGGGTTGGGGTTCGGGATAGGGTTCGGGGTTGGGTTCGGGTTAGGGTTAGGGTTAGGGTTAGGTTTCGGGTTCGGGGTTAGGATTCGGGTAAGGGGTTAGGGTTCGGTTTAGGGTTAGGATTCGGGTAAGGGGTTATGGTTCGGGTTCGGGTTAGGGTTAGTGTTAGGGTTCTGGTTAAGGTTAGGGTTAGGGTTCGGGTTAGGGTTAGGGTTAGGGTTCGGGTTAGGGATAGGGTTAGGGTTAGGGTTAGGGTTCGGGTTAGGGTTACGGTTAGGGTTCGGGTTAGGGTTAGGGTTAGGGTTAGTGTTAGGGTAAGGTTGTAGGGTTAGAGTTAGGGTTAGGGTTCGGGTTAGGGTTAGGGTTAGGGTTCGGGTTAGGGTTAGGGTTCGGGTTAGGGTTAGGGTTAGGGTTAGGGTTAGGTTTAGGTTTCGGGTTAGGGTTCGGTTTAGGGTTCGGGTTAGGGTTAGGGTTCGGGTGAGGGTTAGGTCTAGGGTTAGAGTTAGGGTTAGGGTTAGGGTTCGGGTTAGGGTTAGGGTTATGGTTAGGGTTAGGGTTAGGGTTAGTGTTCGGGTTAGGGTTCGGGTTCGGGTTAGGGTTAGGGATTAGTGTTCAGGTTAGTTTTAGGGTTAGGGTTCGGGTTAGGGTTAGGTTTAGTGTTCGGGTTAGGTTTAGGGTTAGGGTTTGGGTTCGGGTTAGGGTTAGGGTTCGGGTTAGGTTTAGGGTTAGGGTTCGGGTTAGGGTTAGGGTTCGCGTTAGGGTTAGTGTTAGGATTAGGGTTCAGGTTAGGGTTAGGGTTCGGGTTAGGGTTAGGTTTAGGGTTCGGGTTAGGATTAGGGTTAGGTTTCGGATTAGGGTTAGGGTTAGGGTTAGGGTTAGGGTTTGGGTTAGGGTTAGGGTTAGGGTTCGGTTTAGGGTTAGGGTTAGTTTTAGGGTTAGGGTTAGTGTTCGGATTAGGGTTCGTGTTAGGGTTAGGGTTAGGATTCGGGTTAGGTTTAGGATTAGGGTTCGGGTTAGGTTTAGGGTTCGGGTTAGGGTTAGGTTTAGGGTTCGGGTTAGGGTTAGGGTTAGGGTTCGGGTTAGGTTTAGGGTTCGGGTTAGGGTTAGGGTTACGGTTAGGGTTAGGGTTAGTGTTCGGGTTCGTGTTAGGCTTAGGGTTCGGGTTAGGTTTCGGAATAGGGTTAGGGTAAGGGTTAGGGTTACGGTTCGGGTTAGGGTTCGGGTTAGGGTTCGGGTTAGGGTTCGGGTCGGGTTCGGCTTCGGGTTAGGGTTAGGGTTCGGGTTAGGTTTCGGGTTAGGGTTAGGGTTAGGGGAAGGGTTCGGGTTAGGTTTTGGGTTAGGGTTAGGGTTAGGGTTCGGGTTAGGGTTCGGGTTAGGGTTCGGGTTAGTGTTAGGGTTAGGTTTCGGGTTAGGGTTCGGGTTAGGGTTAGGGTTAGGGTTCGGATTAGGGTTAGGGTTAGGGTTCGGGTTAGGTTTCAGGTTCTGGTTAGGATTAGGTTTAGGGTTCGGGTTAGGGTTAGGGTTAGGGTTCAGGTTAGGGTTCGGGTTAGGGTTAGGGTTAGGGTTAGGTTAGGGTTCGGTTTAGGGTTCGGGTTAGGGTTAGGGTTAGGGTTCGGGTTAGGGTTAGGTTTAGGGTTCGGGTTAGGGTTAGGGTTAGGGTTCGGGTTAGGGTTAGGTTTCGGGTTAGGTTTCGGGTTAGGGTTAGGATTCGGGTAAGGGGTTAGGGTTCGGGTTAGGGTTAGGATTCGGGTAAGGGTTATGGTTCGGGTTCGGGTTAGGGTTAGTGTTAGGGTTCTGGTTAAGGTTAGGGTTAGGGTTCGGGTTAGGGTTAGGGTTAGGGTTACGGTTCGGGTTAGGGTTAGGGTTAGGGTTAGTGTTCGCGTTCGGGTTAGGGTTAGGGTTCGGTTTAGGTTTCGGAATAGTGTTAGGGTTAGGGTTCGGGTTCGGGTTAGGGTTAGGGTTAGGGTTAGTGTTAGGGTTAGTGTTATGCTTCGGGTTCGGGTTAGGTTTAGGGTTAGGGTTAGGGTTCGGATTAGGGTTAGGGTTAGGGTTCGGGTTAGGGTTCGGGTTCGGGTTAGGGTTAGGGTTAGGGTTAGTGTTAGGGTTAGTGTTATGCTTCGGGTTAGGGTTCGGGTTAGGGTTAGGGTTAGGGTTCGGGTTAGGGTTAGGGTTCGGGTTAGGGTTAGTGTTCGGGTTAGGGTTTAGGGTTACGGTTCGAGTTACGGTTAGGGTTAGGGTTAGGGTTCATGTTAGGGTTAGGGTTTGGGTTAGGGTTGGTGTTAGGGTTCGGGTTAGGGTTAGGGTTCGGGTTAGGGTTAGGGTTAGATTTAGGGTTCGGGTTTGGGTTAGGGTTAGGTGTTAGGTTTCGGGTTCGGGTTAGGTTTACGGTTAGGTTTCGGGTTCGGGTTATGGTTAGGGTTGGGGTTCGGGATAGGGTTCGGGGTTGGGTTCGGGTTAGGGTTAGGGTTAGGGTTAGGTTTCGGTTTCGGGGTTAGGATTCGGGTAAGGGGTTAGGGTTCAGGTTAGGGTTAGGATTCGGGTAAGGGGTTATGGTTCGGGTTCGGGTTAGGGTTAGTGTTAGGGTTCTGGTTAAGGTTAGGGTTAGGGTTCGGGTTAGGGTTAGGGTTAGGGTTCGGGTTAGGGATAGGGTTAGGGTTAGTGTTAGGGTTCGGGTTAGGGTTAGGGTTAGGGTTCGGGTTAGGGTTAGGGTTAGGGTTAGTGTTAGGGTAAGGTTGTAGGGTTAGAGTTAGGGTTAGGGTTCGGGTTAGGGTTAGGGTTAGGGTTCGGGTTAGGGTTAGGGTTCGGGTTAGGGTTAGGTTAGGGTTAGGTTTAGGTTTCGGGTTAGGGTTCGGTTTAGGGTTCGGGTTAGGGTTAGGGTTCGGGTGAGGGTTAGGTCTAGGGTTAGAGTTAGGGTTAGGGTTAGGGTTCGGGTTAGGGTTAGGGTTAGGGTTAGGGTTAGGGTTAGGGTTCGGGTTAGGGTTAGGGTTAGTGTTCGGGTTAGGGTTCGGGTTCGGGTTAGGGTTAGGGGTTAGTGTTCAGGTTAGTTTTAGGGTTACGGTTCGGGTTAGGGTTAGGTTTAGTGTTCGGGTTAGGTTTAGGGTTAGGGTTTGGGTTCGGGTTAGGGTTAGGGTTCGGGTTAGGTTTAGGGTTAGGGTTCGTGTTAGGGTTAGGGTTCGGGTTAGGGTTAGTGTTAGGATTAGGGTTCAGGTTAGGGTTAGGGTTCGGGTTAGGGTTAGGTTTAGGTTTCGGGTTAGGATTAGGGTTAGGTTTCGGATTAGGGTTAGGGTTGGGGTTAGGGTTAGGGTTTGGGTTAGGGTTAGGGTTAGGGTTCGGTTTAGGGTTAGGGTTAGGGTTAGGGTTAGGGTTAGTGTTCGGGTTAGGGTTCGGGTTAGGGTTCGGGTTAGGGTTCGGGTTAGTGTTAGGGTTAGGGTTCGGGTTAGGGTTCGGGTTAGGGTTAGGTTTCGGGTTAGGGTTAGGGTTAGGGTTCGGGTTAGGGTTAGGGTTCGGGTTAGGTTTAGGGTTCGGGTTAGGGGTTAGGGTTACGGTTCGGGTTAGGGTTAGGGTTAGGGTTAGGGTTCATGTGAGATTTAGGGTTCGGGTTAGGGTTAGGGTTAGTGTTCAGGTTAGGGTTAGGGTTCGGGTTTGGGTTAGGGTTAGGGTTAGGTTTAGTGTTCGGGTTCGGGTTAGGTGTTAGGGTTCGGGTTCAGGTTAGGGTTAGGGTTCGGGTTTCGGGTTAGGGTTAGGGTTCGGGTTCGGGTTAGGGTTCGCGTTTGGGTTAGGGTTAGGGTTAGGGTTTGGTTTAGGGTTAGGGTTAGGGTTAGGGTTCGGGTTAGGGTTCGGGTTAGGGTTAGGGTTAGGATTCGGGTTAGGGTTAGGGTTGGGTTCGGGTTAGGGTTAGGGTTCGGATTAGGGTTAGGGTTTAGGGTTAGGGTTAGGGTTCGGGTTAGGGTTCCGGATAGTGTTAGGATTCGGGTAAAGGGTTAGGGTTCGGGTTCGGGTTCGGGTTAGGGTTAGGGTTTCGGTTAGGGTTAGGGTTAGGGTTCGGGTTAGGTTTAGGGTTAGGGTTAGGGTTAGGGTTCGCGTTAGTGTTCGGGTTAGGGTTCGGTTTAGGGTTAGGGTTAGGGTTCGGGGTAGGGTTCAGGTTAGGTTTAGGGTTAGGGTTCGGGTTAGGTTTAGGGTTAGGGTTCGGGTTAGGGTTCGGGTTAGGGTTCGGGTTAGGTTTAGGGTTAGGGTTAGCTTAGGGTTCGGGTAGGGTTAGGGTTCGGGTTAGGGTTAGGGTTAGGGTTAGGGTTAGGGTTCGGGTTAGGGTTCGGGTTAGGGTTCGGGTTAGAGTTTGGATTCGGGTTAGGGTTAGGTTTAGGGTTAGGGTTAGGGTTCGGGTTAGGGTTAGGGTTAGGATTAGGTCTGGGTTCGGGTTAGGGTTCCGGTTCGGGTTCGGGTTAGGGTTCGGGTTCGGGTTAGGGTTCGGGTTCGTGTTAGGTTTAGGGTTTAGTGTTCGGGTTAGTTTTCGGGTTAGGGTTCGGGTTAGGGTTGGGGTTAGGTTTAGGGTTAGGGTTAGGGTTTGGTTTAGGGTTAGGGTTAGGGTTAGTGTTCGGGTTCGGGTTAGGGTTAGGGTTCGGGTTAGGTTTCGGAATAGGGTTAGGGTTAGGGTTCGGGTTAGGGTTCCGGTTCGGGTTCGGGTTAGGGTTCGGGTTCGGGTTAGGGTTAGGTTTAGGGTTAGTGTTCGGGTTCAGGTTAGGGTTAGGGTTAGGGTTCGGGTTAGGGTTAGGGTTCGGGTTAGGGTTCGGGTAAGGGTTAGGGTTAGGGTTAGGGTTAGGGTTCGAGTTAGGGTTCGGGTTAGGGTTAGGGTTAGGGTACGGGTTAGGGTTCGGGTTAGGGTTCGGGTTAGGGTTAGGGTTAGGGTTAGGGTTAGGGTTCGGGTTAGGGTTAGGGTTCGGGTTAGGGTTAGGGTTAGGGTTAGGTTTAGGTTTCGGGTTAGGGTTCGGTTTAGGGTTCGGGTTAGGTTTAGGGTTCGGGTGAGGGTTAGGTTTAGGGTTAGAGTTAGGGTTAGGGTTAGGGTTCGGGTTAGGGTTAGGGTTAGGTTTAGGGTTCGGGTGCGGGTTAGGGTTAGGGTTCGGGTTAGGGTTCGGGTAAGGGTTAGGGTTAGGGTTAGGGTTAGGGTTCGAGTTAGGGTTCGGGTTAGGGTTAGGGTTAGGGTACGGGTTAGGGTTCGGGTTAGGGTTCGGGTTAGGGTTAGGGTTAGGGTTAGGGTTAGGGTTCGGGTTAGGGTTAGGGTTCGGGTTAGGGTTAGGGTTAGGGTTAGGTTTAGGTTTCGGGTTAGGTTTCGGTTTAGGGTTCGGGTTAGGTTTAGGGTTCGGGTGAGGGTTAGGTTTAGGGTTAGAGTTAGGGTTAGGGTTAGGGTTCGGGTTAGGGTTAGGGTAAGGTTTAGGGTTCGGGTGCGGGTTAGGGTTAGGGTTAGTGTTCGGGTTAGGGTTCGGGTTCGGGTTAGGGTTAGGGGTTAGTGTTCAGGTTAGGGTTAGGGTTAGGGTTCGGGTTAGGGTTAGGGTTAGTGTTCGGGTTAGGTTTAGGGTTAGGGTTCGGGTTCGGGTTAGGGTTAGTGTTCGGGTTAGGGTTCGGGTTAGGGTTAGGGTTAGGGTTCGGGTTAGGGTTAGGTTTCGGGTTAGGGTTAGGGTTCGGGTTAGGGGTTAGGGTTACGGTTCGGGTTAGGGTTAGGTTTAGGGTTAGGGTTCATGTTAGGTTTAGGGTTCGGGTTAGGGTTAGGGTTTGGGTTCGGGTTAGGGTTAGGGTTCGGGTTTGGGTTAGGGTTAGGGTTAGGTTTAGGGTTCGGGTTCGGGTTAGGGTTAGGTGTTAGGGTTCGGGTTCGGGTTATGGTTAGGTTTAGGTTTCGGGTTAGGGTTAGGGGTTAGTGTTAGGGTTAGGGTTAGGGTTAGGGTTAGGGTTCGGATTAGGTTTCGGTTAGGGTTAGGGTTAGGGTTCGGTTTAGGTTTAGGGTTAGGGTAAGGGTTAGGGTTAGGGTTCGGGTTCGGGTTAGGGTTAGGGTTCAGGTTAAGGTTCGGGTTAGGGTTAGGGTTAGGGTTCGGGTTAGGGTTAGGGTTAGGGTTAGTGTTCGGGTTCGGTTTAGGTTTCGGGTTCGGGTTAGGGTTAGGGTTAGGGTTAGGGTTCGGATTAGGGTTAGGGTTAGGGTTCGGGTTAGGTTTCAGGTTCTGGTTAGGATTAGGTTTAGGGTTCGTGTTAGGGTTAGGGTTAGGGTTCAGGTTAGGGTTCGGGTTAGGGTTAGGGTTAGGGTTAGGGTTAGGTTTCGGTTTAGGGTTCGGGTTAGGGTTAGGGTTAGGGTTCGGGTTAGGGTTAGGTTTAGGGTTCGGGTTAGGGTTAGGGTTAGGGTTCGGGTTAGGGTTAGGTTTCGGGTTAGGTTTCGGGTTAGGGTTAGGATTCGGGTAAGGGGTTTGGGTTCGGGTTAGGGTTAGGGTTCGGGTTTGGGTTAGGGTTCGGGTTAGGTTTAGGGTTCAGGTTAGGGTTAGGGTTACGGTTAGGGTTAGGGTTAGTGTTCGGGTTCGTGTTAGGCTTAGGGTTCTGGTTATGTTTCGGAAGCGGGTTAGGGGTTAGGTTCGAGTTAGGTTTCGGGTTCGGGTTCGGGTTATGGTTAGGGTTAGTGTTAGGGTTCGGGTTAGGGTTAGGGTTAGGGTTAGGGGTTAGTGTTAGGTTCGGGTTAGGGTTATTGTTAGGGTTACGTTTCGGGTTAGGGTTAGGGTTAGGGTTCGGGTTAGGGTTAGGTTTAGGGTTAGCGTTCGGGTTAGGGTTAGTGTTAGGGTTCGGGTTAGGGATCGGGTTAGGGTTCGGGTTAGGGTTCGGGTTAGGGTTAGGGTTCGGGTTAGGGTTCGGGTTAGGGTTCGGGTTAGGGTTGGGGTTAGGGTTAGTGTTAGGGTTAGTGTTCGGTTTCGGGTTAGGGTTAGGGTTAGTGTTCGGGTTAGTGTTAGGCTTAGGGTTCGGGTTAGGTTTCGGAATAGGGTTAGGGTTAGGGTTAGGGTTACGGTTCGGGTTAGGGTTCGGGTTTGGTTTCGGGTTAGGGTTCGGGTTCGGGTTCGGGTTCGGGTTAGGGTTAGGGTTAGGGTTCGGGTTAGGGTTCGGGTTAGGGTTAGGGTTAGGGGTAGGGTTCGGGTTAGGGTTAGGGTTCGGGTTAGGGTTAGGGTTCGGGTTAGGTTTAGGGTTCGGGTTCGGGTTAGGTGTTAGGGTTCGGGTTCAGGTTAGGGTTAGGGTTAGGTTTCGGGTTAGGTTTAGGGGTTAGAGTTAGGGTTAGGGTTAGGGTTAGGGTTAGGGTTCGGATTAGGGTTAGGGTTAGGGTTCGGGTTCGGGTTACGGTTAGGGTTCAGGTTAAGGTTCGGGTTAGGGTTAGGGTTAGGGTTAGGGTTCGGGTTAGGGTTAGGTTTAGGTTTAGGGTTCGGGTTCGGGTTAGGTTTCGGGTTCGGGTTAGGGTTAGGGTTAGGGTTAGGGTTCGGATTAGGGTTAGGGTTAGGGTTCGGGTTAGGGTTCAGGTTCAGGTTAGGATTAGGTTTAGGGTTCAGGTTAGGGTTAGGGTTAGGGTTCAGGTTAGGTTTCGGGTTAGGGTTAGGGTTAGGGTTAGGGTTAGGGTTCGGTTTAGGGTTCGGGTTAGGGTTAGTGTTAGGGTTCAGGTTAGGGTTAGGGTTAGGTTCGGGTTAGGGTTAGGGTTAGGGTTCGGGTTAGGTTTAGGTTTCGGGTTAGGTTTCGGGTTAGGGTTAGGATTCGGGTAAGGGGTTAGGGTTCGGGTTAGGGTTAGGATTCGGGTAAGGGGTTATGGTTCGGGTTAGGGTTAGCGTTACTGTTAGGGTTCTGGTTAAGGTTAGGGTTAGGGTTCGGGTTAGGGTTAGGGTTAGGGTTACGGTTCGGGTTAGGGTTAGGGTTAGGGTTAGTGTTCGGGTTCGGGTTAGGGTTAGGGTGCGGGTTAGGTTTCGGAATAGTGTGAAGGTTAGCGTTCGGGTTAGGGTTCGTGTTCGGGTTAGGGTTCGGGTTCGGGTTCGGTTTTGGGTTAGGGTTAGGGTTAGTGTTCGGGTTCGGGTTAGGGTTAGGGTTAGGGTTCGGGTTAGGGTTAGGGTTAGGGTTAGGGTTAGGGTTCGGGTTAGGGTTCGGGTTAGGGTTCGGGTTCGGGTTAGGGTTAGGGTTAGGGTTAGGGTTCGGTTTAGGGTTAGGGTTCGGTTTAGGGTTAGGGTTACGGTTCGGTTTAGGGTTAGGTTTCGGGTTAGGGTTAGGGTTCGGTTTAGGGGTTAGTGTTAGGGTTCGGGTTCGGGTTAGGGTTAGGGTTAGGGTTCATGTTAGGGTTAGGGTTCGGGTTAGGGTTAGGGTTCGGGTTAGGGTTAGGGTTAGGGTTCGGGTTCGGGTTCGGGTTAGGGTTAGGTTTAGGTTTAAGTTTAGGGTTCGGTTTCGGGTTAGGGTTAGGGGTTAGGGTTCGGGTTCGGTTTAGGGTTAGAGTTAGGTTTCGGGTGAGGGTTAGGGGTTAGTGTTAGGGTTAGGGTTAGGGTTAGGGTTAGGGTTCGGATTATGGTTCGGTTAGGGTTAGGGTTAGGGTTCGGGTTAGGGTTAGGGTTAGGGTTAGGGTTAGGTTTCGGGTTAGGTTTAGGGTTAGGGTTCAGGTTAAGGTTCGGGTTAGGTTTAGGTTTAGGGTTAGGGTTCGGTTTAGGGTTAGGGTTAGGGTTAGGTTTCGGGTTAGGGTTAGGTTTCGGGTTCGGGTTAGGGTTAGGGTTAGGGTTAGGGTTAGGGTTCGGATTAGGGTTAGGGTTAGGGTTCGGGTTAGGGTTCGGGTTCGGGTTAGGGTTAGGGTTAGGGTTCGGGTTAGGGTTAGGGTTAGGGTTCGGGTTAGGGTTCGGGTTAGGGTTAGGGTTAGGGTTCAGGTTAGGGTTAGGGTTCCGGTTAGGGTTAGGGTTCGGGTTAGGGGTTAGGGTTACGGTTCGGGTTACGGTTAGGGTTAGGGTTAGGGTTCATGTTAGGGTTAGGGTTTGGGTTAGGGTTAGGGTTAGGGTTCTGGTTAGGGTTAGGTTTCGGGTTAGGGTTAGTGTTAGGTTTAGGGTTCGGGTTCGGGTTAGGGTTAGGTGTTAGGGTTCGGGTTCGGGTTAGGGTTAGGGTTAGGTTTCGGGTTCGGATTATGGTTAGGGTTGGGGTTCGGGATAGGGTTCGGGTTAGGGTTCGGGTTAGTGTTAGGGTTAGGGTTAGGTTTCGGGTTCGGGGTTAGGGTTAGGGTTAGGGTTCGGGTTAGGGTTAGGGTTCGGGTTAAGATTAGGGTTCGAGTTAGGGTTCGGGTTAGGGTTTGGGTTAGAGTTAGGGTTAGGGTTAGGGTTCGGGTTCGGGTTAGGGTTCGGGTTCGTGTTGGGTTCGGTTTAGGGTTAGGGTTAGGGTTAGGGTTCGGGTTAGGGTTAGGGTTCGGGATAGGGTTAGGGTTAGGTTTCGGGTTAGGGTTAGGGTTAAGGGTTAGGGTTAGGGTCGAGTTAGATTTCGGGTTAGGGTTCTGGTTAGTGTTAGGGTTAGGGTTAGGTTTCGGGTTAGGGTTCGAGTTAGGGTTCGGGTTAGGGTTAGGGTTAGGGTTCGGGTTAGGATTAGGGTTAGGGTTCGGGTTAGGTTTAGGGTTTGGGTTAGGGTAAGGGATTAGGGATAGGGTTAGGGTTAGGGTTAGGGTTAGGGTTAGGGTTCGGGTTAGGGATAGGGTTAGGGTTAGGGTTAGGGTTCGGGTTAGGGTTAGGGTTAGGGTTCGGGTTAGGGTTAGGGTTAGGGTTAGGGTTAGGGGTTAGGGTTAGGTTTAGGGTTAGGGTTAGGATTCGGGTTAGCGTTAGGTTTCGGATTAGGGTTAGGGTTAGGTTTAGGGTTAGGGTTAGGGTTCGGGTTAGGGTTCGGGTTAGGTTTTGGGTTAGGGTTCTGGTTAGGTTTAGTGTTAGGGTTCGGTTTAGGGTTCGGGTTAGGGTTTGGGTTAGGTTTAGTGTTAGGGTTAGCGTTAGGGTTCGGGTTAGGGTTAGGGTTCGGGTTAGGGTTAGGGTTAGTGTTAGAGTTAGGGTTCGGGTTAGAGTTAGGATTCGGGTTAGGGTTAGGGTTAGGGTTAGGGTTAGGGTTAGGGTTAGATTAGGTTTAGGTTTGGGTCAGGGTTAGGGTTAGGGTTCGGGTTCGGGTTCGGGTTAGGGTTAGGGTTCGGGTTTCGGGTTAGGGTTAGGGTTCGGGTTAGGGTTCGCGTTTGGGTTAGGGTTTGGGTTCGGGTTTGGGTTATGGTTAGGGTTAGGGTTAGGGTTCGGGTTAGGGTTCGGGTTAGGGTTAGGGTTAGGATTCGGGTTAGGGTTAGGTTTGGGTTCGGGTTAGGGTTAGGGTTCGGATTAGGGTTAGGGTTTAGGGGTATGGTTAGGGTTCGGGTTAGGGTTCCGGATAGTGTTAGGATTCGGGTAAAGGGTTAGGGTTCGGGTTCGTGTTCGGTTTAGGGTTAGGGTTTCGGTTAGGGTTAGGGTTAGGGTTCGGGTTAGGTTTAGGGTTAGGGTTAGGGTTAGGGTTCGCGTTAGTGTTCGGGTTAGGGTTCGGTTTAGGGTTAGGGTTAGGGTTCGGGGTAGGGTTCGGGTTAGGTTTAGGGTTAGGGTTCGGGTTAGGTTTAGGGTTAGGGTTCGGGTTAGGGTTCGGGTTAGGGTTCGAGTTAGGTTTAGGGCTAGGGTGAGCGTTAGGGTTCGGGTAGGGTTAGGGTTCGGGTTAGGGTTAGGTTTAGGTTTAGGGTTCGGGTTAGGTTTCGGGTTATGGTTCGGGTTAGAGTTTGGATTCGGGTTAGGGTTAGGTTTAGGGTTAGGGTTAGGGTTCGGGTTAGGGTTAGGGTTAGGATTAGGTCTGGGTTCGGGTTAGGGTTCGGGTTCGGGTTCGGGTTAGGGTTAGGGTTCGGGTTCGGGTTAGGGTTCGGGTTCGGGTTAGGGTTCGGGTTCGGGTTAGGGTTAGGGGTTGGGTTCGGGTTAGGGTTCGGGTTAGGGTTTTGGTTAGGTTTAGGGTTAGGGTTCGGGTTAGGTTTCGGGTTAGGGTTCGGGTTAGGTTTAGGGTTAGGGTTAGCGTTAGTGTTCGGGTTAGGGTTAGGGTTCGGGTTAGGGTTAGGTTTAGGGTTAGGGTTAGGGTTCGGTTTAGGGTTCGGGTTAGGGTTCGGGTTAGAGTTAGGATTCGGTTTAGGGTTAGGGTTAGGGTTCGGGTTAGGGTTCGGGTTAGGGTTAGGGTTAGGGTTAGGTTTAGGTTTCGGGTTAGGGTTCGGTTTAGGGTTCGGGTTAGGTTTAGGGTTCGGGTGAGGGTTAGGTTTAGGGTTAGAGTTAGGGTTAGGGTTAGGGTTCGGGTTAGGGTTAGGGTTAGGGTTAGGGTTCGGGTGCGGGTTAGGGTTAGGGTTAGTGTTCGGGTTAGGGTTCGGGTTCGGGTTAGGGTTAGGGGTTAGTGTTCAGGTTAGGGTTAGGGTTAGGGTTCGGTTTAGGGTTAGGGTTAGTGTTCGGGTTAGGTTTAGGGTTAGGGTTCGGGTTCGGGTTAGGGTTAGTGTTCGGGTTAGGGTTCGGGTTAGGGTTAGGGTTAGGGTTCGGGTTAGGGTTAGGTTTCGGGTTAGGGTTAGGGTTCGGGTTAGGGGTTAGGGTTACGGTTCGGGTTAGGGTTAGGTTTAGGGTTAGGGTTCATGTTAGGTTTAGGGTTCGGGTTAGGGTTAGGGTTTGGGTTCGGGTTAGGGTTAGGGTTCGGGTTTGGGTTAGGGTTAGGGTTAGGTTTAGGGTTCGGGTTCGGGTTAGGGTTAGGTGTTAGGGTTCGGGTTCGGGTTATGGTTAGGTTTAGGTTTCGGGTTAGGGTTAGGGGTTAGTGTTAGGGTTAGGGTTAGGGTTAGGGTTAGGGTTCGGATTAGGTTTCGGTTAGGGTTAGGGTTAGGGTTCGGTTTAGGTTTAGGGTTAGGGTAAGGGTTAGGGTTAGGGTTCGGGTTCGGGTTAGGGTTAGGGTTCAGGTTAAGGTTCGGGTTAGGGTTAGGGTTAGGGTTCGGGTTAGGGTTAGGGTTAGGGTTAGTGTTCGGGTTCGGTTTAGGTTTCGGGTTCGGGTTAGGGTTAGGGTTAGGGTTAGGGTTAGGGTTCGGATTAGGGTTAGGGTTAGGGTTCGGGTTAGGTTTCAGGTTCTGGTTAGGATTAGGTTTAGGGTTCGGGTTAGGGTTAGGGTTAGGGTTCAGGTTAGGGTTCGGGTTAGGGTTAGGGTTAGGGTTAGGGTTAGGGTTCGGTTTAGGGTTCGGGTTAGGGTTAGGGTTAGGGTTCGGGTTAGGGTTAGGTTTAGGGTTCGGGTTAGGGTTAGGGTTAGGGTTCGGGTTAGGGTTAGGTTTCGGGTTAGGTTTCGGGTTAGGGTTAGGATTCGGGTAAGGGGTTAGGGTTCGGGTTAGGGTTAGGATTCGGGTAAGGGGTTATGGTTCGGTTTTGGGTTAGGGTTAGTGTTAGGGTTCTGGTTAAGGTTAGGGTTAGGGTTCGGGTTAGGGTTAGGGTTAGGGTTACGGTTCGGGTTAGGGTTAGGGTTAGGGTTAGTGTTCGGGTTCGGGTTAGGGTTAGGGTTCGGGTTAGGTTTCGGAATAGTGTTAGGGTTAGGGTTCGGTTTCGGGTTCGGGTTCGGGTTAGGGTTAGGGTTAGTGTTCGGGTTCGGGTTAGGGTTAGGGTTAGGGTTCGGGTTAGAGTTAGGTTTAGGGTTAGGGTTAGGGGTAGGGTTTGTGTTAGGGTTCGGGTTAGGGTTAGGGTTAGGGTTCGGGTTCGGGTTCGGGTTAGGGTTCGGATTAGGGTTAGGGTTAGGTTTAGGGTTAGGGTTCGGGTTAGGTTTAGGTTTAGGGTTAGGGTTCGGGTTAGGGTTAGGGTTAGGGTTAGGTTTCGGGTTAGGGTTAGGTTTCGGGTTCGGGTTAGGTTTAGGGTTAGGGTTAGGGTTCGGATTAGGGTTAGGGTTAGGGTTCGGGTTAGGGTTCGGGTTAGGGTTAGGGTTCGGGTTAGGGGTTAGGGTTACGGTTCGGGTTACGGTTAGGGTTAGGGTTAGGGTTCATGTTAGGGTTAGGGTTTGGGTTAGGGTTGGTGTTAGGGTTCGTGTTAGGGTTAGGGTTCGGGTTAGGGTTAGGGTTAGGGAAAGGGTTCGGGTTTGGGTTAGGGTTAGGTGTTAGGGTTCGGGTTCGGGTTAGGGTTAGGGTTAGGTTTCGGGTTCGGGTTATGGTTAGGGTTGGGGTTCGGAATAGGGTTCGGGTTAGGGTTCGGGTTAGGGTTAGGGTTAGGTTTCGGGTTCGGGGTTAGGGTTAGGGTTAGGGTTCGGTTTTGGGTTAGGGTTTGGGTTAGGGTAAGGGTTAGGTTTCGGGTTCGGGTTAGGGTTCGGGTTAGGGTTAGGTTTCGAGTTAGGGTTCGGGTTAGGGTTTGGGTTAGAGTTAGGGTTACGGTTAGGGTTCGGGTTCGGGTTAGGGTTCGGGTTCGTGTTGGGTTCGGTTTAGGGTTAGGGTTAGGGTTAGGGTTCGGGTTAGGTTTAGGGTTCGGGATAGGGTTAGGGTTAGGTTTCGGGTTAGGGTTAGTGTTAAGGGTTAGGGTTAGGGTCGAGTTAGATTTCGGGTTAGGGTTCTGGTTAGGGTTAGGGTTAGGCTTAGGTTTCGGGTTAGGGTTCGAGTTAGGGTTCGGGTTAGGGTTAGGGTTCGGGTTAGGATTAGGGTTAGGGTTCGGGTTAGGTTTAGGGTTTGGGTTAGGGTAAGGGGTTAGGGTTAGGATTAGGGTGAGGGTTAGGGTTAGGGTTCGGGTTAGGTATAGGGTTAGGGTTAGGGTTAGGGTTCGGGTTAGGATTAGGGTTAGGGTTCGGGTTAGGGTTAGGGTTAGGGTAAGGTTGTAGGGTTAGAGTTAGGGTTAGGGTTCGGGTTAGGGTTCGGGTTCGGGTTCGGTTTTGGGTTAGGGTTAGGGTTAGTGTTCGGGTTCGGGTTAGGGTTAGGGTTAGGGTTCGGGTTAGGGTTAGGGTTAGGTTTAGGGTTAGGGGTAGGGTTCGGGTTAGGGTTCGGGTTAGGGTTAGGGTTAGGGTTCGGGTTAGGGTTCGGGTTAGGGTTCGGGTTCGGGTTAGGGTTAGGGTTAGGGTTAGGGTTCGGTTTAGGGTTAGGGTTCGGTTTAGGGTTAGGGTTACGGTTCGGTTTAGGGTTAGGTTTCGGGTTAGGGTTAGGGTTCGGGTTAGGGGTTAGTGTTAGGGTTCGGGTTCGGGTTAGGGTTAGGGTTAGGGTTCATGTTAGGGTTAGGGTTCGGGTTAGGGTTAGGGTTCGGGTTAGGGTTAGGGTTAGGGTTCGGGTTCGGGTTCGGGTTAGGGTTAGGTTTAGGTTTAAGTTTAGGGTTCGGTTTCGGGTTAGGGTTAGGGGTTAGGGTTCGGGTTCGGTTTAGGGTTAGAGTTAGGTTTCGGGTGAGGGTTAGGGGTTAGTGTTAGGGTTAGGGTTAGGGTTAGGGTTAGGGTTCGGATTATGGTTCGGTTAGGGTTAGGGTTAGGGTTCGGGTTAGGGTTAGGGTTAGGGTTAGGGTTAGGTTTTGGGTTAGGTTTAGGGTTAGGGTTCAGGTTAAGGTTCGGGTTAGGTTTAGGTTTAGGGTTAGGGTTCGGTTTAGGGTTAGGGTTAGGGTTAGGTTTCGGGTTAGGGTTAGGTTTCGGGTTCGGGTTAGGGTTAGGGTTAGGGTTAGGGTTCGGATTAGGGTTAGGGTTAGGGTTCGGGTTAGGGTTCGGGTTCGGGTTAGGGTTAGGGTTAGGGTTCGGGTTAGGGTTAGGGTTAGGGTTCGGGTTAGGGTTCGGGTTAGGGTTAGGGTTAGGGTTCAGGTTAGGGTTAGGGTTCCGGTTAGGGTTAGGGTTCGGGTTAGGGGTTAGGGTTACGGTTCGGGTTACGGTTAGGGTTAGGGTTAGGGTTCATGTTAGGGTTAGGGTTTGGGTTAGGGTTAGGGTTAGGGTTCTGGTTAGGGTTAGGTTTCGGGTTAGGGTTAGTGTTAGGTTTAGGGTTCGGGTTCGGGTTAGGGTTAGGTGTTAGGGTTCGGGTTCGGGTTAGTGTTAGGGTTAGGTTTCGGGTTCGGATTATGGTTAGGGTTGGGGTTCGGGATAGGGTTCGGGTTAGGGTTCGGGTTAGTGTTAGGGTTAGGGTTAGGTTTCGGGTTCGGGGTTAGGGTTAGGGTTAGGGTTCGGGTTAGGGTTAGGGTTCGGGTTAAGATTAGGGTTCGAGTTAGGGTTCGGGTTAGGGTTTGGGTTAGAGTTAGGGTTAGGGTTAGGGTTCGGGTTCGGGTTAGGGTTCGGGTTCGTGTTGGGTTCGGTTTAGGGTTAGGGTTAGGGTTAGGGTTCGGGTTAGGGTTAGGGTTCGGGATAGGGTTAGGGTTAGGTTTCGGGTTAGGGTTAGGGTTAAGGGTTAGGGTTAGGGTCGAGTTAGATTTCGGGTTAGGGTTCTGGTTAGTGTTAGGGTTAGGGTTAGGTTTCGGGTTAGGGTTCGAGTTAGGGTTCGGGTTAGGGTTAGGGTTAGGGTTCGGGTTAGGATTAGGGTTAGGGTTCGGGTTAGGTTTAGGGTTTGGGTTAGGGTAAGGGATTAGGGATAGGGTTAGGGTTAGGGTTAGGGTTAGGGTTCGGGTTAGGGATAGGGTTAGGGTAAGGGTTAGGGTTCGGGTTAGGGTTAGGGTTAGGGTTCGGGTTAGGGTTAGGGTTAGGGTTAGGGGTTAGGGTTAGGTTTAGGGTTAGGGTTAGGATTCGGGTTAGCGTTAGGTTTCGGATTAGGGTTAGGGTTAGGTTTAGGGTTAGGGTTAGGGTTCGGGTTAGGGTTAGGGTTAGGGTTAGGGTTAGGGTTCGGGTTAGGGTTAGGGTTAGGTTTAGGGTTCAGGTTAGGGTTAGGGTTAGGGTTAGGGTTAGGGTTCGGGTTAGGGTTCGGGTTAGGTTTTGGGTTAGGGTTCTGGTTAGGTTTAGGGTTAGGGTTCGGTTTAGGGTTCGGGTTAGGGTTTGGGTTAGGTTTAGTGTTAGGGTTAGCGTTAGGGTTCGGGTTAGGGTTAGGGTTCGGGTTAGGGTTAGGGTTAGTGTTAGGGTTAGGGTTCGGGTTAGAGTTAGGATTCGGGTTAGGGTTAGGGTTAGGGTTAGGGTTAGGGTTAGGGTTAGATTAGGTTTAGGTTTGGGTCAGGGTTAGGGTTAGGGTTCGGGTTCGGGTTCGGGTTAGGGTTAGGGTTCGGGTTTCGGGTTAGGGTTAGGGTTCGGGTTAGGGTTCGCGTTTGGGTTAGGGTTTGGGTTAGGGTTTGGGTTAGGGTTAGGGTTAGGGTTAGGGTTCGGGTTAGGGTTCGGGTTAGGGTTAGGGTTAGGATTCGGGTTAGGGTTAGGTTTGGGTTCGGGTTAGGGTTAGGGTTCGGATTAGGGTTAGGGTTTAGGGGTATGGTTAGGGTTCGGGTTAGGGTTCCGGATAGTGTTAGGATTCGGGTAAAGGGTTAGGGTTCGGGTTCGTGTTCGGTTTAGGGTTAGGGTTTCGGTTAGGGTTAGGGTTAGGGTTCGGGTTAGGTTTAGGGTTAGGGTTAGGGTTAGGGTTCGCGTTAGTGTTCGGGTTAGGGTTCGGTTTAGGGTTAGGGTTAGGGTTCGGGGTAGGGTTCGGGTTAGGTTTAGGGTTAGGGTTCGGGTTAGGTTTAGGGTTAGGGTTCGGGTTAGGGTTCGGGTTAGGGTTCGGGTTAGGTTTAGGGCTAGGGTGAGCGTTAGGGTTCGGGTAGGGTTAGGGTTCGGGTTAGGGTTAGGGTTAGGTTTAGGTTTAGGGTTCGGGTTAGGTTTCGGGTTATGGTTCGGGTTAGAGTTTGGATTCGGGTTAGGGTTAGGTTTAGGGTTAGGGTTAGGGTTCGGGTTAGGGTTAGGGTTAGGATTAGGTCTGGGTTCGGGTTAGGGTTCGGGTTCGGGTTCGGGTTAGGGTTAGGGTTCGGGTTCGGGTTAGGGTTCGGGTTCGGGTTAGGGTTCGGGTTCGGGTTAGGGTTAGGGGTTGGGTTCGGGTTAGGGTTCGGGTTAGGGTTTTGGTTAGGTTTAGGGTTAGGTTTCGGGTTAGGTTTCGGGTTAGGGTTCGGGTTAGGTTTAGTGTTAGGGTTAGCGTTAGTGTTCGGGTTAGGGTTAGGGTTCGGGTTAGGGTTAGGTTTAGGGTTAGGGTTAGGGTTCGGTTTAGGGTTCGGGTTAGGGTTCGGGTTAGAGTTAGGATTCGGTTTAGGGTTAGGGTTAGGGTTAGGGTTCGGGTTAGGGTTCGGGTTAGGGTTAGGGTTAGGGTTAGGTTTAGGTTTCGGGTTAGGGTTCGGTTTAGGGTTCGGGTTAGGTTTAGGGTTCGGGTGAGGGTTAGGTTTAGGGTTAGAGTTAGGGTTAGGGTTAGGGTTCGGGTTAGGGTTAGGGTTAGGGTTAGGGTTCGGGTCCGGGTTAGGGTTAGGGTTAGTGTTCAGGTTAGGGTTAGGGTTAGGGTTCGGGTTAGGGTTAGGGTTAGTGTTCGGGTTAGGTTTAGGGTTAGGGTTCGGGTTCGGGTTAGGGTTAGTGTTCGGGTTAGGGTTCGGGTTAGGGTTAGGGTTAGGGTTCGGGTTAGGGTTAGGTTTCGGGTTAGGGTTAGGGTTCGGGTTAGGGGTTAGGGTTACGGTTCGGGTTAGGGTTAGGTTTAGGGTTAGGGTTCATGTTAGGTTTAGGGTTCGGGTTAGGGTTAGGGTTTGGGTTCGGGTTAGGGTTAGGGTTCGGGTTTGGGTTAGGGTTAGGGTTAGGTTTAGGGTTCGGGTTCGGGTTAGGGTTAGGTGTTAGGGTTCGGGTTCGGGTTATGGTTAGGTTTAGGTTTCGGGTTAGGGTTAGGGGTTAGTGTTAGGGTTAGGGTTAGGGTTAGGGTTAGGGTTCGGATTAGGTTTCGGTTAGGGTTAGGGTTAGGGTTCGGTTTAGGTTTAGGGTTAGGGTAAGGGTTAGGGTTAGGGTTCGGGTTCGGGTTAGGGTTAGGGTTCAGGTTAAGGTTCGGGTTAGGGTTAGGGTTAGGGTTCGGGTTAGGGTTAGGGTTAGGGTTAGTGTTCGGGTTCGGTTTAGGTTTCGGGTTCGGGTTAGGGTTAGGGTTAGGGTTAGGGTTAGGGTTCGGATTAGGGTTAGGGTTAGGGTTCGGGTTAGGTTTCAGGTTCTGGTTAGGATTAGGTTTAGGGTTCGGGTTAGGGTTAGGGTTAGGGTTCAGGTTAGGGTTCGGGTTAGGGTTAGGGTTAGGGTTAGGGTTAGGGTTCGGTTTAGGGTTCGGGTTAGGGTTAGGGTTAGGGTTCGGGTTAGGGTTAGGTTTAGGGTTCGGGTTAGGGTTAGGGTTAGGGTTCGGGTTAGGGTTAGGTTTCGGGTTAGGTTTCGGGTTAGGGTTAGGATTCGGGTAAGGGGTTAGGGTTCGGGTTAGGGTTAGGATTCGGGTAAGGGGTTATGGTTCGGTTTTGGGTTAGGGTTAGTGTTAGGGTTCTGGTTAAGGTTAGGGTTAGGGTTCGGGTTAGTGTTAGGGTTAGGGTTACGGTTCGGGTTAGGGTTAGGGTTAGGGTTAGTGTTCGGGTTCGGGTTAGGGTTAGGGTTCGGGTTAGGTTTCGGAATAGTGTTAGGGTTAGGGTTCGGGTTCGGGTTCGGGTTCGGGTTAGGGTTAGGGTTAGGGTTAGTGTTCGGGTTCGGGTTAGGGTTAGGGTTAGGGTTCGGGTTAGAGTTAGGTTTAGGGTTAGGGTTAGGGGTAGGGTTCGTGTTAGGGTTCGGGTTAGGGTTAGGGTTAGGGTTCGGGTTCGGGTTCGGGTTAGGGTTCGGATTAGGGTTAGGGTTAGGGTTAGGGTTAGGGTTCGGGTTAGGTTTAGGTTTAGGGTTAGGGTTCGGGTTAGGGTTAGGGTTAGGGTTAGGTTTCGGGTTAGGGTTAGGTTTCGGGTTCGGGTTAGGTTTAGGGTTAGGGTTAGGGTTCGGATTAGGGTTAGGGTTAGGATTCGGGTTAGGGTTCGGGTTAGGGTTAGGGTTCGGGTTAGGGGTTAGGGTTACGGTTCGGGTTACGGTTAGGGTTAGGGTTAGGGTTCATGTTAGGGTTAGGGTTTGGGTTAGGGTTGGTGTTAGGGTTCGTGTTAGGGTTAGGGTTCGGGTTAGGGTTAGGGTTAGGTTAAGGGTTCGGGTTTGGGTTAGGGTTAGGTGTTAGGGTTCGGGTTCGGGTTAGGGTTAGGGTTAGGTTTCGGGTTCGGGTTATGGTTAGGGTTGGGGTTCGGAATAGGGTTCGGGTTAGGGTTCGGGTTAGGGTTAGGGTTAGGTTTCGGGTTCGGGGTTAGGGTTAGGGTTAGGGTTCGGGTTTGGGTTAGGGTTTGGGTTAGGGTAAGGGTTAGGTTTCGGGTTCGGGTTAGGGTTCGGGTTAGGGTTAGGTTTCGAGTTAGGGTTCGGGTTAGGGTTTGGGTTAGAGTTAGGGTTACGGTTAGGGTTCGGGTTCGGGTTAGGGTTCGGGTTCGTGTTGGGTTCGGTTTAGGGTTAGGGTTAGGGTTAGGGTTCGGGTTAGGTTTAGGGTTCGGGATAGGGTTAGGGTTAGGTTTCGGGTTAGGGTTAGTGTTAAGGGTTAGGGTTAGGGTCGAGTTAGATTTCGGGTTAGGGTTCTGGTTAGGGTTAGGGTTAGGCTTAGGTTTCGGGTTAGGGTTCGAGTTAGGGTTCGGGTTAGGGTTAGGGTTAGGGTTCGGGTTAGGATTAGGGTTAGGGTTCGGGTTAGGTTTAGGGTTTGGGTTAGGGTAAGGGGTTAGGGTTAGGGTTAGGGTGAGGGTTAGGGTTAGGGTTCGGGTTAGGGATAGGGTTAGGGTTAGGGTTAGGGTTCGGGTTAGGATTAGGGTTAGGGTTCGGGTTAGGGTTAGGGTTAGGGTAAGGTTGTAGGGTTAGAGTTAGGGTTAGGGTTCGGGTTAGGGTTAGGGTTAGGGTTCGGGTTAGGGTTAGGGTTCGGGTTAGGGTTAGGGTTAGCGTTAGGTTTAGGTTTCGGGTTAGGGTTCGGTTTAGGGTTCGGGTTAGGGTTAGGGTTCGGGTGAGGGTTAGGTTTAGGGTTAGAGTTAGGGTTAGGGTTAGGGTTCGGGTTAGGGTTAGGGTTAGGGTTAGGGTTAGGGTTCGGGTTAGGGTTAGGGTTAGTGTTCGGGTTAGGGTTCGGGTTCGGATTAGGGTTAGGGGTTAGTGTTCAGGTTAGTTTTAGGGTTAGGGTTCGCGTTAGGGTTAGGTTTAATGTTCGGGTTAGGTTTAGGGTTAGGGTTTGGGTTCGGGTTAGGGTTAGGGTTCGGGTTAGGTTTAGGGTTAGGGTTCGGGTTAGGGTTAGGGTTCGGGTTAGGGTTAGTGTTAGGATTAGGGTTCTTGTTAGGGTTAGGGTTCGGGTTAGGGTTAGGTTTAGGGTTCGGGTTAGGTTTAGGGTTAGGGTTCGGATTAGGGTTAGGGTTAGGGTTAGGGTTAGGGTTTGGGTTAGGGTTAGGGTTAGGGTTCGGTTTAGGGTTAGGGTTAGGGTTTGGGTTAGGGTTAGGGTTAGGGTTAGTGTTCGGGTTAGGGTTCGGGTTAGGGTTAGGGTTAGGATTCGGGTTAGGTTTAGGATTAGGTTTCGGGTTAGGGTTAGGGTTCGGGTTAGGGTTAGGTTTAGGGTTCGGGTTAGGGTTAGGGTTAGGGTTCGGGTTAGGTTTAGGGTTCAGGTTAGGGTTAGGGTTACGGTTAGGGTTAGGGTTAGTGTTCGGGTTCGTGTTAGGCTTAGGGTTCGGGTTAGGTTTCGGAAGAGGGTTAGGGGTTAGGTTCGAGTTAGGTTTCGGGTTCGGGTTCGGGTTAGGGTTAGGGTTAGGGTTAGGGTTCGGGTTAGGGTTAGGGTTAGGGTTAGGGGTTAGTGTTAGGTTCGGGTTAGGGTTATTGTTAGGGTTACGTTTCGGGTTAGGGTTAGGGTTAGGGTTCGGGTTAGGGTTAGGGTTAGGGTTAGCGTTCGGGTTAGGGTTAGGGTTAGGGTTCGGGTTAGGGATCGGGTTAGGGTTCGGGTTAGGGTTCGGGTTAGGGTTAGGGTTCGGGTTAGGGTTCGGGTAAGGGTTCGGGTTAGGGTTGGTGTTAGGGTTAGTGTTAGGGTTAGTGTTCGGTTTCGGGTTAGGGTTAGGGTTAGTGTTCGGGTTAGTGTTAGGCTTAGGGTTCGGGTTAGGTTTCGGAATAGGGTTAGGGTTAGGGTTAGGGTTATGGTTCGTGTTAGGGTTCGGGTTAGGTTTCGGGTTAGGGTTCGGGTTCGGGTTCGGGTTAGGGTTAGGGTTAGGGTTCGGGTTAGGGTTCGGGTTAGGGTTAGGGTTAGGGGTAGGTTTCGGGTTAGGGTTAGGGTTCGGGTTAGGGTTAGGGTTCGGGTTAGGTTTAGGGTTCGGGTTCGGGTTAGGTGTTAGGGTTCGGGTTCAGGTTAGGGTTAGGGTTAGGTTTCGGGTTAGGTTTAGGGGTTAGAGTTAGGGTTAGGGTTAGGGTTAGGGTTCGAATTAGGGTTAGGGTTAGGGTTCGGGTTCGGGTTACGGTTAGGGTTCAGGTTAAGGTTCGGGTTAGGGTTAGGGTTAGGGTTAGGGTTCGGGTTAGGGTTAGGGTTAGGTTTAGGGTTCGGGTTCGGGTTAGGTTTCGGGTTCGGGTTAGGGTTAGGGTTAGGGTTAGGGTTAGGGTTCGGATTAGGGTTAGGGTTAGGGTTCGGGTTAGGGTTCAGGTTCGGGTTAGGATTAGGTTTAGGGTTCAGGTTAGGGTTAGGGTTAGGGTTCAGGTTAGGGTTCGGGTTAGGGTTAGGGTTAGGGTTAGGGTTAGGGTTAGGGTTCGGTTTAGGGTTCGGGTTAGGGTTAGGGTTAGGGTTCAGGTTAGGGTTAGGGTTAGGTTCGGGTTAGGGTTAGGGTTAGGGTTCGGGTTAGGGTTAGGTTTCGGGTTAGGTTGCGGGTTAGGGTTAGGATTCGGGTAAGGGGTTAGGGTTCGGGTTAGGGTTAGGATTCGGGTAAGGGGTTATGGTTCGGGTTAGGGTTAGCGTTAGTGTTAGGGTTCTGGTTAAGGTTAGGGTTAGGGTTCGGGTTAGGGTTAGGGTTAGGGTTACGGTTCGGGTTAGGTTTAGGGTTAGGGTTAGTGTTCGGGTTCGGGTTAGGGTTAGGGTGCGGGTTAGGTTTCGGAATAGTGTGAAGGTTAGCGTTCGGGTTAGGGTTCGTGTTCGGGTTAGGGTTCGGGTTCGGGTTCGGTTTTGGGTTAGGGTTAGGGTTAGTGTTCGGGTTCGGGTTAGGGTTAGGGTTAGGGTTCGGGTTAGGGTTAGGGTTAGGGTTAGGGTTAGGGTTAGGGTTAGGGTTAGGGGTAGGGTTCGGGTTAGGGTTCGGGTTAGGGTTAGGGTTAGGGTTCGGGTTAGGGTTCGGGTTAGGGTTCGGGTTAGGGTTAGGTTTAGGGTTAGGGTTAGGGTTCGGTTTAGGGTTAGGGTTCGGTTTAGGGTTAGGGTTACGGTTCGGTTTAGGGTTAGGTTTCGGGTTAGGGTTAGGGTTCGGGTTAGGGGTTAGTGTTAGGGTTCGGGTTAGGGTTAGGGTTAGGGTTAGGGTTCATGTTAGGGTTAGGGTTCGGGTTAGGGTTAGGGTTCGGGTTAGGGTTAGGGTTAGGGTTCGGGTTCGGGTTCGGGTTAGGGTTAGGGTTAGGTTTAATTTTAGGGTTCGGTTTCGGGTTAGGGTTAGGGGTTAGGGTTCGGGTTCGGGTTAGGGTTAGAGTTAGGTTTCGGGTGAGGGTTAGGGGTTAGTGTTAGGGTTAGGGTTAGGGTTAGGGTTAGGGTTAGGGTTCGGATTATGGTTCGGTTAGGGTTAGGGTTAGGTTTCGGGTTAGGGTTAGGGTTAGGGTTAGGTTTCGGGTTAGGTTTAGGGTTAGGATTCAGGTTAAGGTTCGGGTTAGGTTTAGGTTTAGGGTTAGGGTTCGGTTTAGGGTTAGGGTTAGGGTTCGGATTAGGGTTAGGGTTAGGGTTCGGGTTAGGGTTCGGGTTCGGGTTAGGGTTAGGGTTAGGGTTCGGGTTAGGGTTAGGGTTAGGGTTAGGGTTCGGGTTAGGGTTCGGGTTAGGGTTAGGGTTAGGGTTCGGGTTAGGGTTAGGGTTCCGGTTAGGGTTAGGGTTCGGGTTAGGGGTTAGGGTTACGGTTCGGGTTACGGTTAGGGTTAGGGTTAGGGTTCATGTTAGGGTTAGGGTTTGGGTTAGGGTTAGGGTTAGGGTTCTGTTTAGGGTTAGGTTTCGGGTTAGGGTTAGGGTTAGGTTTAGGGTTCGGGTTCGGGTTAGGGTTAGGTGTTAGGGTTCGGGTTCGGGTTAGGGTTAGGGTTAGGTTTCGGGTTCGGGTTATGGTTAGGGTTGGGGTTCGGGATAGGGTTCGGGTTAGGGTTCGGGTTAGTGTTAGGGTTAGGGTTAGGTTTCGGGTTCGGGGTTAGGGTTAGGGTTAGGGTTCGGGTTAGGGTTAGGGTTCGGGTTAAGATTAGGTTTCGAGTTAGGGTTCGGGTTAGGGTTTGGGTTAGAGTTAGGGTTAGGGTTAGGGTTCGGGTTCGGGTTAGGGTTCGGGTTCGTGTTGGGTTCGGTTTAGGGTTAGGGTTAGGGTTAGGGTTCGGGTTAGGGTTAGGGTTCGGGATAGGGTTAGGGTTAGGTTTCGGGTTAGGGTTAGGGTTAAGGGTTAGGGTTAGGGTCGAGTTAGAGTTCGGGTTAGGGTTCTGGTTAGTGTTAGGGTTAGGGTTAGGTTTCGGGTTAGGGTTCGATTTAGGGTTCGGGTTAGGGTTAGGGTTAGGGTTCGGGTTAGGATTAGGGTTAGGGTTCGGGTTAGGTTTAGGGTTTGGGTTAGGGTAAGGGATTAGGGATAGGGTTAGGGTTAGGGTTAGGGTTAGGGTTCGGGTTAGGGATCGGGTTAGGGTTAGGGTTAGGGTTCGGGTTAGGGTTAGGGTTAGGGTTCGGGTTAGGGTTAGGGTTAGGGTTAGGGTTAGGGGTTAGGGTTAGGTTTAGGGTTAGGGTTAGGATTCGGGTTAGCGTTAGGTGTCGGATTAGGGTTAGGGTTAGGTTTAGGGTTAGGGTTAGGGTTCGGGTTAGGGTTAGGGTTAGGGTTCGGGTTAGGTTTCGGGTTAGGGTTAGGGTTAGGGTTAGGGTTAGGGTTCGGGTTAGGGTTCGGGTTAGGGTTAGGGTTAGGTTTCGGGTTAGGTTTCGGGTTAGGGTTCGGGTTAGGGTTAGGGTTAGGGTTAGGGTTAGGGTTCGGGTTAGGGTTAGTGTTCGGGTTAGGGTTAGGGTTAGCGTTAGGTTTAGGTTTCGGGTTAGGGTTCGGTTTAGGGTTCGGGTTAGGTTTAGGGTTCGGGTGAGGGTTAGGTTTAGGGTTAGAGTTAGGGTTAGGGTTAGGGTTCGGGTTAGGGTTAGGGTTAGGGTTAGGGTTAGGGTTAGGGTTCGGGTTAGGGTTAGGTTTAGTGTTCGGGTTAGGGTTCGGGTTAGGGTTTGGGTTAGGGGTTAGTGTTCAGGTTCGGGTTAGGGTTAGGGTTCGGGTTAGGGTTAGGGTTAGTGTTCGGGTTAGGTTTAGGGTTAGGGTTCGGGTTCGGGTTAGGGTTAGTGTTCGGGTTAGGGTTAGGGTTCGGGTTAGGGTTAGGGTTAGGGTTCGGGTTAGGGTTAGGTTTCGGGTTAGGGTTAGGGTTCAGGTTAGGGGTTAGGGTTACGGTTCGGGTTAGGGTTAGGTTTAGGGTTAGGGTTCATGTTAGGTTTAGGGTTCGGGTTAGGGTTAGGGTTTGGGTTCGGGTTAGGGTTAGGGTTCAGGTTTGGGTTAGGGTTAGGGTTAGGTTTAGGGTTCGGGTTCGGGTTAGGGTTACGTGTTAGGGTTCGGGTTCGGGTTAGGGTTAGGGTTAGGTTTCGGGTTAGGGTTAGGGGTTAGTGTTAGTGTTAGGGTTAGGGTTAGGGTTAGGGTTCGGATTAGGTTTCGGTTAGGGTTAGGGTTCGGGTTAGGGTTAGGGTTAGGGTTAGGGTTCGGGTTCGGGTTAGGGTTAGGGTTAGTGTTCGGGTTAGGGTTCGGGTTAGGGTTAGGGTTAGGGGTTAGTGTTCAGGTTCGGGTTAGGGTTAGGGTTCGGGTTAGGGTTAGGGTTAGTGTTCGGGTTAGGTTTAGGGTTAGGGTTCGGGTTCGGGTTAGGGTTAGTGTTCGGGTTAGGGTTAGGGTTCGGGTTAGGGTTAGGGTTAGGGTTCGGGTTAGGGTTAGGTTTCGGGTTAGGGTTAGGGTTCAGGTTAGGGGTTAGGGTTACGGTTCGGGTTAGGGTTAGGTTTAGGGTTAGGGTTCATGTTAGGTTTAGGGTTCGGGTTAGGGTTAGGGTTTGGGTTCGGGTTAGGGTTAGGGTTCAGGTTTGGTTTAGGGTTAGGGTTAGGTTTAGGGTTCGGGTTCGGGTTAGGGTTACGTGTTAGGGTTCGGGTTCGGGTTAGGGTTAGGGTTAGGTTTCGGGTTAGGGTTAGGGGTTAGTGTTAGTGTTAGGGTTAGGGTTAGGGTTAGGGTTCGGATTAGGTTTCGGTTAGGGTTAGGGTTCGGGTTAGGGTTAGGGTTAGGGTTAGGGTTCGGGTTCGGGTTAGGGTTAGGGTTAGGGTTAGTGTTTGGGTTCGGGTTAGGTTTCGGGATCGGGTTAGGGTTAGGGTTAGGGTTAGGGTTCGGATTAGGGTTAGGGTTAGGGTTCGGGTTAGGTTTCAGGTTCTGGTTAGGATTAGGTTTAGGGTTCGGGTTAGGGTTAGGGTTAGGGTTCAGGTTAGGGTTCGGGTTAGGATTAGGGTTAGGGTTAGGGTTAGGGTTCGGTTTAGGGTTCGGTTTAGGGTTAGGGTTAGGGTTCGGGTTCGGGTTAGGTTTAGGGTTCGGGTTAGGGTTAGGGTTAGGGTTCGGGTTAGGGTTAGGTTTCGGGTTAGGTTTCGGGTTAGGGTTAGGATTCGGGTAAGGGTTTAGGGTTCGGGTTAGGGTTAGGATTCGGGTAAGGGGTTATGGTTCGGGTTCGGGTTAGGGTTAGTGTTAGGGTTCTGGTTAAGGTTAGGGTTAGGGTTCGGGTTAGGGTTAGGGTTAGGGTTACGGTTCGGGTTAGGGTTAGGGTTAGGGTTAGTGTTCGGGTTCGGGTTAGGGTTAGGGTTCAGGTTAGGTTTCGGAATAGTGTTAGGGTTAGGGTTAGGGTTCGGGTTCGGGTTCGGGTTAGGGTTAGGGTTAGGTTTAGTGTTCGGGTTCGGGTTAGGGTTAGGGTTAGGGTTCGGGTTAGGGTTAGGTTTAGGGTTAGGGTTAGGGGTAGGGTTCGGGTTAGGGTTCGGGTTAGGGTTAGGGTTAGGGATCGGGTTAGGGTTCGGGTTAGGGTTCGGGTTCGGGTTAGGGTTAGGGTTAGGGTTAGGGTTCGGGTTAGGTTTAGGTTTAGGGTTAGGGTTCGGGTTAGGGTTAGGGTTAGGGTTAGGTTTCGGGTTAGGGTTAGGGTTAGGGTTCGGGTTAGGGTTCGGGTTAGGGTTAGGGTTAAGGTTAGGGTTAGGGTTAGGGTTATGGTTCGGGTTAGGGTTCGGGTTAGGGTTAGGGTTCGGGTTAGGGGTTAGGGTTACGGTTCGGGTTACGGTTAGGGTTAGGGTTAGGGTTCATGTTAGGGTTAGGGTTTGGGTTAGGGTTGGTGTTAGGGTTCGGGTTAGGGTTAGGGTTCGGGTTAGGGTTAGGGTTAGGTTTAGGGTTCGGTTTCGGGTTAGGGTTAGGTGTTAGGTTTCGGGTTCGGGTTCGGGTTAGGGTTAGGTTTCGGGTTCGGGTTATGGTTAGGGTTGGGGTTCGGGATAGGGTTCGGGTTAGGGTTCGGGTTAGGGTTAGGGTTAGGGTTAGGTTTCGGCTTCGGGGTTAGGGTTAGGGTTAGGGTTCGGGTTAGGGTTAGGGTTCGGGTTAGGGTTAGGGTTAGGGTTCGGGTTCGGGTTAGGGTTCGGGTTAGGGTTAGGGTTCGAGTTAGGGTTCGGGTTAGGGTTTGGGTTAGAGTTAGGGTTAGGGTTAGGGTTCGGGTTCGGGTTAGGTTTCGGGTTCGTGTTGGGTTCGGTTTAGGGTTAGGGTTAGGGTTAGGTTTCGGGTTAGGTTTAGGGTTCGGGATAGGGTTAGGGTTAGGTTTCGGGTTAGGGTTAGGGTTAAGGGTTAGGGTTAGGGTCGAGTTAGAGTACGGGTTAGGGTTCTGGTTAGGGTTTGGGTTAGGGTTAGGTTTCGGGTTAGGGTTCGAGTTAGGGTTCGGGTTAGGGTTAGGGTTAGGGTTCGGGTTAGGATTAGGGTTAGGGTTCGGGTTAGGTTTAGGGTTTGGGTTAGGGTAAGGGGTTAGGGTTAGGGTTAGGGTTAGGGTTAGGGTTAGGGTTCGGGTTAGGGATAGGGTTAGGGTTAGGGTTAGGGTTCGGGTTAGGGTTAGGGTTAGGGTTCGTGTTTGGGTTAGGGTTAGGGTTAGGGTTAGGGTTAGGGTAAGGTTGTAGGGTTAGAGTTAGGGTTAGGGTTAGGGTTAGGGGTTAGGGTTAAGGTTAGGGTTAGGGATAGGGTTCGGGTTAGCGTTAGGTTTCGGATTAGGGTTAGGGTTAGGTTTAGGGTTAGGGTAGGGTTCGGGTTAGGGTTAGGGTTAGGGTTAGGGTTAGGGTTCGGGTTAGGGTTAGGGTTAGTGTTCATGTTAGGGTTAGGGTTAGGGTTAGGTTTAGGGTTCGGGTTAGGGTTCGGGTTAGGGTTCGGGTTAGGTTTAGGGTTAGGGTTCGGGTTAGGTTTAGGGTTAGGGTTCGGTTACGGGTTCGGGTTAGGGTTTGGGTTAGGTTTAGGGTTAGGTTTAGCGTTAGGGTTCGGGTTAGGGTTAGGGTTCGGGTTAGGGTTAGGGTTAGGGTTAGGGTTAGGGTTCGGGTTAGGGTTCGGGTTTGGGTTCGGGTTAGAGTTAGGATTCGGGTTAGGGTTAGGTTTAGGGTTAGGGTTAGGGTTCGGATTAGGGTTAGGGTTAGATTAGGTTTAGGGTTCGGGTCAGGGTTAGGGTTAGGGTTCGGGTTCGGGTTCGGGTTAGGGTTCGGGTTTCGGGTTAGCGTTAGGGTTCGGGTTAGGGTTAGGGTTAGTATTCGGGTTAGGGTTAGGGTTGGGTTCGGATTAGGGTTAGGGTTCGGATTAGGGTTAGTGTTTAGGGTTAGGGTTAGGGTTCGGGTTAGGGTTCCGGATAGGGTTAGGATTCGGGTAAAGGGTTAGGGTTCGGGTTCGGGTTCGGGTTAGGGTTAGGGTTCCGGTTAGGGTTAGGGTTAGGGTTCGGGTTAGGTTTAGGGTTAGGGTTAGGGTTAGGGTTCGGGTTAGTGTTCGGGTTAGGGTTCGGTTTAGGGTTAGGTTTAGGGTTCGGGGTAGGTTTCGGGTTAGGTTTAGGGTTAGGTTTCGGGTTAGGTTTAGGGTTAGGGTTCGGGTTAGGGTTCGGGTTAGGGTTCGGGTTAGGTTTAGGGTTAGGGTTAGCGTTAGGGTTCGGGTTAGGGTTCGGGTTCGGGTTAGGGTTAGGGTTAGGGTTAGGGTTAGGGTTAGGGTTCGAGTTAGGGTTAGGGTTCGGGTTAGGGTTAGGGTTAGGGTTAGGTTTAGGTTTCGGGTTAGGGTTCGGTTTAGGGTTCGGGTTAGGTTTAGGGTTCGGGTGAGGGTTAGGTTTAGGGTTAGAGTTAGGGTTCGGTTTAGGGTTCGGGTTAGGGTTAGGGTTAGGGTTTGAGTTAGTGTTAGGGTTAGGGTTATTGTTAGGGTTAGGGTTCGGATTAGGTTTCGGTTAGGGTTAGGGTTAGGGTTCGGGTTAGGGTTAGGGTTAGGGTAAGGGTTAGGGTTAGGGTTCGGGTTCGGGTTAGGGTTAGGGTTCAGGTTAAGGTTCGGGTTAGGGTTAGGGTTAGGGTTAGGGTTCGGGTTAGGGTTAGGGTTAGGGTTAGTGTTCGGGTTCGGGTTAGGTTTCGGGTTCGGGTTAGGGTTAGGGTTAGGGTTAGGGTTAGGGTTCGGATTAGGGTTGGGGTTAGGGTTCGGGTTAGGTTTCAGGTTCTGGTTAGGATTAGGTTTAGGGTTCGGGTTAGGGTTAGGGTTAGGGTTCAGGTTAGGGTTCGGGTTAGGTTTAGGGTTAGGGTTAGGGTTAGGGTTAGGGTTCGGTTTAGGGTTCGGGTTAGGGTTAGGGTTAGGGTTCGGGTTAGGGTAAGGTTTAGGGTTCGGGTTAGGGTTAGGGTTAGGGTTCGGGTTAGGGTTAGGTTTCGGGTTAGGTTTCGGGTTAGGGTTAGGATTCGGGTAAGGTGTTAGGGTTCGGGTTAGGGTTAGGATTCGGGTAAGGGGTTATGGTTCGGGTTCGGGTTAGGGTTAGTGTTAGGGTTCTGGTTAAGGTTAGGGTTAGGGTTCGGGTTAGGGTTAGGGTTAGGGTTACGGTTCGGGTTAAGGTTAGGGTTAGGGTTAGTGTTCGGGTTCGGGTTAGGGTTAGGGTTCGGGTTAGGTTTCGGAATAGTGTTAGGGATAGGGTTCGGGTTCGGGTTCGGGTTCGGGTTCGGGTTAGGGTTAGGGTTCGGGTTAGGGTTAGGTTTAGGGTTAGGGTTAGGGGTAGGGTTCGGGTTAGGGTTCGGGTTAGGGTTAGGGTTAGGGTTCGGGTTAGGGTTCGGGTTAGGGTTCGGGTTAGGGTTAGGGTTAGGGTTAGGGTTAGGGTTAGGGTTCGGTTTAGGGTTAGGGTTCGGTTTAGGGATAGGGTTAGGGTTAGGGTTAGGGTTAGGTTTCGGGTTAGGGTTAGGGTTCGGGTTAGTGGTTAGTGTTAGGTTTCGGGTTAGGGTTAGGGTTAGTGTTAGGGTTCATGTTAGGGTTAGGGTTCGGGTTAGGGTTAGGGTTCGGGTCAGGGTTAGGGTTAGGGTTCGGGTTCATGTTAGGGTTAGGGTTCGGTTTAGGGTTAGGGTTCGGGTCAGGGTTAGGGTTAGGGTTAGGGGTTAGGGTTCGGGTTCGGGTTAGGGTTAGGGTTAGGTGTCGGGTGAGGTTTAGGGGTTAGTGTTAGGGTTAGGGTTAGGGTAGGGTTAGGGTTCGGATTAGGGTTCGGTTAGGGTTAGGGTTAGGGTTCGGGTTAGGGTTAGGGTTAGGGTGAGGGTTAGGGTTCGGTTTAGGGTTAGGGTTAGGGTTCAGGTTAAGGTTCGGGTTAGGTTTAGGTTTAGGGTTAGGGATCGGGTTAGGGTTAGGGTTAGGGTTAGGTTTCGGGTTAGGGTTAGTTTTCGGGTTCGGGTTAGGGTTAGGGTTAGGGTTAGGGTTAGGGTTAGGGTTCGGATTAGGGTTAGGGTTAGGGTTCGGGTTAGGTTTCGAGTTAGGGTTAGGGTTAGGGTTAGGGTTAGGGTTAGGGTTATGGTTCGGTTTAGGGTTCGGGTTAGGGTTCGGGTTAGGGTTAGGGTTCGGGTTAGGGTTAGGGTTCGGGTTAGGGGTTAGGGTTACGGTTCGGGTTACGGTTAGGGTTAGGGTTAGGGTTCATGTTAGGGTTGGTGTTAGGGTTCGGGTTAGGGTTAGGTTTCGGGTTAGGGTTAGGGGTTAGTGTTAGGGTTAGGGTTAGGGTTAGGGTTAGGGTTCGGATTAGGTTTCGGTTAGGCTTAGGGTTAGGGTTCGGGTTAGGTTTAGGATGAGGGTAAGGGTTAGGTTTAGGGTTCGGGTTCGGGTTAGGGTTCAGGTTAAGGTTCGGGTTAGGGTTAGGGTTAGGGTTAGGGTTCGGGTTAGGGTTAGGGTTAGGGTTAGGGTTCGGGTTCGGGTTAGGTTTCGGGTTCGGGTTAGGGTTAGTGTTAGGGTTCGGGTTAGGGTTCAGGTTCGGGTTAGGATTAGGTTTAGGTTTCGGGTTAGGGTTAGGGTTAGGTTTCAGGTTAGGGTTCGGGTTAGGGTTAGGGTTAGGGTTCGGGTTAGGGTTAGGGTTAGGGTTCAGTTTAGGGTTCGGGTTAGGGTTAGGGTTAGGGTTCGGGTTAGGGTTAGGTTTAGGGTTCGGTTTAGGGTTAGGGTTAGGGTTCGGGTTAGGGTTAGGTTTCGGGTTAGGTTTCGGGTTAGGGTTAGGATTCGGGTAAGGGGTTAGGGTTCGGGTTAGGGTTAGGATTCGGGTAAGCGGTTATGGTTCGGGTTCGGGTTAGGGTTAGTGTTAGGGTTCTGGTTAAGGTTAGGGTTAGGGTTCGGGTTAGGGTTATGGTTAGGGTTACGGTTCGGGTTCGGGTTAGGGTTAATGTTAGGGTTTTGATTAAGGTTAGGGTTAGGGTTCGGGTTAGGGTTAGGGTTAGGGTTACGGTTCGGGTTAGGGTTATGGTTAGGGTTAGTGTTCGGGTTCGGGTTAGGGTTAGGGTTCGGGTTAGGTTTCGGAATAGGGTTAGGGTTCGGGTTCGGGTTAGGGTTAGGGTTAGGGTTAGTGTTCGGTTTCGGGTTAGGGTTAGGGTTAGGGTTCGGGTTAGGGTTAGGGTTAGGGATAGGATTAGGGGTAGGGTTCGGGTTAGGGTTCGGGTTAGGGTTAGGGTTAGGGTTCGGGTTAGGGTTCGGTTTTGGGTTCGGGTTAGGGTTAGGGTTCGGGTTAGGGTTAGGGTTAGGGATAGGATTAGGGGTAGGGTTCGGGTTAGGGTTCGGGTTAGGGTTAGGGTTAGGGTTCGGGTTAGGGTTCGGTTTTGGGTTCGGGTTAGGGTTAGGGTTAGGGTTAGGGTTCGGGTTAGGGTTAGGGTTCGGTTTAGGGTTATGGTTAGGTTTCGGGTTAGGGTTAGGTTTCGGGTTAGGTTTAGGGTTCGGGTTAGGGGTTAGGGTTAGGGTTCGGGTTAGGGTTAGGGTTAGGGTTCGGGTTCGGGTTAGGGTTAGGGTTAGGTTTCGGGTGAGGGTTAGGGGTTAGTGTTAGGGTTAGGTTTAGGGTTAGGTTTAGGGTTCGGATTAGGGTTCGGTTAGGGTTAGGGTTAGGGTTCGGGTTAGGGTTAGGGTTAGGGTTAGGTTTAGGGTTCGGGTTCGGGTTAGGGTTAGGGTTAGGGTTCAAGTTAAGGTTCGGGTTAGGTTTAGGTTTAGGGTTAGGGTTCGGGTTAGGGTTAGGGTTAGGGTTAGGTTTCGGGATAGGGTTAGGTTTCGGGTTCGGGTTAGGGTTAGGTTTAGGGTTAGGGTTAGGGTTCGGATTAGGGTTAGGGTTATTGTTGGGGTTAGGGTTAGTGTTCGGGTTCGTGTTAGGCTTAGGGTTCGGGTTAGGTTTCGGAATAGGGTTAGGTTTAGGGTTCGGGTTACGGTTCGGGTTAGGGTTCGGGTTAGGGTTCGGGTTAGGGTTCGGGTTCGGGTTCGGGTTAGGGTTAGGGTTAGGGTTCGGTTTAGGGTTTGGGTTAGGGTTAGGGTTAGGGGTAGGGTTCGGGTTAGGGTTTGGGTTAGGGTTAGGATTAGGTTTCGGGTTAGGGTTCAGGTTAGGGTTCGGGTTAGTGTTAGGGTTAGGGTTCGGGTTAGGGTTAGGTTTCGGGTTAGGGTTAGGGTTAGGGTTCGGGTTAGGGTTAGGGTTCGGGTTAGGGTTAGGGTTCGGGTTAGGGGTTAGGGTTACGGTTCGGGTTAGGGTTAGGGTTAGGGATAGGGTTCATGTTAGGGTTAGGATTCGGGTTAGGGTTAGGGTTAGGTTTCGGGTTAGGGTTAGGGTTCTGGTTAGGGTTAGGGTTAGGTTTAGGGTTCGGGTTCGGGTTAGGGTTAGGTGTTAGGGTTCGGGTTCGGATTAGGGTTAGGGTTAGGTTTCGGGTTAGGGTTAGGGGTTAGTGTTAGGGTTAGGGTTAGGGTTAGGGTTCGGATTATGGTTCGGTTAGGGTTAGGGTTAGGGTTAGGGTTAGGGTTAGGGTTAGGGTTAGGGTAAGGGTTAGGGTTAGGTTTCGGGTTCGGGTTAGGGTTAGGGTTAGGGTTCAAGTTAAGGTTCGGGTTAGGTTTAGGTTTAGGGTTAGGGTTCGGGTTAGGGTTAGGGTTAAGGTTAGTTTTCGGGTTAGGGATAGGTTTCGGGTTCGGGTTAGGGTTAGGTTTAGGGTTAGGGTTAGGGTTCGGATTAGGGTTAGGGTTAGGGTTGGGGTTAGGGTTAGTGTTCGGGTTCGTGTTAGGCTTAGGGTTCGGGTTAGTTTTCGGAATAGGGTTAGGTTTAGGGTTCGGGTTACGGTTCGGGTTAGGGTTCGGGTTAGGGTTCGGGTTAGGGTTCGGGTTCGGGTTCGGGTTAGGGTTAGGGTTAGGGTTCGGGTTAGGGTTTGGGTTAGGGTTAGGGTTAGGGGTAGGGTTCGGGTTAGGGTTTGGGTTAGGGTTAGGATTAGGTTTCGGGTGAGGGTTCAGGTTAGGGTTCGGGTTAGTGTTAGGGTTAGGGTTCGGGTTAGGGTTAGGTTTCGGGTTAGGGTTAGGGTTAGGGTTCGGGTTAGGGTTAGGGTTCGGGTTAGGGTTAGGGTTCGGGTTAGGGGTTAGGGTTACGGTTCGGTTTAGGGTTAGGGTTAGGGTTAGGGTTCATGTTAGGGTTAGGGTTCGGGTTAGGGTTAGGGTTAGGTTTCGGGTTAGGGTTAGGGTTCTGGTTAGGGTTAGGGTTAGGTTTAGGGTTCGGGTTCGGGTTAGGGTTAGGTGTTAGGGTTCGGGTTCGGGTTAGGGTTAGGGTTAGGTTTCGGGTTAGGGTTAGGGGTTAGTGTTAGGGTTAGGGTTAGGGTTAGGGTTCGGATTATGGTTCGGTTAGGGTTAGGGTTAGGGTTAGGGTTAGGGTTAGGGTTAGAGTAAGGGTTAGGGTTAGGTTTCGGGTTAGGGTTAGGGTTAGGGTTCAGGTTAAGGTTCGGGTTAGGGTTAGGGTTAGGGTTAGGGTTCGGGTTAGGGTTAGTGTTAGGTTTAGGGTTCGGGTTCGGGTAAGGTTTCGGATTCGGGGTAGCGTTAGGGTTAGGGTTAGGGTTAGGGTTAGGTTTAGGGTTCGCGTTAGGGTTCGGTTAGGGGTCGGGTTAGGGTTTGGTTTAGGGTTCGGGTTAGGGTTAGGATTCGGGTAAGGGGTTAGGGTTCGGGTTCGTGTTCGGGTTAGGGTTAGGGTTCGGGTTAGGGTTAGGGTTAGGGTTCGGGTTAGGGTTCGGGTTAGGGTTAGGATTCGGGTAAGGGGTTATGGTTTGGGTTCGGGTTAGGGTTAGTTTTAGGGTTCCGGTTAAGGTTAGGGTTAGGGTTCAGGTTCGGGTTAGGGTTAGAGTTCGGGTTAGGGTTAGGGTTAGGGTTAGGGTTCGGGTTCGGGTTAGGGTTCGGGTTAGGGTTAGGGTTAGGGTTCCGGTTAGGGTTAGGGTTCAGGTTAGGGTTAGGGTTAGGGTTAGAGTTAGGGTTAGGGTTCGGATTAAGGTTAGGGGTAGGGTTAGGGTTAGGGTTCGGGTTCGGGTTCGGGTTAGGGTTAGGGTTAGGTTTAGGGTTCGGGTTAGGGTTAGGGTTAGGGTTAGGGGTTAGGGTTAGGGTTACCGTTCGGGTTAGGTTTAGGGTTAGGTTTAGGGTTAGGGTTCGGGTTTGGGTTAGGGTTAGGGTTCGGGTTAGGGTTAGGGTTAGGGTTAGCGTTCGGGTTAGGGTTAGGGTTAGGGTTCGGTTTAGCGTTAGGGTTCGGGTTAGGGTTAGGGTTCGGGTTCGGGTTCGGGTTAGGGTTAGGTTTCCGGTTAAGGTTAGGGTTAGGTTTCGGGTTAGGGTTAGGGTTAGGGTTCGGGTTCGGGTTAGGGTTAGTGTTAGGGTTAGGGTTCGGGTTAGGGTTAGGATTCGGGTTAGGGTTAGGGTTTGGGTTCGAGTTAGGTTTAGAGTTTGGGTTAGGTTTCCGGTTAGGGTTAGGGTTCGGGTTAGGGTTAGGGTTCGGGTTAGGGTTAGGGTTAGTGTTAGGGTTAGGGTTCCAGTTAGGGTTAGGGTTCGGGTTCGGGTTACGGTTAGGGTTAGGGTTAGGGTTCGGTTTCGGGTTAGTGTTAGGGTTAGGGTTAGGGTTAGGGTCAGGGTTCGGGTTAGGGTTCGGGTTCGGGTTATGGTTAGGGTTAGGGTTAGGGTTCGGGTCAGGGTTAGGGTTAGCGTTAGGGGTTAGGGTTAGGGTAGGGTTCGGGTTAGGGTTAGGGTTACGGTTAGGGTTAGTGTTCGGGTTAGGGTTAGGGTTGGGTTCGGGTTAGGGTTAGGCTTAGGGTTATGGTTAGGGTTAGGGTTCGGGTTAAGGTTAGGGTTAGGGTTAGGTTTCAGGTTAGGGTTAGGGTTAGGGTTCGGGTTAGGGTTAGGGTGAGGGTAAGGGTTAGGTTTAGGGTTCGGGTTCGGGTTAGGGTTCAGGTTAAGGTTCGGGTTAGGGTTAGGGTTAGGGTTAGGGTTCGGGTTAGGGTTAGGGTTAGGGTTAGGGTTCGGGCTCGGGTTAGGTTTCGGGTTCGGGTTAGGTTTAGGGTTAGGGTTCGGGTTAGGGTTCAGGTTCGGGTTAGGAATAGGTTTAGGGTTCGGGTTAGGGTTAGGGTTAGGTTTCAGGTTAGGGTTCGGGTTAGGGTTAGGGTTCGGGTTAGGGTTAGGGTTAGGGTTCAGTTTAGGGTTCGGGTTAGGGTTAGGGTTAGGGTTCGGGTTAGGGTTAGGTTTAGGGTTCGGTTTAGGGTTAGGGTTAGGGTTCGGGTTAGGGTTAGGTTTCGGGTTAGGTTTCGGGTTAGGGTTAGGATTCGGGTAAGGGGTTAGGTTTCGGGTTAGGTTTAGGATTCGGGTAAGCGGTTATGGTTCGGGTTCGGGTTAGGGTTAGTGTTAGGGTTCTGGTTAAGGTTAGGGTTAGGGTTCGGGTTAGGGTTAGGGTTAGGGTTACGGTTCGGGTTCGGGTTAGGGTTAATGTTAGGGTTTTGGTTAAGGTTAGGGTTAGGGTTCGGGTTAGGGTTAGGGTTAGGGTTACGGTTCGGGTTAGGGTTATGGTTAGGGTTAGTGTTCGGGTTCGGGTTAGGGTTAGGGTTCGGGTTAGGTTTCGGAATAGGGTTAGGGTTCGGGTTCGGGTTAGGGTTAGGGTTAGGGTTAGTGTTCGGTTTCGGGTTAGGGTTAGTGTTAGGGTTCGGGTTAGGGTTAGGGTTAGGGTTAGGATTAGGGGTAGGGTTCGGGTTAGGGTTCGGGTTAGGGTTAGGGTTAGGATTCGGGTTAGGGTTCGGTTTTGAGTTCGGGTTAGGGTTAGGGTTAGGGTTAGGGTTCGGGTTAGGGTTAGGGTTCGGTTTAGGGTTAGGGTTAGGTTTCGGGTTAGGGTTAGGTTTCGGGTTAGGTTTAGGGTTCGGGTTAGGGGTTAGTGTTAGGGTTCGGGTTAGGGTTAGGTTTAGGGTTAGGGTTCATGTTAGGGTTAGGGTTCGGGTTAGGGTTAGGGTTCGGGTTAGGGTTAGGGTTAGGGTTCGGGTTCGGGTTAGGGTTAGGGTTAGGGTTAGTTTTAGGGTTCGGGTTCGGGTTAGGGTTAGGGGTTAGGGTTCGGGTTCGGGTTAGGGTTAGGGTTAGGTTTCGGGTGATGGTTAGGGGTTAGTGTTAGGGTTAGGTTTAGGGTTAGGTTTAGGGTTCGGATTAGGGTTCGGTTAGGGTTAGGGTTAGGGTTCGGGTTAGGGTTAGGGTTAGGGTTAGGGTTCGGGTTAGGGTTAGGGTTCGGGTTAGGGTTAGGTTTAGGGTTAGGGTTAGGTTTCGGATTAGGGTTAGGGTTAGGGTTGGGGTTAGGGTTAGGGTTCGGGTTAGGTTTCGGAATAGGGTTAGGTTTAGGGTTCGGGTTACGGTTCGGGTTAGGGTTAGGGTTAGGGTTAGGGTTAGGTTTCGGGTTAGGGTTAGGTTTCGGGTTCGGGTTAGGGTTAGGTTTAGGGTTAGGGTTACGTTTCGGATTAGGGTTAGGGTTAGGGTTGGGGTTAGGGTTAGTGTTCGGGTTCGTGTTAGGCTTAGGGTTCGGGTTAGGTTTCGGAATAGGGTTAGGTTTAGGGTTCGGGTTACGGTTCGGGTTAGGGTTCGGGTTAGGGTTCGGGTTAGGGTTCGGGTTCGGGTTCGGGTTAGGGTTAGGGTTAGGGTTCGGGTTAGGGTTTGGGTTAGGGTTAGGGTTAGGGGTAGGGTTCGGGTTAGGGTTTGGGTTAGGGTTAGGATTAGGTTTCGGGTTAGGGTTCAGGTTAGGGTTCGGGATAGTGTTAGGGTTAGGGTTCGGGTTAGGGTTAGGTTTCGGGTTAGGATTAGGGTTAGGGTTCGGGTTAGGGTTAGGGTTCGGGTTAGGGTTAGGGTTCGGGTTAGGGGTTAGGGTTACGGTTCGGGTTAGGGTTAGGGTTAGGGTTAGGGTTCATGTTAGGGTTAGGGTTCGGGTTAGGGTTAGGGTTAGGTTTCGGGTTAGGGTTAGGGTTCTGGTTAGGGTTAGGGTTAGGTTTAGGGTTCGGGTTCGGGTTAGGGTTAGGTGTTAGGGTTCGGGTTCGGGTTAGGGTTAGGGTTAGGTTTCGGGTTAGGGTTAGGGGTTAGTGTTAGGGTTAGGGTTAGGGTTAGGGTTCAGGTTAAGGTTCGGGTTAGGGTTAGGGTTAGGGTTAGGGTTCGGGTTAGGGTTCGTGTTAGGTTTAGGGTTCGGGTTCGGGTAAGGTTTCGGATTCGGGGTAGCGTTAGGGTTAGGGTTAGGGTTAGGGTAAGGTTTAGGGTTCGCGTTAGGGTTCGGTTAGGGGTCGGGTTAGGGTTTGGTTTAGGGTTCGGGTTAGGGTTAGGGTTAGGGTAGAGTTCGGGTTAGGGTTAGGGTTCGGGTTAGGGTTAGGGTTCGGGTTCGGGTTCGGGTTAGGGTTAGGGTTCGGGTTAGGGTTAGGGTTAGGGTTCGGGTTAGGGTTCGGGTTAGGGTTAGGATTCGGGTAAGGGGTTATGGTTCGGGTTCGGGTTAGGGTTAGTTTTAGGGTTCCGGTTAAGGTTAGGGTTAGGGTTCGGGTTCGGGTTAGGGTTAGGGTTCGGGTTAGGGTTAGGGTTAGGGTTAGGGTTCGGGTTAGGGTTCGGGTTAGGGTTAGGGTTAGGGTTAGGGTTCCGGTTAGGGTTAGGGTTCAGGTTAGGGTTAGGGTTAGGGTTAGAGTTAGGGTTAGGGTTCGGATTAAGGTTAGGGGTAGGGTTAGGGTTAGGTTTCGGTTTCGGGTTCGGGTTAGGGTTAGGGTTAGGTTTAGGGTTCGGGTTAGGGTTAGGGTTAGGGTTAGGGTTAGGGGTTAGGGTTAGGGTTACCGTTCGGGTTAGGTTTAGGGTTAGGTTTAGGGTTAGGTTTCGGGTTTGGGTTAGGGTTAGGGTTCGGGTTAGGGTTAGGGTTAGGGTTAGCGTTCGGGTTAGGGTTAGGGTTAGGGTTCGGTTTAGCGTTAGGGTTCGGGTTAGGGTTAGGGTTAGGGTTCGGGTTCGGGTTAGGGTTAGGTTTCCGGTTAAGGTTAGGGTTAGGTTTCGGGTTAGGGTTAGGGTTAGGGTTCGGGTTCGGGTTAGGGTTAGTGTTAGGGTTAGGGTTCGGGTTAGGGTTAGGATTCGGGTTAGGGTTAGGGTTTGGGTTCGGATTAGGTTTAGAGTTTGGGTTAGGTTTCCGGTTAGGGTTAGGGTTCGGGTTAGGGTTAGTGTTCGGGTTAGGGTTAGGGTTAGTGTTAGGGTTAGGGTTCCAGTTAGGGTTAGGGTTCGGGTTCGGGTTACGGTTAGGGTTAGGGTTAGGGTTCGGTTTCGGGTTAGTGTTAGGGTTAGGGTTAGGGTTAGGGTCAGGGTTCGGGTTCGGGTTATGGTTAGGGTTAGGGTTAGGGTTCGGGTCAGGGTTAGGGTTAGCGTTAGGGGTTAGGGTTAGGGTAGGGTTCGGGTTAGGGTTAGGGTTACGGTTAGGGTTAGTGTTCGGGTTAGGGTTAGGGTTGGGTTCGGGTTAGGGTTAGGCTTAGGGTTATGGTTAGGGTTAGGGTTCGGGTTAAGGTTAGGGTTAGGGTTAGGTTTCAGGTTAGGGTTAGGGTTAGGGTTCGGGTTAGGGTTCGTGTTAGGGTTAGGGTTAGGGTTAGGGTTCGGTTTAGGGTTAGGGTTAGGGTTAGGGTTAGGGTTCATGTTAGGGTTAGGGTAAAGGTTCGGGTTAGTGTTAGGGATAGGGTTAAGGTTAGGGTTCGCATTAGGTTTCGGGTTAGGGGTCGGGTTAGGGTTAGTTTTAGGGTTTGGGTTAAGGTTAGGGTTAGGGTTAGGGTTCGGGTTAGGGGTTAGGTTTACGGTTCGGGTTAGGGTTAGGGTTAGGGTTAGGGTTCATGTTAGGGTTAGAGTTCGGGTTAGGGTTAGGGTTAGGTTTCGGGTTAGGGTTAGGGTTCTGGTTAGGGTTAGGGTTAGGTTTAGGGTTCGGGTTAGGGTTAGTGTTAGGTTTAGGGTTCGGGTTCGGGTAAGGTTTCGGATTCGGGGTAGCGTTAGGGTTAGGGTTAGGTTTAGGGTAAGGTTTAGGGTTCGCGTTAGGGTTCGGTTAGGGGTCGGGTTAGGGTTTGGTTTAGGGTTCGGGTTAGGGTTAGGGTTAGGGTAGAGTTCGGGTTAGGGTTAGGGTTCGGGTTAGGGTTAGGGTTCGGGTTCGGGTTCGGGTTAGGGTTAGGGTTCGGGTTAGGGTTAGGGTTAGGGTTCGGGTTAGGGTTCGGGTTAGGGTTAGGATTCGGGTAAGGGGTTATGGTTCGGGTTCGGGTTAGGGTTAGTTTTAGGGTTCCGGTTAAGGTTAGGGTTAGGGTTCGGGTTCGGGTTAGGGTTAGGGTTCGGGTTAGGGTTAGGGTTAGGGTTAGGGTTCGGGTTAGGGTTCGGGTTAGGGTTAGGGTTAGGGTTAGGGTTCCGGTTAGGGTTAGGGTTCAGGTTAGGGTTAGGGTTAGGGTTAGAGTTAGGGTTAGGGTTCGGATTAAGGTTAGGGGTAGGGTTAGGGTTAGGTTTCGGTTTCGGGTTCGGGTTAGGGTTAGGGTTAGGTTTAGGGTTCGGGTTAGGGTTAGGGTTAGGGTTAGGGTTAGGGGTTAGGGTTAGGGTTACCGTTCGGGTTAGGTTTAGGGTTAGGTTTAGGGTTAGGGTTCGGGTATGGGTTAGGGTTAGGGTTCGGGTTAGGGTTAGGGTTAGGGTTAGCGTTCGGGTTAGGGTTAGGGTTAGGGTTCGGTTTAGCGTTAGGGTTCGGGTTAGGGTTAGGGTTAGGGTTCGGGTTCGGGTTAGGGTTAGGTTTCCGGTTAAGGTTAGGGTTAGGTTTCGGGTTAGGGTTAGGGTTAGGGTTCGGGTTCGGGTTAGGGTTAGTGTTAGGGTTAGGGTTCGGGTTAGGGTTAGGATTCGGGTTAGGGTTAGGGTTTGGGTTCGGATTAGGTTTAGAGTTTGGGTTAGGTTTCCGGTTAGGGTTAGGGTTCGGGTTAGGGTTAGGGTTCGGGTTAGGGTTAGGGTTAGTGTTAGGGTTAGGGTTCCAGTTAGGGTTAGGGTTCGGGTTCGGGTTACGGTTAGGGTTAGGGTTAGGGTTCGGTTTCGGGTTAGTGTTAGGGTTAGGGTTAGGGTTAGGGTCAGGGTTCGGGTTAGGGTTCGGGTTCGGGTTATGGTTAGGGTTAGGGTTAGGGTTCGGGTCAGGGTTAGGGTTAGCGTTAGGGGTTAGGGTTAGGGTAGGGTTCGGGTTAGGGTTAGGGTTACGGTTAGGGTTAGTGTTCGGGTTAGGGTTAGGGTTGGGTTCGGGTTAGGGTTAGGCTTAGGGTTATGTTTAGGGTTAGGGTTCGGGTTAAGGTTAGGGTTAGGGTTAGGTTTCAGGTTAGGGTTAGGGTTAGGGTTCGGGTTAGGGTTCGTGTTAGGGTTAGGGTTAGGGTTAGGGTTCGGTTTAGGGTTAGGGTTAGGGTTAGGGTTAGGGTTCATGTTAGGGTTAGGGTAAAGGTTCGGGTTAGTGTTAGGGATAGGGTTAAGGTTAGGGTTCGCATTAGGTTTCGGGTTAGGGGTCGGGTTAGGGTTAGTTTTAGGGTTTGGGTTAAGGTTAGGGTTAGGGTTAGGGTTCGGGTTAGGGGTTAGGTTTACGGTTCGGGTTAGGGTTAGGGTTAGGGTTAGGGTTCATGTTAGGGTTAGGGTTCGGGTTAGGGTTAGGGTTAGGTTTCGGGTTAGGGTTAGGGTTCTGGTTAGGGTTAGGGTTAGGTTTAGGGTTCGGGTTCGGGTTAGGGTTAGGTGTTAGGGTTCGGGTTCGGGTTAGGGTTAGGGTTAGGTTTCGGGTTAGGTTTAGGGGTTAGTGTTAGGGTTAGGGTTAGGGTTAGGGTTCGGATTATGGTTCGGTTAGGGTTAGGGTTAGGGTTAGGGTTAGGGTTAGGGTTAGGGTTCAGGTTAAGGTTCGGGTTAGGGTTAGGGTTAGGGTTAGGGTTAAGGTTAGGTTTAGTGTTAGGTTTAGGGTTCGGGTTCGGGTTAGGTTTCGGATTCGGGGTAGCGTTAGGGTTAGGGTTAGGGTTAGGGTTAGGGTTAGGTTTAGGGTTCGAGTTAGGGTTCGGTTAGGGGTCGGGTTAGGGTTTGGTTTAGGGTTCGGGTTAGGGTTTGGGTTAGGGTAGAGTTCGGGTTAGGGTTAGGGTTCGGGTTAGGGTTAGGGTTAGGGTTCGGGTTCGGGTTCGGGTTAGGGTTAGGGTTCGGGTTAGGGTTAGGGTTAGGGTTCGGGTTAGGGTTCGGGTTAGGGTTAGGATTCGGGTAAGGGGTTATGGTTCGGGTTCGGGTTAGGGTTAGTGTTAGGGTTCCGGTTAAGGTTAGGGTTAGGGTTCGGGTTCGGGTAGGGTTAGGGTTCGGGTTAGGGTTAGGGTTAGGGTTAGGGTTCGGGTTAGGGTTCGGGTTAGGGTTAGGGTTAGGGTTAGGGTTCCGGTTAGGGTTAGGGTTCAGGTTAGGGTTAGGGTTAGGGTTAGGGTTAGGGTTAGGGTTCAGATTAAGGTTAGGGGTAGGGTTAGGGTTAGGGTTCGGGTTCGGGTTCGGGTTCGGGTTAGGGTTCGGGTTAGGGTTAGGGTTAGGTTTAGGGTTCGGGTTAGGGTTAGGGTTAGGGTTAGGGTTAGGGGTTAGGGTTAGGGTTACCGTTCGGGTTAGGTTTAGGGTTAGGTTTAGGGTTAGGGTTCGGGTTTGGGTTAGGGTTAGGGTTCGGGTTAGGGTTAGGGTTAGGGTTAGCGTTCGGGTTAGGGTTACGGTTAGGGTTCGGTTTAGCGTTAGGGTTCGGGTTAGGGTTAGGGTTAGGTTTCGGGTTCGGGTTAGGGTTAGGTTTCCGGTTAAGGTTAGGGTTAGGTTTCGGGTTAGGGTTAGGGTTAGGGTTCGGGTTCGGGTTAGGGTTAGTGTTAGGGTTAGGGTTCGGGTTAGGGTTAGGATTCGGGTTAGGGTTAGGGTTTGGGTTCGGGTTAGGTTTAGAGTTTGGGTTAGGTTTCCGGTTAGGGTTAGGGTTCGGGTTAGGGTTAGGGTTCGGGTTAGGGTTAGGGTTAGTGTTAGGGTTAGGGTTCCAGTTAGGGTTAGGGTTCGGGTTCGGGTTACGGTTAGGGTTAGGGTTAGGGTTCGGTTTCGGGTTAGTGTTAGGGTTAGGGTTAGGGTTAGGGTCAGGGTTCGGGTTAGGGTTCGGGTTCGGGTTATGGTTAGGGTTAGGGTTAGGGTTAGGGTTCGGGTCAGGGTTAGGGTTAGCGTTAGGGGTTAGGGTTAGGGTAGGGTCGGGTTAGGGTTAGGGTTACGGTTAGGGTTAGTGTTCGGGTTAGGGTTAGGGTTGGGTTCGGGTTAGGGTTAGACTTAGGGTTATGGTTAGGGTTAGGGTTCGGGTTAAGGTTAGGGTTAGGGTTAGGTTTCAGGTTAGGGTTAGGGTTAGGGTTCGGGTTAGGGTTCGTGTTAGGGTTAGGGTTAGGGTTAGGGTTCGGTTTAGGGTTAGGGTTAGGGTTAGGGTTAGGGTTCATGTTAGGTTTAGGGTAAAGTTTCGGGTTAGTGTTAGGGTTAGGGTTAAGGTTAGGGTTCGCGTTAGGTTTCGGGTTAGGGGTCGGGTTAGGGTTAGTTTTAGGGTTTGGGTTAAGGTTAGGGTTAGGGTTAGGGTTCGGGTTAGGGGTTAGGTTTACGGTTCGGGTTAGGGTTAGGGTTAGGGTTAGGGTTCATGTTAGGGTTAGGGTTCGGGTTAGGGTTAGGGTTAGGTTTCGGGTTAGGGTTAGGGTTCTGGTTAGGGTTAGGGTTAGGTTTAGGGTTCGGGTTCGGGTTAGGGTTAGGTGTTAGAGTTCGGGTTCGGGTTAGGGTTAGGGTTAGGTTTCGGGTTAGGGTTAGGGGTTAGTGTTAGGGTTAGGGTTAGGGTTAGGGTTCGGATTATGGTTCGGTTAGGGTTAGGGTTAGGGTTAGGGTTAGGGTAAGGGTTAGTGTTAGGGTTCGGGTTAGGGTTAGGGTTAGGGTTCAGGTTAAGGTTCGGGTTAGGGTTAGGGTTAGGGTTAGGGTTCGGGTTAGGTTTAGTGTTAGGTTTAGGGTTCGGGTTCGGGTTAGGTTTCGGATTCGGGGTAGCGTTAGGGTTAGGGTTAGGGTTAGGTTTAGGGTTCGCGTTAGGGTTAGGGTTAGGGTAGAGTTCGGGTTAGGGTTAGGGTTCGGGTTAGGGTTAGGGTTAGGGTTCGGGTTCGGGTTCGGGTTAGTGTTAGGGTTCGGGTTAGGGTTAGGGTTAGGGTTCGGGTTAGGGTTCGGGTTAGGGTTAGGATTCGGGTAAGGGGTTATGGTTCGGGTTCGGGTTAGGGTTAGTGTTAGGGTTCCGGTTAAGGTTAGGGTTAGGGTTCGGGTTCGGGTTAGGGTTAGGGTTCGGGTTAGGGTTAGGGTTAGGGTTAGGGTTCGGGTTAGGGTTCGGGTTAGGGTTAGGGTTAGGGTTAGGGTTCCGGTTAGGGTTAGGGTTCAGGTTAGGGTTAGGTTTAGGGTTAGGGTTAGGGTTAGGGTTCAGATTAAGGTTAGGGGTAGGGTTAGGGTTAGGGTTCGGGTTCGGGTTCGGGTTAGGGTTAGGGTTCGGGTTAGGGTTCGGGTTAGGGTTAGGTTTAGGGTTAGGGTTAGGTGTTAGGGTTAGGGTTACCGTTCGGGTTAGGTTTAGGGTTAGGTTTAGGGTTAGGGTTCGGGTTAGGGTTAGGGTTAGGGTTCGGGTTAGGGTTAGGGTTAGGGTTAGCGTTCGGGTTAGGGTTAGGGTTAGGGTTCGGTTTAGCGTTAGGGTTCGGGTTAGGGTTAGGGTTAGGGTTCGGGTTCGGGTTAGGGTTAGGTTTCCGGTTAAGGTTAGGGTTAGGTTTCGGGTTAGGGTTAGGGTTAGGGTTCGGGTTCGGGTTAGGTTTAGTGTTAGGGTTAGTGTTCGGGTTAGGGTTAGGATTCGGGTTAGGGTTAGGGTTTGAGTTCGGGTTAGGTTTAGAGTTTGGGTTAGGTTTCCGGTTAGGGTTAGGGTTCGGGTTAGGGTTAGGGTTCGGGTTAGGGTTAGGGTTAGTGTTAGGGTTAGGGTTCCAGTTAGGGTTAGGGTTCGGGTTCGGGTTACGGTTAGGGTGAGGGTTAGGGTTCGGTTTCGGGTTAGTGTTAGTGTTAGGGTTAGGGTTAGGGTCAGGGTTCGGGTTAGGGTTCGGGTTCGGGTTATGGTTAGGGTTAGGGTTAGGGTTCGGGTCAGGGTTAGGGTTAGCGTTAGGGGTTAGGGTTAGGGTAGGGTTCGGGTTAGGGTAAGGGTTACGGTTAGGGTTAGTGTTCGGGTTAGGGTTAGGGTTGGGTTCGGGTTAGGGTTAGGCTTAGGGTTATGGTTAGGGTTAGGGTTCGGGTTAAGGTTAGGGTTAGGGTTAGGTTTCAGGTTAGGGTTAGGGTTAGGGTTCGGGTTAGGGTTCGTGTTAGGGTTAGGGTTAGGGTTAGGGTTCGGTTTAGGGTTAGGTTTAGGGTTAGGGTTAGGGTTCATGTTAGGGTTAGGGTAAAGGTTCGGGTTAGTGTTAGGGTTAGGGTTAAGGTTAGGGTTCGCCTTAGGTTTCGGGTTAGGGGTCGGGTTAGGGTTAGTTTTAGGGTTTGGGTTAGGGTTAGGGTTAGGGTTAGGGTTCGGGTTAGGTTTAGGGTTCGGGTTAGGGTTAGCGTTAGGGTTCGGGTTAGGGTTTGGGTTAGGGTTCGGGTTAGGGTTAGGTTTAGGTTTAGGGTTCCGGTTAGGGTTAGGTTTAGGGTTCCGGTTAAGGTTAGGGTAAGTGTTCGGGTTAGGGTTAGGGTTAGGGTTAGGGTTAGGGTTAGGGTTAGGGTTTGGGTTAGGGTTAGGGTTAGGGTTCGGGTTAGGGTTCGGGTTAGGGTTAGGGTTAGGGTAAGGGTTAGGGTTCGGGTTAGGGTTAGGGTTCGGGTTCGGGTTAGGGTTAGGGTTAGGGTTAGGGTTAGGGTTCGGATTAGGGTTAGGGGTAGGGTTCGGGTTAGGGTTCGGGTTCGGGTTAGGGTTAGGGATAGGGTTAGGGTTAGGGTTCGGGTTAGGGTTAGGTTTAGGGTTAGGGTTAGGGGTTAGGGTTAGTTGTACCGTTCGGGTTAGGGTTAGGGTTAGGGTTAGGGTTCGGGTTAGGGTTAGGGTTAGGGATCGAGTGAGGGTTAGGGTTAGGGTTAGGGTTAGGGTTAGGGTTCGGGTTAGGGTTAGGGTTAGGGTTAGGGTTCGGGTTAGGGTTAGGGCTAGGGTTAGGGTTCGGGTTAGGGTTAGGGTTAGGGTAGAGTTCGGGTTAGGGTTAGGGTTCGGGTTAGGGTTAGGGTTAGGGTTCGGGTTCGGGTTCGGGTTAGGGTTAGGGTTCGGGATCGGGTTAGGTTTAGGGTTCGGGTTAGGGTTCGGGTTAGGGTTAGGGTTAGGGTTAGGGTTCGGGTTAGGGTTCGGGTTAGGGTTAGGATTCGGGTAAGTGGTTATGGTTCCGGTTCGGGTTAGGGTTAGTGTTAGGGTTCCGGTTAAGGTTAGGGTTAGGGTTAGGGTGAGGGTTCGGGTTAGGATTAGGGTTAGGGTTCGGGTTAGGGTTCGGGTTAGGGTGAGGGTTAGGGTTAGGGTTCCGGTTAGGGTTAGGGTTCAGGTTAGGGTTAGGGTTAGGGTTAGGGTTAGGGTTAGGGTTAGGGTTCGGATTAGGGTTAGGGTTAGGGTTCGGGTTAGGGTTCGAGTTAGGGTTAGTGTTAGGGTTAGGGTTAGGGTTAGGGTTAGGGTTATGGTTCGGGTTAGGGTTCGGGTTAGGGTTCGGGTTAGGGTTAGGGTTCGGGTTAGGGTTAGGGTTCGGGTTAGGGGTTAGGGTTACGGTTCGGGTTACGGTTAGGGTTAGGGTTAGGGTTCATGTTAGGGTTAGGGTTTGGGTTAGGGTTGGTGTTAGGGTTCGGTTAGGGTTAGGGTACGGGTTAGGGTTAGGGTTAGGTTTAGGGTTCGGTTTCGGGTTAGGGTTAGGTGTTAGGGTTCGGGTTCGGGTTAGGGTTAGGGTTCGGGTTAGGGTTAGGGTTAGGTTTAGGGTTCGGGTTCGGGTTAGGGTTAGGTGTTAGGGTTCGGGTTCGGGTTAGGGTTAGGGTTAGGTTTCGGGTTTGGGTTATGGTTAGGGTTGGGGTTCGGGATAGGGTTCTGGTTAGGGTTCGGGTTAGGGTTAGGGTTAGGGTTAGGTTTCGGGTTCGGGGTTAGGGTTCGGGTTAGGGTTAGGGTTAGGGTTAGGGTTCGGGTTAGGGTTAGGGTTAGGGTTCGGGTTCGGTTAGGGTTCGGGTTAGGGTTAGGGTTCGAGTTAGGGTTCGGGTTAGGGTTAGGGTTAGTGTTAGGGTTAGGGTTCGGGTTAGGGTTCGCGTTAGGGTTAGGTTTCGGGTTAGGGTTAGGGTTAGGGTTAGGGTTCGGGTTAGGGTTAGGGTTCGGGTTAGGGTTAGGGTTCGGGTTAGGGGTTAGGGTTACGGTTCGGGTTCGGGTTAGGGTTAGGTTTAGGGTTCATGTTAGGTTTAGGGTTCGGGTTAGGGTTAGGGTTAGGGTTCGGGTTAGGGATAGGGTTCGGGTTCGGGTTAGGGTTAGGGTTAGGTTTAGGGTTCGGGTTCGGGTTAGGGTTAGGTGTTAGGGTTCGGGTTCGGGTTAGGGTTAGGGTTAGGTTTCGGGTTAGGGTTAGGGGTTAGTGTTAGGGTTAGGGTTAGGGTTAGGGTTAGGGTTCGGATTAGGTTTCGGTTAGGCTTAGGGTTAGGGTTCGGGTTAGGGTTAGGGTTAGGGTAAGGGTTAGGTTTAGGGTTCGGGTTCGGGTTAGGGTTCAGGTTAAGGTTCGGGTTAGGGTTAGGGTTAGGGTTCGGGTTAGGGTTAGGGTTAGGGTTAGGGTTCGGGTTCGGGTTAGGTTTCGGGTTCGGGTTAGGGTTAGGGTTAGGGTTCGGGTTAGGGTTCAGGTTCGGGTTAGGATTAGGTTTAGGGTTCGGGTTAGGGTTAGGTTTAGGTTTCAGGTTAGGGTTCGGGTTAGGGTTAGGGTTAGGGTTCGGGTTAGGGTTAGGGTTAGGGTTCAGTTTAGGGTTCGGGTTAGGGTTAGGGTTAGGGTTCGGGTTAGGGTTAGGTTTCGGTTTAGGTTTCGGGTTAGGGTTAGGATTCGGGTAAGGGGTTAGGGTTCGGGTTAGGGTTAGGATTCGGGTAAGCGGTTATGGTTCGGGTTCGGGTTAGGGTTAGTGTTAGGGTTCTGGTTAAGGTTAGGGTTAGGGTTCGGGTTAGGGTTAGGGTTAGGGTTACGGTTCGGGTTCGGGTTAGGGTTAATGTTAGGGTTTTGGTTAAGGTTAGGGTTAGGGTTCGGGTTAGGGTTAGGGTTAGGGTTACGGTTCGGGTTAGGGTTATGGTTAGTGTTAGTGTTCGGGTTCGGGTTAGGGTTAGGGTTCGGGTTAGGTTTCGGAATAGGGTTAGGGTTCGGGTTCGGGTTAGGGTTAGGGTTAGGGTTAGTGTTCGGTTTCGGGTTAGGGTTAGGGTTAGGGTTCGGGTTAGGGTTAGGGTTAGGGTTAGGATTAGGGGTAGGGTTCGGGTTAGGGTTCGGGTTAGGGTTAGGGTTAGGGTTCGGGTTAGGGTTCGGTTTTGGGTTCGGGTTAGGGTTAGGGTTAGGGTTCGGGTTAGGGTTAGGGTTCGGTTTAGGGTTAGGGTTAGGTTTCGGGTTAGGGTTAGGTTTCGGGTTAGGTTTAGGGTTCGGGTTAGGGGTTAGTGTTAGGGTTCGGGTTAGGGTTAGGTTAAGGGTTAGGGTTCATGTTAGGGTTAGGGTTCGGTTTAGGGTTAGGGTTCGGGTTAGGGTTAGGGTTAGGGTTCGGGTTCGGGTTAGGGTTAGGGTTAGGGTTAGTTTTAGGGTTTGGGTTCGGGTTAGGGTTAGGGGTTAGGGTTCGGGTTCGTGTTAGGGTTAGGGTTAGGTTTCGGGTGAGGGTTAGGGGTTAGTGTTAGGGTTAGGTTTAGGGTTAGGTTTAGGGTTCGGATTAGGGTTCGGTTAGGGTTAGGGTTAGGGTTCGGGTTAGGGTTAGGGTTAGGGTTAGGGTTAGGGTTAGGGTTCGGGTTCGGGTTAGGGTTAGGGTTAGGGTTCAAGTTAAGGTTCGGGTTAGGTTTAGGTTTAGGGTTAGGGTTCGGGTTAGGGTTAGGTTTAGGGTTAGGTTTCGGGTTAGGGTTAGGTTTCGGGTTCGGGTTAGGGTTAGGTTTAGGGTTAGGGTTAGGGTTCGGATTAGGGTTAGGGTTAGGGTTGGGGTTAGGGTTAGTGTTCGGGTTCGTGTTAGGCTTAGGGTTCGGGTTAGGTTTCGGAATAGGGTTAGGTTTAGGGTCCGGGTTACGGTTCGGGTTAGGGTTCGGGTTAGGGTTCGGTTTAGGGTTCGGGTTCGGGTTCGGGTTAGGGTTAGGGTTAGGGTTCGAGTTAGGTTTTGGGTTAGGGTTAGGGTTAGGGGTAGGGTTCGGGTTAGGGTTTGGGTTAGGGTTAGGATTAGGTTTCGGGTTAGGGTTCAGGTTAGGGTTCGGGTTAGTGTTAGGGTTAGGGTTCGGGTTAGGGTTAGGTTTCGGGTTAGGGTTAGGGTTAGGGTTCGGGTTAGGGTTAGGGTTCGGGTTAGTGTTAGGATTCGGGTTAGGGGTTAGGGTTACGGTTCGGGTTAGGGTTAGGGTTAAGATTAGGGTTCATTTTAGGGTTAGGGTTCGGGGTAGGGTTAGGGTTAGGTTTCGGGTTAGGGTTAGGGTTCTGGTTAGGGTTAGGGTTAGGTTTAGGGTTCGGGTTCGGGTTAGGGTTAGGTGTTAGGGTTCGGGTTCGGGTTAGGGTTAGGGTTGGGTTTCGGGTTAGGGTTAGGGGTTAGTGTTAGGGTTAGGGTTAGGGTTAGGGTTCGGATTATGTTTCGGTTAGGGTTAGGGTTAGGGTTAGGATTAGGGTTAGGGTAAGGGTTAGGGTTAGGTTTCGGGTTAGGGTTAGGGTTAGGGTTCAGGTTAAGGTTCGGGTTAGGGTTAGGGTTAGGGTTAGGGTTCGGGTTAGGGTTAGTGTTAGGTTTAGGGTTCGGGTTCGGGTTAGGTTTCGGATTCGGGGTAGCGTTAGGGTTAGGGTTAGGGTTAGGGTTAGGTTTAGGGTTCGCGTTAGGGTTCGGTTAGGGGTCGGGTTAGGGTTTGGTTTAGGGTTCGGGTTAGGGTTAGGGTTAGGGTAGAGTTCGGGTTAGGGTTAGGGTTCGGGTTAGGGTTAGGGTTAGGGTTCGGGTTCGGGTTCGGGTTAGGGTTAGGGTTCGGGTTAGGGTTAGGGTTAGGGTTCGGGTTAGGGTTCGGGTTAGGGTTAGGATTCGGGTAAGGGGTTATGGTTCGGGTTCGGGTTAGGGTTAGTTTTAGTGTTCCGGTTAAGGTTAGGGTTAGGGTTCGGGTTCGGGTTAGGGTTAGGGTTCGGGTTAGGGTTAGGGTTAGGGTTAGGGTTCGGGTTAGGGTTCGGGTTAGGGTTAGGGTTAGGGTTAGGGTTCCGGTTAGCGTTAGGGTACAGGTTAGGGTTAGGGTTAGGGTTAGAGTTAGGGTTAGGGTCCGGATTAAGGTTAGGGGTAGGGTTAGGGTTAGGGTTCGTGTTCGGGTTAGGGTTAGGGTTAGGGGTTAGGGTTAGGGTTACCGTTCGGGTTAGGTTTAGGGTTAGGTTTAGGGTTAGGGTTCGGTTTTGGGTTAGGGTTAGGGTTCGGGTTAGGGTTAGGGTTAGGGTTAGCGTTCGGGTTAGGGTTAGGGTTAGGATTCGGTTTAGCGTTAGGGTTCGGGTTAGGGTTAGGGTTAGGGTTCGGGTTCGGGATAGGGTTAGGTTTCCGGTTAAGGTTAGGGTTAGGTTTCGGGTTAGGGTTAGGGTTAGGGTTCGGGTTCGGGTTAGGGTTAGTGTTAGGGTTAGGGTTCGGGTTAGGGTTAGGATTCGGGTTAGGGTTAGTGTTTGGGTTCGGGTTAGGTTTAGAGTTTGGGTTAGGTTTCCGGTTAGGGTTAGGGTTCGGGTTAGGGTTAGGTTTAGGGTTCGGGTTCGGGTTAGGTTTCGGATTCGGGGTAGCGTTAGGGTTAGGGTTAGGGTTAGGGTTAGGTTTAGGGTTCGCGTTAGGGTTCGGTTAGGGGTCGGGTTAGGGTTTGGTTTAGGGTTCGCGTTAGGTTTCGGGTTAGGGGTCGGGTTAGGGTTAGTTTTAGGGTTTGGGTTAGGGTTAGGGTTAGGGTTCGGGTTAGGGTTAGGGTTCGGGTTAGTGTTAGCGTTAGGGTTCGGGTTAGGGTTTGGGTTAGGGTTCGGGTTAGGGTTAGGTTTAGGGTTAGGGTTCGGGTTAGGGTTAGGTTTAGGGTTCCGGTTAAGGTTAGGGTAAGTGTTCGGGTTAGGGTTAGGGTTAGGGTTAGGGTTAGGGTTTGGGTTAGGGTTAGGGTTAGGGTTCGGGTTAGGGTTCGGGTTAGGGTTCGGGTTAGGGTAAGGGTTAGGGTTCGGGTTAGGGTTAGGGTTCGGGTTCGGGTTAGGGTTAGGGTTAGGGTTAGGGTTAGGGTTCGGATTAGGGTTAGGGGTAGGGTTCGGGTTAGGGTTCGGGTTCGGGTTAGGGTTAGGGATAGGGTTAGTGTTAGGGTTCGGGTTAGGGTTAGGTTTAGGGTTAGGGTTAGGGGTTAGGGTTAGTTGTACCGTTCGGGTTAGGGTTAGGGTTAGGGTTAGGGTTCGGGTTAGGGTTAGGTTTAGGGATCGAGTGAGGGTTAGGTTTAGGGTTAGGGTTAGGGTTAGGGTTCGGGTTAGGGTTCTGGTTAGGGTTAGGGTTCGGGTTAGGGTTAGGGCTAGGGTTAGGGTTCGGGTTAGGGTTAGGGTTCCGGTTAGGGTTAGGGTTAGTGTTCGGGTTCGGGGTAGGGTTAGGGTTCGGGTTAGGGTTAGGGTTCGGGTTAGGGTTAGGGTTAGTGTTAGGGTTAGTGTTAGGGTTAGGGTTCGGGTTCGGTTTAGGGTTAGTGTTAGTTATAGGGTCCGGGTTCTGGTCAGGGTTCGGTTTCGGGTTAGGGTTAGGTTTCGGGTTCGGGTTAGGGTTAGTGTTAGGGTTAGGGTTCGGATTAGGGTTAGGGTTTGGGTTAGGGGTAGGGTTCGGGTTCGGGTTAGAGTTAGGGTTCGGGTTAGTGTTCGGGTTAGGGTTAGGTTTCGGGTTAGGGTTAATGTGCGGTTTAGGGTTAGTGTTAGGGTTAGGAGGTAGGGTTAGGGTTAGGGTTCGGGTTAGGTTTAGGGTTAGGTTTAGGGTTATGGGTTAGGTTTCGGGTTAAGGATAGGGTTCGGGGTAGGGTTAGGGTTAGGGTTAGGGTTAGGGTTAGGGTTAGGGTTCGGGTTCGGGTTAGGGTTAGTGTTAAGTTTAGGGTGAGGGTTCGGATTAGTGTTAGGGGTAGGGTTCGGGTTAGGGTTCGGGTTCGGCTTAGGGTTAGGGTTAGGGTTAGGGTTCGGGTTAGGGTTAGGGTTAGGGTAGGGGTTAGTGTTAGGGTTAGGGTTCGTGTTAGGGTTAGGGTTACGGTTAGGGTTAGGGTTTGGGTTAGGGTTAGGGTTCGGTTTAGTGTTAGGGTTAGGGTTCGGGTTAGGGTTAGGGTTAGGGTTATGGTTAGGGTTAGGGTTCGGGTTAGGGTTAGGGTTAGGGTTAGGGTTCGGGTTAGGGTTAGGGTTAGCGTTCGGGTTAGGGTTCGGGTTAGGGTTAGGGTTTCGGTTAGGGTTCGGGTTAGGGTTCGGGTTAGGGTTAGGGTTCGGTTTAGGGTTAGGTTTAGGGTTATGGTTAGGGTTAGGGTTCGGGTTAGGGTTAGGGTTAAGGTTCGGGATAGGGTTAGGGTTAGGGTAAGGGTTAGGGTTAGGGTTCGGATTAGGGTTCGGTTAGGGTTAGGGTTAGGGTTCGGGTTAGGGTTAGGGTTAGGGTAAGGGTTAGGGTTAGGGTTCGGGTTAGTGTTAGGTTTCGGGTTAGGGTTAGGGTTAGGTTTCGGGTTAGGGTTAGGGTTCGGGTTAGGGTTAGGGTTAGGTTTAGGGTTCGGGTTCGGGTTAGGGTTAGGTGTTAGGGTTCGGGTTCGGGTTAGTGTTAGGGTTAGGTTTCGGGTTAGGGTTAGGGGTTAGTGTTAGGGTTAGGGTTAGGGTTAGGGTTCGGATTAGGGTTCGGTTATGGTTAGGGTTAGGGTTCGGGTTAGGGTTAGGGTTAGGGTAGGGGTTAGGGTTAGGGTTCGGGTTAGGGTTAGGGTTAGGGTTCAGGTTAAGGTTCGGGTTAGGGTTAGGGTTAGGGTTAGGGTTCGGGTTAGGGTTAGGATTAGGTTTAGGGTTCGGGTTCGGGTTAGGTTTCGGATTCGGGGTAGCGTTAGGGTTAGGGTTAGGGTTAGGGTTAGGTTTAGGGTTCGTGTTATGGTTCTGTTAGGGGTCGGGTTAGGGTTTGGTTTAGGGTTCGGGTTAGGGTTAGGGTTAGGGTAGAGTTCGGGTTAGGGTTAGGGTTCGGGTTAGGGTTAGGGTTAGGGTTAGGGTTCGGGTTCGGGTTAGGGTTAGGGTTCGGGATCGGGTTAGGTTTAGGGTTCGGGTTAGGGTTCGGGTTAGGGTTAGGGTTAGGGTTAGGGTTCGGGTTAGGGTTCGGGTTAGGGTTAGGTTTCGGGTAAGTGGTTATGGTTCGGGTTCGGGTTAGGGTTAGTGTTAGGGTTCCGGTTAAGGTTAGGGTTAGGGTTCGGGTTAGGGTTAGGGTTAGGGTTCGGGTTAGGATTAGGGTTAGGGTTCGGGTTAGGGTTCGGGTTAGGGTTAGGGTTAGGGTTAGGGTTCCGTTTAGGGTTAGGGTTCAGGTTAGGTTTAGGGTTAGGGTTAGGGTTTGGGTTAGGGTTCGGATTAGGGTTAGGGGTAGGGTTAGGGTTAGGGTTCGGGTTCGGGTTAGGGTTAGGGTTAGGGTTAGGGTTAGGGTTAGGGTTCGGGTTAGGGTTAGGGTTAGGGTTAGGGTTAGGGGTTAGGGTTAGGGTTACCGTTCGGGTTAGGGTTAGGGTTAGGGTTAGGGTTAGGGTTCGGGTTAGGGTTAGGGTTAGGGTTCGGGATAGAGTTAGGGTTCGGATTAGGGTTAGGGTTCGGGTTAGGGGTTATGGTTACGGTTCGGTTTAGGGTTAGGTTTAGGGTTAGGGTTCATGGTAGGGTTAGGGTTCGGGTTAGGGTTAGGGTTAGGTTTCGGGTTAGGGTTAGTGTTCGGGTTAGGGTTAGGGTTAGGTTTAGGGTTCGGGTTCGGGTTAGGGTTAGGTGTTAGGGTTCGGGTTCGGGTTAGGGTTAGGGTTAGGTTTCGGGTTAGGTTTAGGGGTTAGTGTTAGGGTTAGGGTTAGGGTTAGGGTTCGGATTAGGGTTCGGTTAGGGTTAGGGTTAGGGTTCGGGTTAGGGTTAGGGTTAGGGTAAGGGTTAGGTTTAGGGTTCGGGTTAGGGTTAGGGTTAGGGTTCAGGTTAAGGTTCGGGTTAGGGTTAGGGTTAGGGTTAGGGTTCGGGTTAGGGTTAGGGTAGGTTTAGGTTTCGGGTTCGGGTTAGTTTTCGGATTCGGGGTAGCGTTAGGTTTAGGGTTAGGGTTAGGGTTAGGTTTAGGGTTCGCGTTAGGGTTCGGTTAGGGGTCGGGTTATGGTTTGGTTTAGGGTTCGGGTTAGGGTTAGGGTTGGATAGAGTTCGGGTTAGGGTTAGGGTTCGGGTTAGGGTTAGGGTTAGGGTTCGGGTTCGGGTTCGTGTTAGGGTTAGGGTTCGGGATCGGGTTAGGTTTAGGGTTCGGGTTAGGGTTCGGGTTAGGGTTAGGGTTAGGGTTAGGATTCGGGTAAGGGGTTATGGTTCGGGTTCGGGTTAGGGTTAGTGTTAGGGTTCCGGTTAAGGTTAGGGTTAGGGTTCGGGTTAGGGTTAGGGTTAGGGTTCGGGTTAGTGTTAGGGTTAGGGTTCGGGTTAGGGTTCGGGTTAGGGTTAGGGTTAGGGTTAGGGTTCCGGTTAGGGTTAGGGTTCAGGTTTGGGTTAGGTTTAGGGTTAGGGTTAGGGTTAGCGTTCGGATTAGGGTTAGGGGTAGGGTTAGGGTTAGGGTTCGGGTTCGGGTTAGGGTTAGGGTTAGGGTTAGGGTTAGGTTTCGGGTTAGGGTTAGGGTTAGGGTTAGGGTTAGGGGTTAGGGTTAGGGTTACCGTTCGGGTTAGGGTTAGGGTTAGGGTTAGGGTTAGGGTTCGGGTTAGGGTTAGGGTTAGGGTTCGGGTTAGGGTTAGGGTTAGGGTTAGGGTTAGCGTTCGGGTTAGGGTTAGGGTTAGGGTTCGGTTTAGCGTTAGGGTTCGGGTTAGGGTTAGGGTTAGGGTTCGGGTTCGGGTTAGGGTTAGGTTTCCGGTTAAGGTTAGGGTTAGGGTTCGGGTTAGGTTTAG
>JAVLSZ010000050.1:2700000-2712500 GCA_032313775.1 Urocyon cinereoargenteus | reverse complement strand
AGGGTTAGGGTTAGGGTTATGGTTAGGGTTAGGGTTCGGGTTAGGGTTAGGGTTAAGGTTCGGGATAGGGTTAGGGTTAGGGTTAGGGTAAGGGTTAGGGTTAGGGTTCGGATTAGGGTTCGGTTAGGGTTAGGGTTAGGGTTCGGGTTAGGGTTAGGGTTAGGGTAAGGGTTAGGGTTAGGGTTCGGGTTAGTGTTAGGTTTCGAGTTAGGGTTAGGGTTAGGTTTCGGGTTAGGGTTAGGGTTCGGGTTAGGGTTAGGGTTAGGTTTAGGGTTCGGGTTCGGGTTAGGGTTAGGTGTTATGGTTCGGGTTCGGGTTAGTGTTAGGGTTAGGTTTCGGGTTAGGGTTAGGGGTTAGTTTTAGGGTTAGGGTTAGGGTTAGGGTTCGGATTAGGGTTCGGTTAGGGTTAGGGTTAGGGTTCGGGTTAGGGTTAGGGTTAGGGTAAGGGTTAGGGTTAGTGTTCGGGTTAGGGTTAGGGTTAGGGTTCAGGTTAAGGTTCGGGTTAGGGTTAGGGTTAGGGTTAGGGTTCGGGTTAGGGTTAGGATTCAGTTTAGGGTTCGGGTTCGGGTTAGGTTTCGGATTCGGGGTAGCGTTAGGGTTAGGGTTAGGGTTAGGGTTAGGTTTAGGGTTCGCGTTATGGTTCTGTTAGGGGTCGGGTTAGGGTTTGGTTTAGGGTTCGGGTTAGGGTTAGGGTTAGGGTAGAGTTCGGGTTAGGGTTAGGGTTTGGGTTAGGGTTAGGGTTAGGGTTCGGGTTCGGGTTCGGGTTAGGGTTAGGGTTCGGGATCGGGTTAGGTTTAGGGTTCGGGTTAGGGTTCGGGTTAGGGTTAGGGTTAGGGTTAGGGTTCGGGTTAGGGTTCGGGTTAGGGTTAGGATTCGGGGAAGTGGTTATGGTTCCGGTTCGGGTTAGGGTTAGTGTTAGGGTTCCGGTTAAGGTTAGGGTTAGGGTTAGGGTTAGGGTTCGGGTTAAGATTAGGGTTAGGGTTCGGGTTAGGGTTCGGGTTAGGGTGAGGGTTAGGGTTAGGGTTCCGGTTAGGGTTAGGGTTCAGGTTAGGGTTAGGGTTAGGGTTAGGGTTAGGGTTCGGATTAGGGTTAGGGTTAGGGTTCGGGTTAGGGTTCGAGTTAGGGTTAGGGTTAGGGTTAGGGTTAGGGTTAGGGTTAGGGTTATGGTTCGGGTTAGGGTTCGGGTTAGGGTTCGGGTTAGGGTTAGGGTTCGGGTTAGGGTTAGGGTTCGGGTTAGGGGTTAGGGTTACGGTTCGGGTTACGGTTAGGGTTAGGGTTAGGGTTCATGTTAGGGTTAGGGTTTGGGTTAGGGTTGGTGTTAGGGTTCGGGTTAGGGTTAGGGTACGGGTTAGGGTTAGGGTTAGGTTTAGGGTTCGGTTTCGGGTTAGGGTTAGGTGTTAGGGTTCGGGTTCGGGTTAGGGTTAGGGTTCGGGTTAGGGTTAGGGTTAGGTTTAGGGTTCGGGTTCGGGTTAGGGTTAGGTGTTAGGGTTCGGGTTCGGGTTAGGGTTAGGGTTAGGTTTCGGGTTTGGGTTATGGTTAGGGTTGGGGTTCGGGATAGGGTTCTGGTTAGGGTTCGGGTTAGGGTTAGGGTTAGGGTTAGGTTTCGGGTTCGGGGTTAGGGTTAGGGTTAGGGTTCGGGTTAGGGTTAGGGTTCGGGTTAGGGTTAGGGTTAGGGTTCGGGTTCGGGTTAGGGTTCGGGTTAGGGTTAGGGTTCGAGTTAGGGTTCGGGTTAGGGTTAGGGTTAGTGTTAGGGTTAGGGTTCGGTTTAGGGTTCGCGTTAGGGTTAGGTTTCGGGTTAGGGTTAGGGTTAGGGTTAGGGTTCGGGTTAGGGTTAGGGTTCGGGTTAGGGTTAGGGTTCGGGTTAGGGGTTAGGGTTACGGTTCGGGTTCGGGTTAGGGTTAGGGTTAGGGTTCATGTTAGGTTTAGGGTTCGGGTTAGGTTTAGGGTTAGGGTTCGGGTTAGGGTTAGTGTTCGGGTTCGGGTTAGGGTTAGGGTTAGGTTTAGGGTTCGGGTTCGGGTTAGGGTTAGGTGTTAGGGTTCGGGTTCGGGTTAGGGTTAGGGTTAGGTTTCGGGTTAGGGTTAGGGGTTAGTGTTAGGGTTAGGGTTAGGGTTAGGGTTAGGGTTCGGATTAGGTTTCGGTTAGGCTTAGGGTTAGGGTTCGGGTTAGGGTTAGGGTTAGGGTAAGGGTTAGGTTTAGGGTTCGGGTTCGGGTTAGGGTTCAGGTTAAGGTTCGGGTTAGGGTTAGGGTTAGGGTTCGGGTTAGGGTTAGGGTTAGGGTTAGGGTTCGGGTTCGGGTTAGGTTTCGGGTTCGGGTTAGGGTTAGGGTTAGGGTTCGGGTTAGGGTTCAGGTTCGGTTAGGATTAGGTTTAGGGTTCGGGTTAGGGTTAGGTTTAGGTTTCAGGTTAGGGTTCGGGTTAGGGTTAGGGTTAGGGTTCGGGTTAGGGTTAGGGTTAGGGTTCAGTTTAGGGTTCGGGTTAGGGTTAGGGTTAGGGTTCGGGTTAGGGTTAGGTTTCGGTTTAGGTTTCGGGTAAGGGTTAGGATTCGGGTAAGGGGTTAGGGTTCGGGTTAGGGTTAGGATTCGGGTAAGCGGTTATGGTTCGGGTTCGGGTTAGGGTTAGTGTTAGGGTTCTGGTTAAGGTTAGGGTTAGGGTTCGGGTTAGGGTTAGGGTTAGGGTTACGGTTCGGGTTCGGGTTAGGGTTAATGTTAGGGTTTTGGTTAAGGTTAGGGTTAGGGTTCGGGTTAGGGTTAGGGTTAGGGTTACGGTTCGGGTTAGGGTTATGGTTAGGGTTAGTGTTCGGGTTCGGGTTAGGGTTAGGGTTCGGGTTAGGTTTCGGAATAGGTGGTTAGGGGTTCGGGTTCGGGTTAGGGTTAGGGTTAGGGTTAGTGTTCGGTTTCGGGTTAGGGTTAGGGTTAGGGTTCGGGTTAGGGTTAGGGTTAGGGTTAGGATTAGGGGTAGGGTTCGGGTTAGGGTTCGGGTTAGGGTTAGGGTTAGGGTTCGGGTTAGGGTTCGGTTTTGGGTTCGGGTTAGGGTTAGGGTTAGGGTTAGGGTTCGGGTTAGGGTTAGGGTTCGGTTTAGGGTTAGGGTTAGGTTTCGGGTTAGGGTTAGGTTTCGGGTTAGGTTTAGGGTTCGGGTTAGGGGTTAGTGTTAGGGTTCGGGTTAGGGTTAGGTTTAGGGTTAGGGTTCATGTTAGGGTTAGGGTTCGGGTTAGGGTTAGGGTTCGGGTTAGGGTTAGGGTTAGGGTTCGGGTTCGGGTTAGGGTTAGGGTTAGGGTTAGTTTTAGGGTTTGGGTTCGGGTTAGGGTTAGGGGTTAGGGTTCGGGTTCGGGTTAGGGTTAGGGTTAGGTTTCGGGTGAGGGTTAGGGGTTAGTGTTAGGGTTAGGTTTAGGGTTAGGTTTAGGGTTCGGATTAGGGTTCGGTTAGGGTTAGGGTTAGGGTTCGGGTTAGGGTTAGGGTTAGGGTTAGGGTTAGGGTTAGGGTTCGGGTTCGGGTTAGGGTTAGGGTTAGGGTTCAAGTTAAGGTTCGGGTTAGGTTTAGGTTTAGGGTTAGGGTTCGGGTTAGGGTTAGGTTTAGGGTTAGGTTTCGGGTTAGGGTTAGGTTTCGGGTTCGGGTTAGGGTTAGGTTTAGGGTTAGGGTTAGGTTTCGGATTAGGGTTAGGGTTAGGGTTGGGGTTAGGGTTAGTGTTCGGGTTCGTGTTAGGCTTAGGGTTCGGGTTAGGTTTCGGAATAGGGTTAGGTTTAGGGTCCGGGTTACGGTTCGGGTTAGGGTTCGGGTTAGGGTTCGGGTTAGGGTTCGGGTTCGGGTTCGGGTTAGGGTTAGGGTTAGGGTTCGGGTTAGGGTTTGGGTTAGGGTTAGGGTTAGGGGTAGGGTTCGGGTTAGGGTTTGGGTTAGGGTTAGGATTAGGTTTCGGGTTAGGGTTCAGGTTAGGGTTCGGGTTAGTGTTAGGGTTAGGGTTCGGGTTAGGGTTAGGTTTCGGGTTAGGGTTAGGGTTAGGGTTCGGGTTAGGGTTAGGGTTCGGGTTAGGGTTAGGGTTCGGGTTAGGGGTTAGGGTTACGGTTCGGGTTAGGGTTAGGGTTAGGATTAGGGTTCATTTTAGGGTTAGGGTTCGGGGTAGGGTTAGGGTTAGGTTTCGGGTTAGGGTTAGGGTTCTGGTTAGGGTTAGGGTTAGGTTTAGGGTTCGGGTTCGGGTTAGGGTTAGGTGTTAGGGTTCGGGTTCGGGTTAGGGTTAGGGTTGGGTTTCGGGTTAGGGTTAGGGGTTAGTGTTAGGGTTAGGGTTAGGGTTAGGGTTCGGATTATGTTTCGGTTAGGGTTAGGGTTAGGGTTAGGGTTAGGGTAAGGGTTAGTGTTAGGGTTCGGGTTAGGGTTAGGGTTAGGGTTCAGGTTAAGGTTCGGGTTAGGGTTAGGGTTAGGGTTAGGGTTCGGGTTAGGTTTAGTGTTAGGTTTAGGGTTCGGGTTCGGGTTAGGTTTCGGATTCGGGGTAGCGTTAGGGTTAGGGTTAGGGTTAGGTTTAGGGTTCGCGTTAGGGTTAGGGTTAGGGTAGAGTTCGGGTTAGGGTTAGGGTTCGGGTTAGGGTTAGGGTTAGGGTTCGGGTTCGGGTTCGGGTTAGGGTTAGGGTTCGGGTTAGGGTTAGGGTTAGGGTTCGGGTTAGGGTTCGGGTTAGGGTTAGGATTCGGGTAAGGGGTTATGGTTCGGGTTCGGGTTAGGGTTAGTGTTAGGGTTCCGGTTAAGGTTAGGGTTAGGGTTCGGGTTCGGGTTAGGGTTAGGGTTCGGGTTAGGGTTAGGGTTAGGGTTAGGGTTCGGGTTAGGGTTCGGGTTAGGGTTAGGGTTAGGGTTAGGGTTCCGGTTAGGGTTAGGGTTCAGGTTAGGGTTAGGTTTAGGGTTAGGGTTAGGGTTAGGGTTCAGATTAAGGTTAGGGGTAGGGTTAGGGTTAGGGTTCGGGTTCGGGTTCGGGTTAGGGTTAGGGTTCGGGTTAGGGTTCGGGTTAGGGTTAGGTTTAGGGTTAGGGTTAGGGGTTAGGGTTAGGGTTACCGTTCGGGTTAGGTTTAGGGTTAGGTTTAGGGTTAGGGTTCGGGTTAGGGTTAGGGTTAGGGTTCGGGTTAGGGTTAGGGTTCGGGTTCGGGTTAGGGTTAGGGTTAGGGTTAGGGTTAGGGTTCGGATTAGGGTTAGGGGTAGGGTTCGGGTTAGGGTTCGGGTTCGGGTTAGGGTTAGGGATAGGGTTAGGGTTAGGGTTCGGGTTAGGGTTAGGTTTAGGGTTAGGGTTAGGGGTTAGGGTTAGTTGTACCGTTCGGGTTAGGGTTAGGGTTAGGGTTAGGGTTCGGGTTAGGGTTAGGGTTAGGGATCGAGTGAGGGTTAGGGTTAGGGTTAGGGTTAGGGTTAGGGTTCGGGTTAGGGTTAGGGTTAGGGTTAGGGTTCGGGTTAGGGTTAGGGCTAGGGTTAGGGTTCGGGTTAGGGTTAGGGTTCCGGTTAGGTTTAGGGTTAGTGTTCGTGTTCGGGTTAGGGTTAGGGTTCGGGTTAGGGTTAGGGTTCGGGTTAGGGTTAGGGTTAGTGTTAGGGTTAGTGTTAGGGTTAGGGTTCGGGTTCGGTTTAGGGTTAGTGTTAGTTATAGGGTCCGTGTTCTGGTCAGGGTTCGGGTTCGGGTTAGGGTTAGGTTTCGGGTTCGGGTTAGGGTTAGTGTTAGGGTTAGGGTTCGGGTTAGGGTTAGGGTTTGGGTTAGGGGTAGGGTTCGGGTTCGGGTTAGAGTTAGGGTTCGGGTTAGTGTTCGGGTTAGGTTTAGGTTTCGGGTTAGGGTTAAGGTGCGGTTTAGGGTTAGTGTTAGGGTTAGGAGGTAGGGTTAGGGTTAGGGTTCGGGTTAGGTTTAGGGTTAGGTTTAGGGTTATGGGTTAGGTTTCGGGTTAAGGATAGGGTTCGGGGTAGGGTTAGGGTTAGGGTTAGGGTTAGGGTTAGGGTTCGGGTTCGGGTTAGGGTTAGGGTTAAGGTTAGGGTGAGGGTTCGGATTAGTGTTAGGGGTAGGGTTCGGGTTAGGATTCGGGTTCGGCTTAGGGTTAGGGTTAGGGTTAGGGTTCGGGTTAGGGTTATGGTTAGGGTAGGGGTTAGTTTTAGGGTTAGGGTTCGTGTTAGGGTTAGGGTTACGGTTAGGGTTAGGGTTTGGGTTAGGGTTAGGGTTCGGTTTAGTGTTAGGGTTAGGGTTCGGGTTAGGTTTAGGGTTAGGGTTATGGTTAGGGTTAGGGTTCGGGTTAGGGTTAGGGTTAGGGTTAGGGTTCAGGTTAGGTTTAGGGTTAGCATTCGGGTTAGGGTTCGGGTTAGGGTTAGGGTTTCGGTTAGGGTTCGGGTTAGGGTTCGGGTTAGGGTTAGGGTTCGGTTTAGGGTTAGGGTTAGGGTTATGGTTAGGGTTAGGGTTCGGGTTAGGGTTAGGGTTAAGGTTCGGGATAGGGTTAGGGTTAGGGTTAGGGTAAGGGTTAGGGTTAGGGTTCGGATTAGGGTTCGGTTAGGGTTAGGGTTAGGGTTCGGGTTAGGGTTAGGGTTAGGGTAAGGGTTAGGGTTAGGGTTCGGGTTAGTGTTAGGTTTCGAGTTAGGGTTAGGGTTAGGTTTCGGGTTAGGGTTAGGGTTCGGGTTAGGGTTAGGGTTAGGTTTAGGGTTCGGGTTCGGGTTAGGGTTAGGGTTCAGGTTAAGGTTCGGGTTAGGGTTAGGGTTAGGGTTAGGGTTCGGGTTAGGGTTAGTGTTAGGTTTAGGGTTCGGGTTCGGGTTAGGTTTCGGATTCGGGGTAGCGTTAGGGTTAGGGTTAGGGTTAGGGTTAGGTTTAGGGTTCGCGTTAGGGTTCGGTTAGGGGTCGGGTTAGGGTTTGGTTTAGGGTTCGGGTTAGGGTTAGGGTTAGGGTAGAGTTCGGGTTAGGGTTAGGGTTCGGGTTAGGGTTAGGGTTAGGGTTCGGGTTCGGGTTCGGGTTAGGGTTAGGGTTCGGGTTAGGGTTAGGGTTAGGGTTCGGGTTAGGGTTCGGGTTAGGGTTAGGATTCGGGTAAGGGGTTATGGTTCGGGTTCGGGTTAGGGTTAGTTTTAGTGTTCCGGTTAAGGTTAGGGTTAGGGTTCGGGTTCGGGTTAGGGTTAGGGTTCGGGTTAGGGTTAGGGTTAGGGTTAGGGTTCGGGTTAGGGTTCGGGTTAGGGTTAGGGTTAGGGTTAGGGTTCCGGTTAGCGTTAGGGTTCAGGTTAGGGTTAGGGTTAGGGTTAGAGTTAGGGTTAGGGTCCGGATTAAGGTTAGGGGTAGGGTTAGGGTTAGGGTTCGGGTTCGGGTTAGGGTTAGGGTTAGGGGTTAGGGTTAGGGTTACCGTTCGGGTTAGGTTTAGGGTTAGGTTTAGGGTTAGGGTTCGGTTTTGGGTTAGGGTTAGGGTTCGGGTTAGGGTTAGGGTTAGGGTTAGCGTTCGGGTTAGGGTTAGGGTTAGGATTCGGTTTAGCGTTAGGGTTCGGGTTAGGGTTAGGGTTAGGGTTCGGGTTCGGGATAGGGTTAGGTTTCCGGTTAAGGTTAGGGTTAGGTTTCGGGTTAGGGTTAGGGTTAGGGTTCGGGTTCGGGTTAGGGTTAGTGTTAGGGTTAGGGTTCGGGTTAGGGTTAGGATTCGGGTTAGGGTTAGTGTTTGGGTTCGGGTTAGGTTTAGAGTTTGGGTTAGGTTTCCGGTTAGGGTTAGGGTTCGGGTTAGGGTTAGGTTTAGGGTTCGGGTTCGGGTTAGGTTTCGGATTCGGGGTAGCGTTAGGGTTAGGGTTAGGGTTAGGGTTAGGTTTAGGGTTCGCGTTAGGGTTCGGTTAGGGGTCGGGTTAGGGTTTGGTTTAGGGTTCGCGTTAGGTTTCGGGTTAGGGGTCGGGTTAGGGTTAGTTTTAGGGTTTGGGTTAGGGTTAGGGTTAGGGTTCGGGTTAGGGTTAGGGTTCGGGTTAGTGTTAGCGTTAGGGTTCGGGTTAGGGTTTGGGTTAGGGTTCGGGTTAGGGTTAGGTTTAGGGTTAGGGTTCGGGTTAGGGTTAGGTTTAGGGTTCCGGTTAAGGTTAGGGTAAGTGTTCGGGTTAGGGTTAGGGTTAGGGTTAGGGTTAGGGTTTGGGTTAGGGTTAGGGTTAGGGTTCGGGTTAGGGTTCGGGTTAGGGTTCGGGTTAGGGTAAGGGTTAGGGTTCGGGTTAGGGTTAGGGTTCGGGTTCGGGTTAGGGTTAGGGTTAGGGTTAGGGTTAGGGTTCGGATTAGGGTTAGGGGTAGGGTTCGGGTTAGGGTTCGGGTTCGGGTTAGGGTTAGGGATAGGGTTAGTGTTAGGGTTCGGGTTAGGGTTAGGTTTAGGGTTAGGGTTAGGGGTTAGGGTTAGTTGTACCGTTCGGGTTAGGGTTAGGGTTAGGGTTAGGGTTCGGGTTAGGGTTAGGTTTAGGGATCGAGTGAGGGTTAGGTTTAGGGTTAGGGTTAGGGTTAGGGTTCGGGTTAGGGTTCTGGTTAGGGTTAGGGTTCGGGTTAGGGTTAGGGCTAGGGTTAGGGTTCGGGTTAGGGTTAGGGTTCCGGTTAGGGTTAGGGTTAGTGTTCGGGTTCGGGGTAGGGTTAGGGTTCGGGTTAGGGTTAGGGTTCGGGTTAGGGTTAGGGTTAGTGTTAGGGTTAGTGTTAGGGTTAGGGTTCGGGTTCGGTTTAGGGTTAGTGTTAGTTATAGGGTCCGGGTTCTGGTCAGGGTTCGGTTTCGGGTTAGGGTTAGGTTTCGGGTTCGGGTTAGGGTTAGTGTTAGGGTTAGGGTTCGGATTAGGGTTAGGGTTTGGGTTAGGGGTAGGGTTCGGGTTCGGGTTAGAGTTAGGGTTCAGGTTAGTGTTCGGGTTAGGGTTAGGTTTCGGGTTAGGGTTAATGTGCGGTTTAGGGTTAGTGTTAGGGTTAGGAGGTAGGGTTAGGGTTAGGGTTCGGGTTAGGTTTAGGGTTAGGTTTAGGGTTATGGGTTAGGTTTCGGGTTAAGGATAGGGTTCGGGGTAGGGTTAGGGTTAGGGTTAGGGTTAGGGTTAGGGTTAGGGTTCGGGTTCGGGTTAGGGTTAGTGTTAAGGTTAGGGTGAGGGTTCGGATTAGTGTTAGGGGTAGGGTTCGGGTTAGGGTTCGGGTTCGGCTTAGGGTTAGGGTTAGGGTTAGGGTTCGGGTTAGGGTTAGGGTTAGGGTAGGGGTTAGTGTTAGGGTTAGGGTTCGTGTTAGGGTTAGGGTTACGGTTAGGGTTAGGGTTTGGGTTAGGGTTAGGGTTCGGTTTAGTGTTAGGGTTAGGGTTCGGGTTAGGGTTAGGGTTAGGGTTATGGTTAGGGTTAGGGTTCGGGTTAGGGTTAGGGTTAGGGTTAGGGTTCGGGTTAGGGTTAGGGTTAGCGTTCGGGTTAGGGTTCGGGTTAGGGTTAGGGTTTCGGTTAGGGTTCGGGTTAGGGTTCGGGTTAGGGTTAGGGTTCGGTTTAGGGTTAGGTTTAGGGTTATGGTTAGGGTTAGGGTTCGGGTTAGGGTTAGGGTTAAGGTTCGGGATAGGGTTAGGGTTAGGGTAAGGGTTAGGGTTAGGGTTCGGATTAGGGTTCGGTTAGGGTTAGGGTTAGGGTTCGGGTTAGGGTTAGGGTTAGGGTAAGGGTTAGGGTTAGGGTTCGGGTTAGTGTTAGGTTTCGGGTTAGGGTTAGGGTTAGGTTTCGGGTTAGGGTTAGGGTTCGGGTTAGGGTTAGGGTTAGGTTTAGGGTTCGGGTTCGGGTTAGGGTTAGGTGTTAGGGTTCGGGTTCGGGTTAGTGTTAGGGTTAGGTTTCGGGTTAGGGTTAGGGGTTAGTGTTAGGGTTAGGGTTAGGGTTAGGGTTCGGATTAGGGTTCGGTTATGGTTAGGGTTAGGGTTCGGGTTAGGGTTAGGGTTAGGGTAGGGGTTAGGGTTAGGGTTCGGGTTAGGGTTAGGGTTAGGGTTCAGGTTAAGGTTCGGGTTAGGGTTAGGGTTAGGGTTAGGGTTCGGGTTAGGGTTAGGATTAGGTTTAGGGTTCGGGTTCGGGTTAGGTTTCGGATTCGGGGTAGCGTTAGGGTTAGGGTTAGGGTTAGGGTTAGGTTTAGGGTTCGCGTTATGGTTCTGTTAGGGGTCGGGTTAGGGTTTGGTTTAGGGTTCGGGTTAGGGTTAGGGTTAGGGTAGAGTTCGGGTTAGGGTTAGGGTTCGGGTTAGGGTTAGGGTTAGGGTTAGGGTTCGGGTTCGGGTTAGGGTTAGGGTTCGGGATCGGGTTAGGTTTAGGGTTCGGGTTAGGGTTCGGGTTAGGGTTAGGGTTAGGGTTAGGGTTCGGGTTAGGGTTCGGGTTAGGGTTAGGTTTCGGGTAAGTGGTTATGGTTCGGGTTCGGGTTAGGGTTAGTGTTAGGGTTCCGGTTAAGGTTAGGGTTAGGGTTCGGGTTAGGGTTAGGGTTAGGGTTCGGGTTAGGATTAGGGTTAGGGTTCGGGTTAGGGTTCGGGTTAGGGTTAGGGTTAGGGTTAGGGTTCCGTTTAGGGTTAGGGTTCAGGTTAGGTTTAGGGTTAGGGTTAGGGTTTGGGTTAGGGTTCGGATTAGGGTTAGGGGTAGGGTTAGGGTTAGGGTTCGGGTTCGGGTTAGGGTTAGGGTTAGGGTTAGGGTTAGGGTTAGGGTTCGGGTTAGGGTTAGGGTTAGGGTTAGGGTTAGGGGTTAGGGTTAGGGTTACCGTTCGGGTTAGGGTTAGGGTTAGGGTTAGGGTTAGGGTTCGGGTTAGGGTTAGGGTTAGGGTTCGGGATAGAGTTAGGGTTCGGATTAGGGTTAGGGTTCGGGTTAGGGGTTATGGTTACGGTTCGGTTTAGGGTTAGGTTTAGGGTTAGGGTTCATGGTAGGGTTAGGGTTCGGGTTAGGGTTAGGGTTAGGTTTCGGGTTAGGGTTAGTGTTCGGGTTAGGGTTAGGGTTAGGTTTAGGGTTCGGGTTCGGGTTAGGGTTAGGTGTTAGGGTTCGGGTTCGGGTTAGGGTTAGGGTTAGGTTTCGGGTTAGGTTTAGGGGTTAGTGTTAGGGTTAGGGTTAGGGTTAGGGTTCGGATTAGGGTTCGGTTAGGGTTAGGGTTAGGGTTCGGGTTAGGGTTAGGGTTAGGGTAAGGGTTAGGTTTAGGGTTCGGGTTAGGGTTAGGGTTAGGGTTCAGGTTAAGGTTCGGGTTAGGGTTAGGGTTAGGGTTAGGGTTCGGGTTAGGGTTAGGGTAGGTTTAGGTTTCGGGTTCGGGTTAGTTTTCGGATTCGGGGTAGCGTTAGGTTTAGGGTTAGGGTTAGGGTTAGGTTTAGGGTTCGCGTTAGGGTTCGGTTAGGGGTCGGGTTATGGTTTGGTTTAGGGTTCGGGTTAGGGTTAGGGTTGGATAGAGTTCGGGTTAGGGTTAGGGTTCGGGTTAGGGTTAGGGTTAGGGTTCGGGTTCGGGTTCGTGTTAGGGTTAGGGTTCGGGATCGGGTTAGGTTTAGAGTTCGGGTTAGGGTTCGGGTTAGGGTTAGGGTTAGGGTTAGGATTCGGGTAAGGGGTTATGGTTCGGGTTCGGGTTAGGGTTAGTGTTAGGGTTCCGGTTAAGGTTAGGGTTAGGGTTCGGGTTAGGGTTAGGGTTAGGGTTCGGGTTAGTGTTAGGGTTAGGGTTCGGGTTAGGGTTCGGGTTAGGGTTAGGGTTAGGGTTAGGGTTCCGGTTAGGGTTAGGGTTCAGGTTTGGGTTAGGTTTAGGGTTAGGGTTAGGGTTAGCGTTCGGATTAGGGTTAGGGGTAGGGTTAGGGTTAGGGTTCGGGTTCGGGTTAGGGTTAGGGTTAGGGTTAGGGTTAGGTTTCGGGTTAGGGTTAGGGTTAGGGTTAGGGTTAGGGGTTAGGGTTAGGGTTACCGTTCGGGTTAGGGTTAGGGTTAGGGTTAGGGTTAGGGTTCGGGTTAGGGTTAGGGTTAGGGTTCGGGTTAGGGTTAGGGTTAGGGTTAGGGTTAGCGTTCGGGTTAGGGTTAGGGTTAGGGTTCGGTTTAGCGTTAGGGTTCGGGTTAGGGTTAGGGTTAGGGTTCGGGTTCGGGTTAGGGTTAGGTTTCCGGTTAAGGTTAGGGTTAGGGTTCGGGTTAGGTTTAGGGTTAGGTTTCGGGTTCAGGTTAGGGTTAGTGTTAGGGTTAGGGTTCGGGTTAGGGTTAGGATTCGGGTTGGGGATAGGGTTTGGGTTCGGGTTAGGGTTAGAGTTTGGGTTAGGTTTCCGGTTAGGGTTAGTGTTCGGGTTAGGGTTAGGGTTCGGGTTAGGGTTAGGGTTAGTGTTAGGGTTAGGGTTCCAGTTAGGGTTAGGGTTCGGGTTCGGGTTACGGTTAGGGTTAGGGTTAGGTTTCGGTTTCGGGTTAGTGTTAGGGTTAGGGTTAGGATTAGGGTCAGGGTTCGGGTTAGGGTTCGGGTTCGGGTTATGGTTAGGGTTAGGGTTAGGGTTCGGGTCAGGGTTAGGGTTAGCGTTAGGAGTTAGGGTTAGGGTAGGGTTCGGGTTAGGGTTAGGGTTACGGTTAGGGTTAGTGTTCGGGTTAGGGTTATGGTTGGGTTCGGGTTAGGGTTAGGCTTAGG
>JAVLSZ010000050.1:2682500-2695000 GCA_032313775.1 Urocyon cinereoargenteus | reverse complement strand
AGGGTTAGGTGTTATGGTTCGGGTTCGGGTTAGTGTTAGGGTTAGGTTTCGGGTTAGGGTTAGGGGTTAGTTTTAGGGTTAGGGTTAGGGTTAGGGTTCGGATTAGGGTTCGATTAGGGTTAGGGTTAGGGTTCGGGTTAGGGTTAGGGTTAGGGTTCAGGTTAAGGTTCGGGTTAGGGTTAGGGTTAGGGTTAGGGTTCGGGTTAGGGTTAGGATTAGGGTTAGGGTTCGGGTTCGGGTTAGGTTTCGGATTCGGGGTAGCGTTAGGGTTAGGGTTAGGGTTAGGGTTAGGTTTAGGGTTCGCGTTATGGTTCTGTTAGGGGTCGGGTTAGGGTTTGGTTTAGGGTTCGGGTTAGGGTTAGGGTTAGGGTAGAGTTCGGGTTAGGGTTAGGGTTTGGGTTAGGGTTAGGGTTAGGGTTCGGGTTCGGGTTCGGGTTAGGGTTAGGGTTCGGGATCGGGTTAGGTTTAGGGTTCGGGTTAGGGTTCGGGTTAGGGTTAGGGTTAGGGTTAGGGTTCGGGTTAGGGTTCGGGTTAGGGTTAGGATTCGGGTAAGTGGTTATGGTTCCGGTTCGGGTTAGGGTTAGTGTTAGGGTTCCGGTTAAGGTTAGGGTTAGGGTTAGGGTTAGGGTTCGGGTTAAGATTAGGGTTAGGGTTCGGGTTAGGGTTCGGGTTAGGGTGAGGGTTAGGGTTAGGGTTCCGGTTAGGGTTAGGGTTCAGGTTAGGGTTAGGGTTAGGGTTAGGGTTAGGGTTAGGGTTCGGATTAGGGTTAGGGTTAGGGTTCGGGTTAGGGTTCGAGTTAGGGTTAGGGTTAGGGTTAGGGTTAGGGTTAGGGTTAGGGTTATGGTTCGGGTTAGGGTTCGGGTTAGGGTTCGGGTTAGGGTTAGGGTTCGGGTTAGGGTTAGGGTTCGGGTTAGGGGTTAGGGTTACGGTTCGGGTTACGGTTAGGGTTAGGGTTAGGGTTCATGTTAGGGTTAGGGTTTGGGTTAGGGTTGGTGTTAGGGTTCGGGTTAGGGTTAGGGTACGGGTTAGGGTTAGGGTTAGGTTTAGGGTTCGGTTTCGGGTTAGGGTTAGGTGTTAGGGTTCGGGTTCGGGTTAGGGTTAGGGTTCGGGTTAGGGTTAGGGTTAGGTTTAGGGTTCGGGTTCGGGTTAGGGTTAGGTGTTAGGGTTCGGGTTCGGGTTAGGGTTAGGGTTAGGTTTCGGGTTTGGGTTATGGTTAGGGTTGGGGTTCGGGATAGGGTTCTGGTTAGGGTTCGGGTTAGGGTTAGGGTTAGGGTTAGGTTTCGGGTTCGGGGTTAGGGTTAGGGTTAGGGTTCGGGTTAGGGTTAGGGTTCGGGTTAGGGTTAGGGTTAGGGTTCGGGTTCGGGTTAGGGTTCGGGTTAGGTTTAGGGTTCAAGTTAGGGTTCGGGTTAGGGTTAGGGTTAGTGTTAGGGTTAGGGTTCGGTTTAGGGTTCGCGTTAGGGTTAGGTTTCGGGTTAGGGTTAGGGTTAGGGTTAGGGTTCGGGTTAGGGTTAGGGTTCGGGTTAGGGTTAGGGTTCGGGTTAGGGGTTAGGGTTACGGTTCGGGTTCGGGTTAGGGTTAGGGTTAGGGTTCATGTTAGGTTTAGGGTTCGGGTTAGGTTTAGGGTTAGGGTTCGGGTTAGGGTTAGTGTTCGGGTTCGGGTTAGGGTTAGGGTTAGGTTTAGGGTTCGGGTTCGGGTTAGGGTTAGGTGTTAGGGTTCGGGTTCGGGTTAGGGTTAGGGTTAGGTTTCGGGTTAGGGTTAGGGGTTAGTGTTAGGGTTAGGGTTAGGGTTAGGGTTAGGGTTCGGATTAGGTTTCGGTTAGGCTTAGGGTTAGGGTTCGGGTTAGGGTTAGGGTTAGGGTAAGGGTTAGGTTTAGGGTTCGGGTTCGGGTTAGGGTTCAGGTTAAGGTTCGGGTTAGGGTTAGGGTTAGGGTTCGGGTTAGGGTTAGGGTTAGGGTTAGGGTTCGGGTTCGGGTTAGGTTTCGGGTTCGGGTTAGGGTTAGGGTTAGGGTTCGGGTTAGGGTTCAGGTTCGGTTTAGGATTAGGTTTAGGGTTCGGGTTAGGGTTAGGTTTAGGTTTCAGGTTAGGGTTCGGGTTAGGGTTAGGGTTAGGGTTCGGGTTAGGGTTAGGGTTAGGGTTCAGTTTAGGGTTCGGGTTAGGGTTAGGGTTAGGGTTCGGGTTAGGGTTATGTTTCGGTTTAGGTTTCGGGTAAGGGTTAGGATTCGGGTAAGGGGTTAGGGTTCGGGTTAGGGTTAGGATTCGGGTAAGCGGTTATTGTTCGGGTTCGGGTTAGGGTTAGTGTTAGGGTTCTGGTTAAGGTTAGGGTTAGGGTTCGGGTTAGGGTTAGGGTTAGGGTTACGGTTCGGGTTCGGGTTAGGGTTAATGTTAGGGTTTTGGTTAAGGTTAGGGTTAGGGTTCGGGTTAGGGTTAGGGTTAGGGTTACGGTTCGGGTTAGGGTTATGGTTAGGGTTAGTGTTCGGGTTCGGGTTAGGGTTAGGGTTCGGGTTAGGTTTCGGAATAGGGTTAGGGTTCGGGTTCGGGTTAGGGTTAGGGTTAGGGTTAGTGTTCGGTTTCGGGTTAGGGTTAGGGTTAGGGTTCGGGTTAGGGTTAGGGTTAGGGTTTGGATTAGGGGTAGGGTTCGGGTTAGGGTTCGGGTTAGGGTTAGGGTTAGGGTTCGGGTTAGGGTTCGGTTTTGGGTTCGGGTTAGGGTTAGGGTTAGGGTTAGGGTTCGGGTTAGGGTTAGGGTTCGGTTTAGGGTTAGGGTTAGGTTTCGGGTTAGGGTTAGGTTTCGGGTTAGGTTTAGGGTTCGGGTTAGGGGTTAGTGTTAGGGTTCGGGTTAGGGTTAGGTTTAGGGTTAGGGTTCATGTTAGGGTTAGGGTTCGGGTTAGGGTTAGGGTTCGGGTTAGGGTTAGGGTTAGGGTTCGGGTTCGGGTTAGGGTTAGGGTTAGGGTTAGTTTTAGGGTTTGGGTTCGGGTTAGGGTTAGGGGTTAGGGTTCGGGTTCGGGTTAGGGTTAGGGTTAGGTTTCGGGTGAGGGTTAGGGGTTAGTGTTAGGGTTAGGTTTAGGGTTAGGTTTAGGGTTCGGATTAGGGTTCGGTTAGGGTTAGGGTTAGGGTTCGGGTTAGGGTTAGGGTTAGGGTTAGGGTTAGGGTTAGGGTTAGGGTTCGGGTTCGGGTTAGGGTTAGGGTTAGGGTTCAAGTTAAGGTTCGGGTTAGGTTTAGGTTTAGGGTTAGGGTTCGGGTTAGGGTTAGGTTTAGGGTTAGGTTTCGGGTTAGGGTTAGGTTTCGGGTTCGGGTTAGGGTTAGGTTTAGGGTTAGGGTTAGGTTTCGGATTAGGGTTAGGGTTAGGGTTGGGGTTAGGGTTAGTGTTCGGGTTCGTGTTAGGCTTAGGGTTCGGGTTAGGTTTCGGAATAGGGTTAGGTTTAGGGTTCGGGTTACGGTTCGGGTTAGGGTTCGGGTTAGGGTTCGGGTTAGGGTTCGGGTTCGGGTTCGGGTTAGGGTTAGGTTTAGGGTTCGGGTTAGGGTTTGGGTTAGGGTTAGGGTTAGGGGTAGGGTTCGGGTTAGGGTTTGGGTTAGGGTTAGGATTAGGTTTCGGGTTAGGGTTCAGGTTAGGGTTCGGGTTAGTGTTAGGGTTAGGGTTCGGGTTAGGGTTAGGTTTCGGGTTAGGGTTAGGGTTAGGGTTCGGTTTAGGGTTAGGGTTCGGGTTAGGGTTAGGGTTCGGGTTAGGGGTTAGGGTTACGGTTCGGGTTAGGGTTAGGGTTAGGATTAGGGTTCATTTTAGGGTTAGGGTTCGGGGTAGGGTTAGGGTTAGGTTTCGGGTTAGGGTTAGGGTTCTGGTTAGGGTTAGGGTTAGGTTTAGGGTTCGGGTTCGGGTTAGGGTTAGGTGTTAGGGTTCGGGTTCGGGTTAGGGTTAGGGTTGGGTTTCGGGTTAGGGTTAGGGGTTAGTGTTAGGGTTAGGGTTAGGGTTAGGGTTCGGATTATGTTTCGGTTAGGGTTAGGGTTAGGGTTAGGGTTAGGGTTAGGGTAAGGGTTAGGGTTAGGTTTCGGGTTAGGGTTAGGGTTAGGGTTCAGGTTAAGGTTCGGGTTAGGGTTAGGGTTAGGGTTAGAGTTCGGGTTAGGGTTAGTGTTAGGTTTAGGGTTCGGGTTCGGGTTAGGTTTCGGATTCGGGGTAGCGTTAGGGTTAGGGTTAGGGTTAGGGTTAGGTTTAGGGTTCGCGTTAGGGTTCGGTTAGGGGTCGGGTTAGGGTTTGGTTTAGGGTTCGGGTTAGGGTTAGGGTTAGGGTAGAGTTCGGGTTAGGGTTAGGGTTCGGGTTAGGGTTAGGGTTAGGGTTCGGGTTCGGGTTCGGGTTAGGGTTAGGGTTCGGGTTAGGGTTAGGGTTAGGGTTCGGGTTAGGGTTCGGGTTAGGGTTAGGATTCGGGTAAGGGGTTATGGTTCGGGTTCGGGTTAGGGTTAGTTTTAGTGTTCCGTTTAAGGTTAGGGTTAGGGTTCGGGTTCGGGTTAGGGTTAGGGTTCGGGTTAGGGTTAGGGTTAGGGTTAGGGTTCGGGTTAGGGTTCGGGTTAGGGTTAGGGTTAGGGTTAGGGTTCCGGTTAGGGTTAGGGTTCAGGTTAGGGTTAGGGTTAGGGTTAGAGTTAGGGTTAGGGTTCGGATTAAGGTTAGGGGTAGGGTTAGGGTTAGGGTTCGGGTTCGGGTTAGGGTTAGGGTTAGGGGTTAGGGTTAGGGTTACCGTTCGGGTTAGGTTTAGGGTTAGGTTTAGGGTTAGGGTTCGGTTTTGGGTTAGGGTTAGGGTTCGGGTTAGGGTTAGGGTTAGGGTTAGCGTTCTGGTTAGGGTTAGGGTTAGGGTTCGGTTTAGCGTTAGGGTTCGGGTTAGGGTTAGGGTTAGGGTTCGGGTTCGGGATAGGGTTAGGTTTCCGGTTAAGGTTAGGGTTAGGTTTCGGGTTAGGGTTAGGGTTAGGGTTCGGGTTCGGGTTAGGGTTAGTGTTAGGGTTAGGGTTCGGGTTAGGGTTAGGATTCAGGTTAGGGTTAGTGTTTGGGTTCGGGTTAGGTTTAGAGTTTGGGTTAGGTTTCCGGTTAGGGTTAGGGTTCGGGTTAGGGTTAGGGTTCGGGTTAGGGTTAGGGTTAGTGTTAGGGTTAGGGTTCCAGTTAGGGTTAGGGTTCGGGTTCGGGTTACGGTTAGGGTTAGGGTTCGGTTTCGGGTTAGTGTTAGGGTTAGGGTTAGGGTTAGGGTCAGGGTTCGGTTTAGGGTTCGGGTTCGGGTTATGGTTAGGGTTAGGGTTAGGGTTCGGGTCAGGGTTAGGGTTAGCGTTAGGGGTTAGGGTTAGGGTAGGGTTCGGGTTAGGGTTAGGGTTACGGTTAGTGTTAGTGTTCGGGTTAGGGTTAGGGTTGGGTTCGGGTTAGGGTTAGGCTTAGGGTTATGGTTAGGGTTAGGGTTCGGGTTAAGGTTAGGGTTAGGGTTAGGTTTCAGTTTAGGGTTAGGGTTAGGGTTCGGGTTAGGGTTCGTGTTAGTGTTAGGGTTAGGGTTAGGGTTCGGTTTAGGGTTAGGGTTAGGGTTAGGGTTAGGGTTCATGTTAGGGTTAGGGTAAAGTTTCGGGTTAGTGTTAGGGTTAGGGTTAAGGTTAGGGTTCGCGTTAGGTTTCGGGTTAGGGGTCGGGTTAGGGTTAGTTTTAGGGTTTGGGTTAGGGTTAGGGTTAGGGTTAGGGTTCGGGTTAGGGGTTAGGTTTACGGTTCGGGTTAGGGTTAGGGTTAGGGTTAGGGTTCATGTTAGGGTTAGGGTTCGGGTTAGGGTTAGGGTTAGGTTTCGGGTTAGGGTTAGGGTTCTGGTTAGGGTTAGGGTTAGGTTTAGGGTTCGGGTTCGGGTTAGGGTTAGGTGTTAGGGTTCGGGTTCGGGTTAGGGTTAGGGTTAGGTTTCGGGTTAGGGTTAGGGGTTAGTGTTAGGGTTAGGGTTAGGGTTAGGGTTCGGATTATGGTTCGGTTAGGTTTAGGGTTAGGGTTAGGGTTAGGGTTAGGGTAAGGGTTAGTGTTAGGGTTCGGGTTAGGGTTAGGGTTAGGGTTCAGGTTAAAGTTCGGGTTAGGGTTAGGGTTAGGGTTAGGGTTCGGGTTAGGTTTAGTGTTAGGTTTAGTGTTCGGGTTCGGGTTAGGTTTCGGATTCGGGGTAGCGTTAGGGTTAGGGTTAGGGTTAGGTTTAGGGTTCGCGTTAGGGTTCGGTTAGGGGTCGGGTTAGGGTTTGGTTTAGGGTTCGGGTTAGGGTTAGGGTTAGGGTAGAGTTCGGGTTAGGGTTAGGGTTCGGGTTAGGGTTAGGGTTAGGGTTCGGGTTCGGGTTCGGGTTAGGGTTAGGGTTCGGGTTAGGGTTAGGGTTAGGGTTCGGGTTAGGGTTCGGTTTATGGTTAGGATTCGGGTAAGGGGTTATGGTTCGGGTTCGGGTTAGGGTTAGTGTTAGGGTTCCAGTTAAGGTTAGGGTTAGGGTTCGGGTTCGGGTTAGGGTTAGGGTTCGGGTTAGGGTTAGGGTTAGGGTTAGGGTTCGGGTTAGGGTTCGGGTTAGGGTTAGGGTTAGGGTTAGGGTTCCGGTTAGGGTTAGGGTTCAGGTTAGGGTTAGGGTTAGGGTTAGGGTTAGGGTTAGGGTTCGGATTAAGGTTAGGGGTAGGGTTAGGGTTAGGGTTCGGATTCGGGTTCGGGTTAGGGTTAGGGTTAGGGTTAGGGTTCGGGTTAGGGTTAGGGTTAGGGTTAGGGTTAGGGGTTAGGGTTAGCGTTACCGTTCGGGTTAGGTTTAGGGTTAGGTTTAGGGTTAGGGTTCGGGTTAGGGTTAGGGTTAGGGTTCGGGTTAGGGTTAGGGTTAGGGTTAGCGTTCGGGTTAGGGTTAGGGTTAGGGTTCGGTTTAGCGTTAGGGTTCGGGTTAGGGTTAGGGTTAGGGTTCGGGTTCGGGTTAGGGTTAGGTTTCCGGTTAAGGTTAGGGTTAGGTTTCGGGTTAGGGTTAGGGTTAGGGTTCGGGTTCGGGTTAGGGTTAGTGTTAGGGTTAGGGTTCGGGTTAGGGTTAGGATTCGGGTTAGGGTTAGGGTTTGGGTTCGGGTTAGGTTTAGAGTTTGGGTTAGGTTTCCGGTTAGGGTTAGGGTTCGGGTTAGGGTTAGGGTTCGGGTTAGGGTTAGGGTTAGTGTTAGGGTTAGGGTTCCAGTTAGGGTTAGGGTTCGGGTTCGGGTTACGGTTAGGGTGAGGTTTAGGGTTCGGTTTCGGGTTAGTGTTAGGGTTAGGGTTAGGGTTAGGGTCAGGGTTCGGGTTAGGGTTCGGGTTCGGGTTATGGTTAGGGTTAGGGTTAGGGTTCGGGTCAGGGTTAGGGTTAGCTTTAGGGGTTAGGGTTAGGGTAGGTTTCGGGTTAGGGTTAGGGTTACGGTTAGGGTTAGTGTTCGGGTTAGGGTTAGGGTTGGGTTCGGGTTAGGGTTAGGCTTAGGGTTATGGTTAGGGTTAGGGTTCGGGTTAAGGTTAGGGTTAGGGTTAGGTTTCAGGTTAGGGTTAGGGTTAGGGTTCGGGTTAGCTTTCGTGTTAGGGTTAGGGTTAGGGTTAGGGTTCGGTTTAGGGTTAGGGTTAGGGTTAGGGTTAGGGTTCATGTTAGGGTTAGGGTAAAGGTTCGGGTTAGTGTTAGGGTTAGGGTTAAGTTTAGGGTTCGCGTTAGGTTTCGGGTTAGGGGTCGGGTTAGGGTTTGGTTTAGGGTTCGGGTTAGGGTTAGGGTTAGGGTAGAGTTCGGGTTAGGGTTAGGGTTCGGGTTAGGGTTAGGGTTAGGGTTAGGGTTCGGGTTCGGGTTAGGGTTCGGGTTAGGGTTAGGTTTAGGGTTAGGGTTCGGGTTAGGGTTAGGTTTAGGGTTCCGGTTAAGGTTAGGGTAAGTGTTCGGGTTAGGGTTAGGGTTAGGGTTAGGGTTAGGGTTTGGGTTAGGGTTAGGGTTAGGGTTCGGGTTAGGGTTCGGGTTAGGGTTAGGGTTAGGGTAAGGGTTAGGGTTCGGGTTAGGGTTAGGGTTCGGGTTCGGGTTAGGGTTAGGGTTAGGGTTAGGGTTAGGGTTCGGATTAGGGTTAGGGGTAGGGTTCGGGTTAGGGTTCGGGTTCGGGTTAGGGTTAGGGATAGGGTTAGTGTTAGGGTTCGGGTTAGGGTTAGGTTTAGGGTTAGGGTTAGGGGTTAGGGTTAGTTGTACCGTTCGGGTTAGGGTTAGGGTTAGGGTTAGGGTTCGGGTTAGGGTTAGGTTTAGGGATCGAGTGAGGGTTAGGTTTAGGGTTAGGGTTAGGGTTAGGGTTCGGGTTAGGGTTCGGGTTAGGGTTAGGGTTCGGGTTAGGGTTAGGGCTAGGGTTAGGGTTCGGGTTAGGGTTAGGGTTCCGGTTAGGGTTAGGGTTAGTGTTCGGGTTCGGGTTAGGGTTAGCGTTCGGGTTAGGGTTAGGGTTCGGGTTAGGGTTAGGGTTAGTGTTAGGGTTAGTGTTAGGGTTAGGGTTCGGGTTCGGTTTAGGGTTAGTGTTAGTTATAGGGTCCGGGTTCTGGTCAGGGTTCGGTTTCGGGTTAGGGTTAGGTTTCGGGTTTGGGTTAGGGTTAGTGTTAGGGTTAGGGTTCGGATTAGGGTTAGGGTTTGGGTTAGGGGTAGGGTTCGGGTTCGGGTTAGAGTTAGGGTTCGGGTTAGTGTTCGGGTTAGGGTTAGGTTTCGGGTTAGGGTTAATGTGCGGTTTAGGGTTAGTGTTAGGGTTAGGAGGTAGGGTTAGGGTTAGGGTTCGGGTTAGGTTTAGGGTTAGGTTTAGGGTTATGGGTTAGGTTTCGGGTTAAGGATAGGGTTCGGTGTAGGGTTAGGGTTAGGGTTAGGGTTAGGGTTAGGGTTCGGGTTAGGGTTAGGGTTAAGGTTAGGTTGAGGGTTCGGATTAGTGTTAGGGGTAGGGTTCGGGTTAGGGTTCGGGTTCGGCTTAGGGTTAGGGTTAGGGTTAGGGTTCGGGTTAGGGTTAGGGTTAGGGTAGGGGTTAGTGTTAGGGTTAGGGTTCGTGTTAGGGTTAGGGTTACGGTTAGGGTTATGGTTTGGGTTAGGGTTAGGGTTCGGTTTAGTGTTAGGGTTAGGGTTCGGGTTAGGGTTAGGGTTAGGGTTATGGTTAGGGTTAGGGTTCGGGTTAGGGTTAGGGTTAGGGTTAGGGTTCGGGTTAGGGTTAGGGTTAGCGTTCGGGTTAGGGTTCGGGTTAGGGTTACGGTTTCGGTTAGGGTTCGGGTTAGGGTTCGGGTTAGGGTTAGGGTTCGGTTTAGGGTTAGGGTTAGGGTTATGGTTAGGGTTAGGGTTCGGGTTAGGGTTAGGGTTAAGGTTCGGGATAGGGTTAGGGTTAGGGTTAGGGTAAGGGTTAGGGTTAGGGTTCGGATTAGGGTTCGGTTAGGGTTAGGGTTAGGGTTCGGGTTAGGGTTAGGGTTAGGGTAAGGGTTAGGGTTAGGGTTCGGGTTAGTGTTAGGTTTCGGGTTAGGGTTAGGGTTAGGTTTCGGGTTAGGGTTAGGGTTCGGGTTAGGGTTAGGGTTAGGTTTAGGGTTCGGGTTCGGGTTAGGGTTAGGTGTTAGGGTTCGGGTTCGGGTTAGTGTTAGGGTTAGGTTTCGGGTTAGGGTTAGGGGTTAGTGTTAGGGTTAGGGTTAGGGTTAGGTTTCGGATTAGGGTTCGGTTATGGTTAGGGTTAGGGTTCGGGTTACGGTTAGGGTAGGGGTTAGGGTTAGGGTTCCGGTTAGGGTTAGGGTTAGGGTTCAGGTTAAGGTTCGGGTTAGGGTTAGGGTTAGGGTTAGGGTTCGGGTTAGGGTTAGGATTAGGTTTAGGGTTCGGGTTCGGGTTAGGTTTCGGATTCGGGGTAGCGTTAGGGTTAGGGTTAGGGTTAGGGTTAGGTTTAGGGTTCGCGTTATGGTTCTGTTAGGGGTCGGGTTAGGGTTTGGTTTAGGGTTCGGGTTAGGGTTAGGGTTAGGGTAGAGTTCGGGTTAGGGTTAGGGTTCGGGTTAGGGTTAGGGTTAGGGTTAGGGTTCGGGTTCGGGTTCGGGTTAGGGTTAGGGTTCGGGATCGGGTTAGGTTTAGGGTTCGGGTTAGGGTTCGGGTTAGGGTTAGGGTTAGGGTTAGGGTTCGGGTTAGGGTTCGGGTTAGGGTTAGGTTTCGGGTAAGTGGTTATGGTTCGGGTTCGGGTTAGGGTTAGTGTTAGGGTTCCGGTTAAGGTTAGGGTTAGGGTTCGGGTTAGGGTTAGGGTTAGGGTTCGGGTTAGGATTAGGGTTAGGGTTCGGGTTAGGGTTCGGGTTAGGGTTAGGGTTAGGGTTAGGGTTCCGTTTAGGGTTAGGGTTCAGGTTAGGGTTAGGGTTAGGATTAGGGTTTGGGTTAGGGTTCGGATTAGGGTTAGGGGTAGGGTTAGGTTTAGGGTTCGGGTTCGGGTTAGGGTTAGGGTTAGGGTTAGGGTTAGGGTTAGGGTTCGGGTTAGGGTTAGGGTTAGGGTTAGGGTTAGGGGTTAGGGTTAGGGTTACCGTTCGGGTTAGGGTTAGGGTTAGGGTTAGGTTTAGGGTTCGGGTTAGGGTTAGGGTTAGTGTTCGGGATAGAGTTAGGGTTCGGATTAGGGTTAGGGTTCGGGTTAGGGGTTATGGTTACGGTTCGGTTTAGGGTTAGGTTTAGGGTTAGGGTTCATGTTAGGGTTAGGGTTCGGGTTAGGGTTAGGGTTAGGTTTCGGGTTAGGGTTAGTGTTCGGGTTAGGGTTAGGGTTAGGTTTAGGGTTCGGGTTCGGGTTAGGGTTAGGTGTTAGGGTTCGGGTTCGGGTTAGGGTTAGGGTTAGGTTTCGGGTTAGGTTTAGGGGTTAGTGTTAGGGTTAGGGTTAGGGTTAGGGTTCGGATTAGGGTTCGGTTAGGGTTAGGGTTAGGGTTCGGGTTAGGGTTAGGGTTAGGGTAAGGGTTAGGTTTAGGGTTCGGGTTAGGGTTAGGGTTAGGGTTAGGGTTCAGGTTAAGGTTCGGGTTAGGGTTAGGGTTAGGGTTAGGGTTCGGGTTAGGGTTAGGGTAGGTTTAGGTTTCGGGTTCGGGTTAGGTTTCGGATTCGGGGTAGCGTTAGGTTTAGGGTTAGGGTTAGGGTTAGGTTTAGGGTTCGCGTTAGGGTTCGGTTAGGGGTCGGTTATGGTTTGGTTTAGGGTTCGGGTTAGGGTTAGGGTTGGGTAGAGTTCGGGTTAGGGTTAGGGTTCGGGTTAGGGTTAGGGTTAGGGTTCGGGTTCGGGTTCGTGTTAGGGTTAGGGTTCGGGATCGGGTTAGGTTTAGGGTTCGGGTTAGGGTTCGGGTTAGGGTTAGGATTCGGGTAAGGGGTTATGGTTCGGGTTCGGGTTAGGGTTAGTGTTAGGGTTCCGGTTAAGGTTAGGGTTAGGGTTCGGGTTAGGGTTAGGGTTAGGGTTCGGGTTAGTGTTAGGGTTAGGGTTCGGGTTAGGGTTCGGGTTAGGGTTAGGGTTAGGGTTAGGGTTCCGGTTAGGGTTAGGGTTCAGGTTTGGGTTAGGTTTAGGGTTAGGGTTAGGGTTAGCGTTCGGATTAGGGTTAGGGGTAGGGTTAGGGTTAGGGTTCGGGTTCGGGTTAGGGTTAGGGTTAGGGTTAGGGTTAGGTTTCGGGTTAGGGTTTGGGTTAGGGTTAGGGTTAGGGGTTAGGGTTAGGGTTACCGTTCGGGTTAGGGTTAGGGTTAGGGTTAGGGTTAGGGTTCGGGTTAGGGTTAGGGTTAGGGTTCGGGTTAGGGTTAGGGTTAGGGTTAGGGTTAGCGTTCGAGTTAGGGTTATGGTTAGGGTTCGGTTTAGCGTTAGGGTTCGGGTTAGGGTTAGGGTTAGGGTTCGGGTTCGGGTTAGGGTTAGGTTTCCGGATAAGGTTAGGGTTAGGGTTCGGGTTAGGTTTAGGGTTAGGTTTCGGGTTCAGGTTAGGGTTAGTGTTAGGGTTAGGGTTCGGGTTAGGGTTAGGATTCGGGTTGGGGTTAGGGTTTGGGTTCGGGTTAGGGTTAGAGTTTGGGTTAGGTTTCCGGTTAGGGTTAGTGTTCGGGTTAGGGTTAGGGTTCGGGTTAGGGTTAGGGTTAGTGTTAGGGTTAGGGTTCCAGTTAGGGTTAGGGTTCGGGTTCGGGTTACGGTTAGGGTTAGGGTTAGGTTTCGGTTTCGGGTTAGTGTTAGGGTTAGGGTTAGGATTAGGGTCAGGGTTCGGGTTAGGGTTCGGGTTCGGGTTATGGTTAGGGTTAGGGTTAGGGTTCGGGTCAGGGTTAGGGTTAGCGTTAGGAGTTAGGGTTAGGGTAGGGTTCGGGTTAGGGTTAGGGTTACGGTTAGGGTTAGTGTTCGGGTTAGGGTTATGGTTGGGTTCGGGTTAGGGTTAGGCTTAGGATTATGGTTAGGGTTAGGGTTCGGGTTAAGGTTAGGGTTAGGGTTAGGTTTCAGGTTAGTGTTAGGGTTAGGGTTCGGGTTAGGGTTCGGGTTAGGGTTAGGGTTAGGGTTAGGGTTCGTGTTAGGGTTAGGGTTAGGATTAGGGTTCGGTTTAGGGTTAGGGTTAGGGTTAGGGTTAG
>JAVLSZ010000050.1:2672500-2680000 GCA_032313775.1 Urocyon cinereoargenteus | reverse complement strand
TCGGGTTAGGGTTCGGGTTAGGGTTAGGTTTCGGGTAAGGGTTCGGGTTATGGTTAGGTTTAAGTTTAGGGTTAGGGTTCGGGTTCTGGTTAGGGTTAGGGTTAGGGTTAGAGTTAGGGGTTAGGGTTAGGGTTACCTTTCGGGTTAGGGTTAGGGTTAGGGTTCGGGTTCGGGTTAGGGTTAGGGTTAGGGTAAGGGTTAGGGTTAGGGTTCGGGTTAGCGTTAGGGTTAGGGTTCAGGTTAAGGTTCGGGTTAGGGTTAGGGTTAGGGTTAGGGTTCGGGTTAGGTTTAGGATTAGGTTTAGGGTTCGGGTTCGGGTTACGTTTCGGATTCGGGGTAGTGTTAGGGTTAGGGTTAGGGTTAGGGTTAGGTTTAGGGTTCGCGTTAGGGTTCGGTTAGGGGTCGGGTTAGGGTTTGGTTTAGGGTTCGGGTTAGGGTTAGGGTTAGGGTAGAGTTCGGGTTAGGGTTAGGGTTCGGGTTAGGGTTAGGGTTAGGGTTCGGGTTCGGGTTGGGGTTAGGGTTAGGGTTCGGGATCGGGTTAGGTTTAGGGTTCGGGTTAGGGTTCGGGTTAGGGTTAGGGTTAGGGTTAGGGTTCGGGTTAGGGTTCGGGTAAGGGTTAGGATTCGGGTAAGTGGTTATGGTTCGGGTTCGGGTTAGGGTTAGTGTTAGGGTTCCGGTTAAGGTTAGGGTTAGGGTTCGGGTTAGGGTTAGGGTTAGGGTTCGGGTTAGGGTTAGGGTTAGGGTTCGGGTTAGGGTTCGGGTTAGGGTTAGGGTTAGGGTTAGGGTTCCGGTTAGGGTTAGGGTTCAGGTTAGGGTTAGGGTAAGGGTTAGGGTTAGGGTTAGGGTTCGGATTAGGGTTAGGGGTAGGGTTAGGGTTAGGGTTCGGGTTCGGGTTAGGGTTAGGGTTAGGGTTAGGGTTAGGGTTAGGGTTCGGGTAGGGTTAGGGTTAGGGTTAGGGGTTAGGGTTAGGGTTACCGTTCGGGTTAGGGTTAGGGTTCGGGTTAGGGTTAGGGATCGGGTTAGGGTTAGGGTTAGGGTTCGGGTTAGGGTTAGTGTTCGGGTTAGGGTTAGGGTTCGGGTTAGGGGTTAGGGTTACGGTTCGGGTTAGGGTTAGGGTTAGGGTTAGGGTTCATGTTAGGGTTAGGTTTCGGGTTAGGGTTAGGGTTAGGTTTCGGGTTAGGGTTAGGGTTCGGGTTAGGGTTAGGGTTAGGTTTAGGGTTCGGGTTCGGGTTAGGGTTAGGTGTTAGGGTTCGGGTTCGGGTTAGGGTTAGGGTTAGGTTTCGGTTTAGGGTTAGGGGTTAGTGTTAGGGTTAGGGTTAGGGTTAGGGTTCGGATTAGGGTTCGGTTAGGGTTAGGGTTAGGGTTCGGGTTAGGGTTAGGGTTAGGGTAAGGTTTAGGTTTAGGGTTCGGGTTAGGGTTAGGGTTAGGGTTCAGGTTAAGGTTCGGGTTAGGTTTAGGGTTAGGGTTAGGGTTCGGGTTAGGGTTAGGGTAGGTTTAGGTTTCGGGTTCGGGTTAGGTTTCGGATTCGGGGTAGCGTTAGGTTTAGGGTTAGGGTTAGGGTTAGGTTTAGGGTTCGCGTTAGGGTTCGGTTAGGGGTCGGGTTAGGGTTTGGTTTAGGGTTCGGGTTAGGGTTAGGGTTAGGGTAGAGTTCGGGTTAGGGTTAGGGTTCGGGTTAGGGTTAGGGTTAGGGTTCGGGTTCGGGTTAGGGTTAGGGTTCGGGATCGGGTTAGGTTTAGGGTTCGGGTTAGGGTTCGGGTTAGGGTTAGGGTTAGGGTTCGGGTTAGGGTTCGGGTTAGGGTTAGGATTCGGGTAAGGGGTTATGGTTCGGGTTCGGGTTAGGGTTAGTGTTAGGGTTCCGGTTAAGGTTAGGGTTAGGGTTCGGGTTAGGGTTAGGGTTTGGGTTCGGGTTAGTGTTAGGGTTAGGGTTCGGGTTAGGGTTAGGGTTAGGGTTCGGGTTAGGGTTAGGGTTAGGGTTCGGGTTAGGGTTCGGGTTAGGGTTAGGGTTAGGGTTAGGGTTCCGGTTAGGGTTAGGGTTCAGGTTAGGGTTAGGGTAAGGGTTAGGGTTAGGGTTAGGGTTCGGATTAGGGTTAGGGGTAGGGTTAGGGTTAGGGTTCGGGTTCGGGTTAGGGTTAGGGTTAGGGTTAGGGTTAGGGTTCGGGTTAGGGTTAGGGTTAGGGTTAGGGTTAGGGGTTAGGGTTAGGGTTACCGTTCGGTTTAGGGTTAGGGTTAGGGTTAGGGTTAGGGTTCGGGTTCGGGTTAGGGTTAGGGTTAAGGTTAGGGTTCGGGTTCGGATTAGTGTTAGGGGTAGGGTTCGGGTTAGGTTTCGGGTTTGGCTTAGGGTTAGGGTTAGGGTTAGGGTTCGGGTTAGGGTTAGGGTTAGGGTAGGGGTTAGTGTTAGGGTTAGGGTTCGTGTTAGGGTTAGGGTTACGGTTAGGGTTAGGGTTTGGGTTAGGGTTAGGGTTCGGTTTAGTGTTAGGGTTAGTGTTCGGGTTAGGGTTAGGGTTAGGGTTATGGTTAGGGTTAGGGTTCGGGTTAGGGTTAGGGTTAGGGTTAGGGTTCGGGTTAGGGTTAGGGTTAGCATTCGGGTTAGGGTTCGGGTTAGGGTTAGGGTTTCGGTTAGGGTTCGGGTTAGGGTTCGGGTTAGGGTTAGGGTTCGGTTTAGGGTTAGGGTTAGGGTTATGGTTAGGGTTAGGGTTCGGGTTAGGGTTAGGGTTAAGGTTCGGGATAGGGTTAGGGTTAGGGTTAGGGTAAGGGTGAGGGTTAGGGTTCGGATTAGGTTTCGGTTAGGGTTAGGGTTAGGGTTCGGGTTAGGGTTAGGGTTAGGGTAAGGGTTAGGGTTAGGGTTCGGGTTAGTGTTAGGTTTCGAGTTAGGGTTAGGGTTAGGTTTCGGGTTAGGGTTAGGGTTCGGGTTAGGGTTAGGGTTAGGTTTAGGGTTCGGGTTCGGGTTAGGGTTAGGTGTTAGGGTTCGGGTTCGGGTTAGTGTTAGGGTTAGGTTTCGGGTTAGGGTTAGGGGTTAGTTTTAGGGTTAGGGTTAGGGTTAGGGTTCGGATTAGGGTTCGGTTAGGGTTAGGGTTAGGGTTCGGGTTAGGGTTAGGGTTTGGGTTCGGGTTAGTGTTAGGGTTAGGGTTCGGGTTAGGGTTAGGGTTAGGGTTCGGGTTAGGGTTAGGGTTAGGGTTCGGGTTAGGGTTCGGGTTAGGGTTAGGGTTAGGGTTAGGGTTCCGGTTAGGGTTAGGGTTCAGGTTAGGGTTAGGGTAAGGGTTAGGGTTAGGGTTAGGGTTCGGATTAGGGTTAGGGGTAGGGTTAGGGTTAGGGTTCGGGTTCGGGTTAGGGTTAGGGTTAGGGTTAGGGTTAGGGTTCGGGTTAGGGTTAGGGTTAGGGTTAGGGTTAGGGGTTAGGGTTAGGGTTACCGTTCGGGTTAGGGTTAGGGTTAGGGTTAGGGTTAGGGTTCGGGTTCGGGTTAGGGTTAGGGTTAAGGTTAGGGTGAGGGTTCGGATTAGTGTTAGGGGTAGGGTTCGGGTTAGGTTTCGGGTTTGGCTTAGGGTTAGGGTTAGGGTTAGGGTTCGGGTTAGGGTTAGGGTTAGGGTAGGGGTTAGTGTTAGGGTTAGGGTTCGTGTTAGGGTTAGGGTTACGGTAGGGTTAGGGTTTGGGTTAGGGTTAGGGTTCGGTTTAGTGTTAGGGTTAGTGTTCGGGTTAGGGTTAGGGTTAGGGTTATGGTTAGGGTTAGGGTTCGGGTTAGGGTTAGGGTTAGGGTTAGGGTTCGGGTTAGGGTTAGGGTTAGCATTCGGGTTAGGGTTCGGGTTAGGGTTAGGGTTTCGGTTAGGGTTCGGGTTAGGGTTCGGGTTAGGGTTAGGGTTCGGTTTAGGGTTAGGGTTAGGGTTATGGTTAGGGTTAGGGTTCGGGTTAGGGTTAGGGTTAAGGTTCGGGATAGGGTTAGGGTTAGGGTTAGGGTAAGGGTTAGGGTTAGGGTTCGGATTAGGTTTCGGTTAGGGTTAGGGTTAGGGTTCGGGTTAGGGTTAGGGTTAGGGTAAGGGTTAGGGTTAGGGTTCGGGTTAGTGTTAGGTTTCGAGTTAGGGTTAGGGTTAGGTTTCGGGTTAGGGTTAGGGTTCGGGTTAGGGTTAGGGTTAGGTTTAGGGTTCGGGTTCGGGTTAGGGTTAGGTGTTAGGGTTCGGGTTCGGGTTAGTGTTAGGGTTAGGTTTCGGGTTAGGGTTAGGGGTTAGTTTTAGGGTTAGGGTTAGGGTTAGGGTTCGGATTAGGGTTCGGTTAGGGTTAGGGTTAGGGTTCGGGTTAGGGTTAGGGTTAGGGTAAGGGTTAGGGTTAGTGTTCGGGTTAGGGTTAGGGTTAGGGTTCAGGTTAAGGTTCGGGTTAGGGTTAGGGTTAGGGTTAGGGTTCGGGTTAGGGTTAGGATTAGGTTTAGGGTTCGGGTTCGGGTTAGGTTTCGGATTCGGGGTAGCGTTAGGGTTAGGGTTAGGGTTAGGGTTAGGTTTAGGGTTCGCGTTATGGTTCTGTTAGGGTTCGTGTTAGGGTTTGGTTTAGGGTTCGGGTTAGGGTTAGGGTTAGGGTAGAGTTCGGGTTAGGGTTAGGGTTCGGGTTAGGGTTAGGGTTAGGGTTCGGGTTCGGGTTCGGGTTAGGGTTAGGGTTCGGGATCGGGTTAGGTTTAGGGTTCGGGTTAGGGTTCGGGTTAGGATTAGGGTTAGGGTTAGGGTTCGGGTTAGGGTTCGGGTTAGGGTTAGGATTCGGGTAAGTGGTTATGGTTCCGGTTCGGGTTAGGGTTAGTGTTAGGGTTCCGGTTAAGGTTAGGGTTAGGGTTAGGGTTAGGGTTCGGGTTAGGATTAGGGTTAGGGTTCGGGTTAGGGTTCGGGTTAGGGTGAGGGTTAGGGTTAGGGTTCCGGTTAGGGTTAGGGTTCAGGTTAGGGTTAGGGTTAGGGTTAGGGTTAGGGTTCGGATTAGGGTTAGGGTTAGGGTTCGGGTTAGGGTTCGAGTTAGGGTTAGGGTTAGGGTTAGGGTTAGGGTTAGGGTTAGGGTTATGGTTCGGGTTAGGGTTCGGGTTAGGGTTCGGGTTAGGGTTAGGGTTCGGGTTAGGGTTAGGGTTCGGGTTAGGGGTTAGGGTTACGGTTCGGGTTACGGTTAGGGTTAGGGTTAGGGTTCATGTTAGGGTTAGGGTTTGGGTTAGGGTTGGTGTTAGGGTTCGGGTTAGGGTTAGGGTACGGGTTAGGGTTAGGGTTAGGTTTAGGGTTCGGTTTCGGGTTAGGGTTAGGTGTTAGGGTTCGGGTTCGGGTTAGGGTTAGGGTTCGGGTTAGGGTTAGGGTTAGGTTAGGGTTCGGGTTCGGGTTAGGGTTAGGTGTTAGGGTTCGGGTTCGGGTTAGGGTTAGGGTTAGGTTTCGGGTTTGGGTTATGGTTAGGGTTGGGGTTCGGGATAGGGTTCTGGTTAGGGTTCGGGTTAGGGTTAGGGTTAGGGTTAGGTTTCGGGTTCGGGGTTAGGGTTAGGGTTAGGGTTCGGGTTAGGGTTAGGGTTCGGGTTAGGGTTAGGGTTAGGGTTCGGGTTCGGGTTAGGGTTCGGGTTAGGGTTAGGGTTCGAGTTAGGGTTCGGGTTAGGGTTAGGGTTAGTGTTAGGGTTAGGGTTCGGGTTAGGGTTCGCGTTAGGGTTAGGTTTCGGGTTAGGGTTAGGGTTAGGGTTAGGGTTCGGGTTAGGGTTAGGGTTCGGGTTAGGGTTAGGGTTCGGGTTAGGGGTTAGGGTTACGGTTCGGGTTCGGGTTAGGGTTAGGGTTAGGGTTCATGTTAGGTTTAGGGTTCGGGTTAGGGTTAGGGTTAGGGTTCGGGTTAGGGTTAGGGTTCGGGTTCGGGTTAGGGTTAGGGTTAGGTTTAGGGTTCGGGTTCGGGTTAGGGTTAGGTGTTAGGGTTCGAGTTCGGGTTAGGGTTAGGGTTAGGTTTCGGGTTAGGGTTAGGGGTTAGTGTTAGGGTTAGGGTTAGGGTTAGGGTTAGGGTTCGGATTAGGTTTCGGTTAGGCTTAGGGTTAGGGTTCGGGTTAGGGTTAGGGTTAGGGTAAGGGTTAGGTTTAGGGTTCGGGTTCGGGTTAGGGTTCAGGTTAAGGTTCGGGTTAGGGTTAGGGTTAGGGTTCGGGTTAGGGTTAGGGTTAGGGTTAGGGTTCGGGTTAGGGTTCAGGTTAGGGTTCGGGTTAGTGTTAGGGTTAGGGTTCGGGTTAGGGTTAGGTTTCGGGTTAGGGTTAGGGTTAGGGTTCGGGTTAGGGTTAGGGTTCGGGTTAGGGTTAGGGTTCGGGTTAGGGGTTAGGGTTACGGTTCGGGTTAGGGTTAGGGTTAGGATTAGGGTTCATTTTAGGGTTAGGGTTCGGGGTAGGGTTAGGGTTAGGTTTCGGGTTAGGGTTAGGGTTCTGGTTAGGGTTAGGGTTAGGTTTAGGGTTCGGGTTCGGGTTAGGGTTAGGTGTTAGGGTTCGGGTTCGGGTTAGGGTTAGGGTTGGGTTTCGGGTTAGGGTTAGGGGTTAGTGTTAGGGTTAGGGTTAGGGTTAGGGTTCGGATTATGTTTCGGTTAGGGTTAGGGTTAGGGTTAGGGTTAGGGTTAGGGTTAGGGTAAGGGTTAGGGTTAGGTTTCGGGTTAGGGTTAGGGTTAGGGTTCAGGTTAAGGTTCGGGTTAGTGTTAGGGTTAGGGTTAGGGTTCGGGTTAGGGTTAGTGTTAGGTTTAGGGTTCGGGTTCGGGTTAGGTTTCGGATTCGGGGTAGCGTTAGGGTTAGGGTTAGGGTTAGGGTTAGAGTTAGGGTTAGGGTTCGGATTAAGGTTAGGGGTAGGGTTAGGGTTAGGGTTCGGTTTCGGGTTAGGGTTAGGGTTAGGGGTTAGGGTTAGGGTTACCGTTCGGGTTAGGTTTAGGGTTAGGTTTAGGGTTAGGGTTCGGTTTTGGGTTAGGGTTAGGGTTCGGGTTAGGGTTAGGGTTAGGGTTAGGGTTAGCGTTCGGGTTAGGGTTAGGGTTAGGGTTCGGTTTAGCGTTAGGGTTCGGGTTAGGGTTAGGGTTAGGGTTCGGGTTCGGGATAGGGTTAGGTTTCCGGTTAAGGTTAGGGTTAGGTTTCGGGTTACGGTTAGGGTTAGGGTTCGGTTTCGGGTTAGTGTTAGGTTTAGGGTTAGGGTTAGGGTCAGGGTTCGGGTTAGGGTTCGGGTTCGGGTTATGGTTAGGGTTAGGGTTAGGGTTCGGGTCAGGGTTAGGGTTAGCGTTAGGGGTTAGGGTTAGGGTAGGGTTCGGGTTAGGGTTAGGGTTACGGTTAGTGTTAGTGTTCGGGTTAGGGTTAGGGTTGGGTTCGGGTTAGGGTTAGGCTTAGGGTTATGGTTAGGGTTAGGGTTCGGGTTAAGGTAAGGGTTAGGGTTAGGTTTCAGGTTAGGGTTAGGGTTAGGGTTCGGGTTAGGGTTCGTGTTAGTGTTAGGGTTAGGGTTAGGGTTCGGTTTAGGGTTAGGGTTAGGGTTAGGGTTAGGGTTCATGTTAGGGTTAGGGTAAAGGTTCGGG
>JAVLSZ010000050.1:2642500-2670000 GCA_032313775.1 Urocyon cinereoargenteus | reverse complement strand
GTTAGGGTTAGGGTTCGGGTTAGGGTTAGGGTTAGGGTTAGTGTTAGGGTTAGTGTTAGGGTTAGGGTTAGGGTTAGGGTTCCGGTTCGGTTTAGGGTTAGTGTTAGTTATAAGGTCCGGGTTCTGGTCAGGGTTCGGGTTCGGGTTAGGGTTAGGTTTCGGGTTCGGGTTAGGGTTAGTGTTAGGGTTAGTGTTCGAGTGAGGGTTAGGGTTCGGGTTAGGGGTAGGGTTCGGGTTCGGGTTAGGGTTAGGGTTAGGGTTCGGGTTAGTGTTCGGGTTAGGGTTAGGGTTCGGGTTAGGGTTAAGGTTCGGTTTAGGGTTAGTGTTAGGGTTAGGAGGTAGGGTTAGGGTTAGGGTTCGGGTTAGGTTTAGGGTTAGGGTTAGGGTTATGGGTTAGAGTTAGGGTTAGGGTTAGGGATCGGGGTAGGGTTATGGTTAGGGTTACGGTTAGGGTTAGGGTTCGGGTTCGGGTTATGGTTAGGGTTACGGTTAGGGTTAGGGTTCGGGTTAGGGTTAGGGGTAGGGTTCGGGTTAGGGTTCGGGTTCGGGTTAGGGTTAGGGTCAGGGGTTAGTGTTAGGGTTAGGGTTAGGGTTAGGGTCAGGGGTTAGTGTTAGGGTTAGGGTTCGTGTTAGGGTTAGGTTTACGGTTAGGGTTAGGGTTCGGGTTAGGGTTAGGGTTAGGTTTACGGTTAGGGTTAGGGTTCGGGTTAGGGTTAGGGTTCGGTTTAGTTTTGGGTTAGGGTTCGGGTTAGGGTTAGGGTTAGGGTTATGGTTAGGGTTAGGGTTCGGGTTAGGGTTAGGGTTAGGGTTAGCGTTCGGGTTAGGGTTCGGGTTAGGGTTAGGGTTACGGTTAGGGTTCGGGTTAGGGTGAGGGTTAGGGTTAGGGTTCGGTTTAGGGTTAGGGTTAGGTTATGGTTAGGGTTAGGGTTCGGGTTAGGGTTAGGGTTAAGGTTCGGGTTAGGGTTAGGTTTAGGGTTAGGGTAAGGGTTCGCGTTAGGGTTCGGGTTAGGGGTCGGGTTAGGGTTAGGGTTAGGGTTCGGGTTAGGGTTAGGTTTAGGGTTAGGGTTCGGGTTACGGTTAGGGTACGGGTTAGGGTTAGGGTTAGGGTTCGGGTTCGGGTTAGGGTTCGGGATCGGGTTAGGTTTAGGGTTCGGGTTAGGGTTCGGGTTAGGGTTAGGGTTAGTTTTCGGGTTCGGGGTTAGGGTTAGGGTTATGGTTCGGGTTAGGGATCGGGTTAGGGTTAGGATTCGGGTAAGGTGTTATGGTTCGGGTTCGGGTTAGGGTTAGTGTTAGGGTTCCGGTTAGGGTTAGGGTTCCGGTTAAGGTTACGGTTAGGGTTCGGGTTAGGGTTCGGATTACGGTTAGGGGTAGGGTTCGGGTTAGGGTTAGGGTTCGGGTTAGGGTTAGGGTTAGGGTTAGGGTTCGGGTTAGGGTTAGGGTTAGGGTTAGGGGTTAGGGTTGGTGTTACCGTTCGTGTTAGGGTTAGGGTTAGGGTTAGGGTTCGGTTTAGGGTTAGGGTTCCGGTTAAGTTTAGGGTTAAGTTTCGGGTTAGGGTTAGGGTTAGGGTTAGGGTTCGGGTTCGGGTTAGGGTTAGTGTTAGGGTTAGGGTTCGGGTTAGGGTTAGGGTTTGGGTTAGGGTTAGGGTTCGGGTTCGTGTTAGGGTTAGGGTTAGGGTTAGGGTTCGGGTTAGGGTTAGGGTTCGGGTTAGGTTTAGGGTTCGGGTTCGGGTTAGGGTTAGGGTTAGGGTTAGGGTTAGGGTTAGGGTTAGGGTTCGGGTTAGGGTTAGGGTAGGGGTTAGTGTTAGGGTTAGGGTTCGTGTTAGGGTTAAGGTTACGGTTAGGGTTAGGGTTTGGGTTAGGGTTAGGGTTCGGTTTAGTGTTAGGGTTAGGGTTCGGGTTAGGGTTAGGGTTAGGGTTATGGTTAGGGTTAGGGTTCGGGTTAGGGTTAGGGTTAGGGTTAGGGTTCGGGTTAGGGTTAGGGTTAGCGTTCGGGTTAGGGTTCGGGTTAGGGTTAGGGTTTCGGTTAGGGTTCGGGTTAGGGTTCGGGTTAGGGTTAGGTTTCGGTTTAGGGTTAGGGTTAGGGTTATGGTTAGGGTTAGGGTTCGGGTTAGGGTTAGGGTTAAGGTTCGGGATAGGGTTAGGGTTAGAGTAAGGGTTAGGGTTAGGGTTCGGATTAGGGTTCGGTTAGGGTTAGGGTTAGGGTTCGGGTTAGAGTTAGGGTTAGGGTAAGGGTTAGGGTTAGTGTTCGGGTTAGTGTTAGGTTTCGGGTTAGGGTTAGGGTTAGGTTTCGGTTAGGGTTAGGGTTCGGGTTAGGGTTAGGGTTAGGTTTAGGGTTCGGGTTCGGGTTAGGGTTAGGTGTTAGGGTTCGGGTTCGGGTTAGTGTTAGGGTTAGGTTTCGGGTTAGGGTTAGGGGTTAGTGTTAGGGTTAGGGTTAGGGTTAGGGTTCGGATTAGGGTTCGGTTAGGGTTAGGGTTAGGGTTCGGGTTAGGGTTAGGGTTAGGGTAAGGGTTAGGGTTAGGGTTCGGGTTAGGGTTAGGGTTAGGGTTCAGGTTAAGGTTCGGGTTAGGGTTAGGGTTAGGGTTAGGGTTCGGGTTAGGGTTAGGATTAGGTTTAGGGTTCGGGTTCGGGTTAGGTTTCGGATTCGGGGTAGCGTTAGGGTTAGGGTTAGGGTTAGGGTTAGGTTTAGGGTTCGCGTTATGGTTCTGTTAGGGGTCGGGTTAGGGTTTGGTTTAGGGTTCGGGTTAGGGTTAGGGTTAGGGTAGAGTTCGGGTTAGGGTTAGGGTTCGGGTTAGGGTTAGGGTAAGGGTTAGCGTTAGGGTTCGGGTTCGGGTTCGGGTTAGGGTTAGGGTTCGGGATCGGGTTAGGTTTAGGGTTCGGGTTAGGGTTCGGGTTAGGGTTAGGGTTAGGGTTAGGGTTCGGGTTAGGGTTCGGGTTAGGGTTAGGATTCGGGTAAGTGGTTATGGTTCGGGATCGGGTTAGGCTTAGTGTTAGGGTTCCGGTTAAGGTTAGGTTTAGGGTTCGGGTTAGGGTAAGGGTTAGGGTTCGGGTTAGGATTAGTGTTAGGGTTCGGGTTAGGGTTCGGGTTAGGGTTAGGGTTAGGGTTAGGGTTCCGGTTAAGGTTAGGGTTCAGGTTAGAGTTAGGGTTAGGGTTAGGGTTAGGGTTAGGGTTCGGATTAGGTTTAGGGGTAGGGTTAGGGTTAGGGTTCGGGTTCGGGTTAGGGTTAGGGTTAGGGTTCAGGTTAAGGTTCGGGTTAGGGTTAGGGTTAGGGTTAGGGTTCGGGTTAGGGTTAGGGTAGGTTTAGGTTTCGGTTCGGGTTAGGTTTCGGATTCGGGGTAGCGTTAGGTTTAGGGTTAGGGTTAGAGTTAGGTTTAGGGTTCGCGTTAGGGTTCGGTTAGGGGTCGGGTTATGGTTTGGTTTAGGGTTCGGGTTAGGGTTAGGGTTAGGGTAGAGTTCGGGTTAGGGTTAGGGTTCGGGTTAGGGTTAGGGTTAGGGTTCGAGTTCGGGTTCGGGTTAGGGTTCGGGATCGGGTTAGGTTTAGGGTTCGGGTTAGGGTTCGGGTTAGGTTTAGGGTTAGGGTTCGGGTTAGGGTTCGGGTTAGGGTTAGGATTCGGGTAAGGGGTTATGGTTCGGGTTCGGGTTAGGGTTAGTGTTAGGGTTCCGGTTATGGTTAGGGTTAGGGTTCGGGTTCGGGTTAGGGCTAGGGTTCGGGTTAGTGTTAGGGTTAGGGTTTGGGTTAGGGTTCGGGTTAGGGTTAGGGTTAGGGTTAGGGTTCCGGTTAGGGTTAGGGTTCAGGTTTGGGTTAGGGTTAGGTTTAGGGTTAGGGTTAGCGTTCGGATTAGGGTTAGGAGTAGGGTTAGGGTTAGGGTTCGGGTTCGGGTTAGGGTTAGGGTTAGGGTTAGGGTTAGGGTTAGGTTTCGGGTTAGGGTTAGGGTTAGGGTTAGGGTTAGGGGTTAGGGTTAGGGTTACCGTTCGGGTTAGGGTTAGGGTTAGGGTTAGGGTTTGGGTTCGGGTTAGGGTTAGGGTTAGGGTTCGGGTTAGGGTTAGGGTTAGGGTTAGGGTTAGCGTTCGGGTTAGGGTTAGGGTTAGGGTTCGGTTTAGCGTTAGGGTTCGGGTTCGGGTTAGGGTTAGGGTTCGGGTTCGGGTTAGGGTTAGGTTTCCGGTTAAGGTTAGGGTTAGGGTTCGGGTTAGGGTTAGGGTTAGGGTTCGGGTTCGGGTTAGGGTTAGTGTTAGGGTTAGGGTTCGGGTTAGGGTTAGGATTCGGGTTGGGGTTAGGGTTTGTGTTCGGGTTAGGGTTAGCGTTTGGGTTAGGTTTCCGGTTAGGGTTAGTGTTCGGGTTAGGGTTAGGGTTCGGGTTAGGGTTAGGGTTAGTGTTAGGGTTAGGGTTCCAGTTAGTGTTAGGGTTCGGGTTCGGGTTACGGTTAGGGTTAGGGTTAGGTTTCGGTTTCGGGTTAGTGTTAGGGTTAAGGTTAGGATTAGTGTCAGGGTTCGGGTTAGGGTTCGGGTTCGGGTTATGGTTAGGGTTAGGGTTAGGGTTCGGGTCAGGGTTAGGGTTAGCGTTAGGAGTTAGGGTTAGGGTAGGGTTCGGGTTAGGGTTAGGGTTACGGTTAGGGTTAGTGTTCGGGTTAGGGTTATGGTTGGGTTCGGGTTCGGGTTAGGCTTAGGGTTATGGTTAGGGTTAGGGTTCGGGTTAAGGTTAGGGTTAGGGTTAGGTTTCAGGTTAGGGTTAGGGTTAGGGTTCGGGTTAGGGTTCGGGTTAGGGTTAGGGTTAGGGTTCGTGTTAAGGTTAGGGTTAGGGTTCGGTTTAGGGTTAGGGTTAGGGTTAGGGTTAGGGTTCCGGTTAGGGTTAGGGTAAAGGTTCGGGTTAGGGTTAGGGTTAGGGTTAGGGTTAGGGTTCGCGTTAGGTTTCGGGTTCGGGGTCGGGTTAGGGTTAGTTTTAGGGTTCGGGTTAGGGTTAGGGTTAGGGTTTGGGTTCGGGTTAGGGTTAGGTTTCGGGTTAGGGTTCGGGTTCGGGTTAGGGTTAGGGTTCGTGTTCGGGTTAGCGTTAGGGTTCGGGTTAGTGTTCGGGTTAGGGTTCGGGTTAGGGTTAGGTTTAGGGTTAGGGTTCGTGTTAGGGTTAGGTTTAGGGTTCCGGTTAAGGTTAGGGTAAGTGTTCGGGTTAGGGTTATGGTTAGGGTTAGGGTTAGGGTTTGGGTTAGGATTAGGGTTAGGGTTTGGGTTAGGGTTCGGGTTAGGGTTAGGGTTAGGGTAAGGGTTAGGGTTCGGGTTAGGGTTAGGGTTCGGGTTCGGGTTAGGGTTAGGGTTAGGGTTAGGGTTAGGGTTAGGGTTCGGATTAGGGTTAGGGGTAGGGTTCGGGTTAGGGTTCGGGTTCGGGTTAGGGTTAGGGATAGGGTTAGGGTTAGGGTTCGGGTTCGGGTTAAAGTTAGGGTAAGGGTTAGGTTTCGGGTTATGGTTAGGGTTAGGGTTAGGGGTTAGGGTTAGGGTTAGTGTTCGTGTTAGGGTTAGGGTTACGGTTAGGGTTAGGGTTCGGGTTAGGGTTAGGGTTCGGTTTAGTTTTGGGTTAGGGTTCGGGTTAGGGTTAGGGTTAGGGTTAGGGTTAGGGTTAGGGTTCGGGTTAGGGTTAGGGTTAGGGTTAGGGTTAGGGTTCGGGTTAGGGTTAGGGTTAGCGTTCGGGTTAGGGTTCGGGTTAGGGTTAGGGTTACGGTTAGGGTTCGGGTTAGGGTGAGGGTTAGGGTTAGGGTTCGGTTTAGGGTTAGGGTTAGGGTTATGGTTAGGGTTAGGGTTCGGGTTAGGGTTAAGGTTCGGGTTAGGGTTAGGTTTAGGGTTAGGGTAAGGGTTCGCGTTAGGGTTCGGGTTAGGTGTCGGGTTAGGGTTAGGGTTAGTTTTCAGGTTAGGGTTAGGTTTAGGGTTAGGGTTCGGGTTAGGGTTAGGGTACGGGTTAGGGTTAGGGTTAGGGTTCGGGTTCGGGTTAGGGTTAGGGTTCGGGTTAGGGTTAGGGTTCTGGTTCGGGTTAGGGTTAGAGTTTTGTTTAGGTTTCGGTTTAGGGTAAGGGTTCGGGTTAGGGTTAGGGTTCGGGTTAGGGTTAGGGTTAGTGTTAGGGTTAGGGTTCGGGTTAGGGTTAGGGTTCGGGTTCGGGTTACGGTTAGGGTTAGGGTTAGGTTTCGGTTTCGTGTTAGTGATAAGGTTAGGGTTACGGTTAGGGTCATGGTTCGGGTTAGGGTTAGGGTTACGGTTAGGGTTCGGGTTATGGTTAGTTTTAGGGTTCGGGTTAGGGTTCGGGTTAGGGTTCGGGTTAGGGTTCGGGTTAGGGTTAGGGTTCGGGTAAGGGTTCGGGTTATGGTTAGGTTTAGGGTTAGGGTTAGGGTTCGGGTTCGGGTTAGGATTAGGGTTAGGGTTAGGGTTAGGAGTTAGGGTTAGGGTTACCTTTCGGGTTAGTGTTAGGGTTAGGGTTCGGGTTCGGGTTAGGGTTAGGGTTAGGGTAAGGGTTAGGGTTAGGGTTCGGGTTAGGGTTAGGGTTCAGGTTAAGGTTCGGGTTAGGGTTAGGGTTAGGGTTAGGGTTCGGGTTAGGTTTAGGATTAGGTTTAGGGTTCGGGTTCGGGTTACGTTTCGGATTCGGGGTGGTGTTAGGGTTAGGGTTAGGGTTAGGGTTAGGTTTAGGGTTCGCGTTAGGGTTCGGTTAGGGGTCGGGTTAGGGTTTGGTTTAGGGTTCGGGTTAGGGTTAGGGTTAGGGTAGAGTTCGGGTTAGGGTTAGGGTTCGTGTTAGGGTTAGGGTTAGGGTTCGGGTTCGGGTTCGGGTTAGGGTTAGGTTTCGGGATCGGGTTAGGTTTAGGGTTCGGGTTAGGGTTAGTGTTAGGGTTAGGGTTCGGGTTAGGGTTCGGGTTAGGGTTAGGATTCGGGTAAGTGGTTATGGTTCGGGTTCGGGTTAGGGTTAGTGTTAGGGTTCCGGTTAAGGTTAGGGTTAGGGTTAGGGTTAGGGTTAGGGTTAGGGTTAGGGTTCGGGTTAGGGTTAGGGTTAGGGTTCGGGTTAGGGTTCGGGTTAGGGTTAGGGTTAGGGTTCCGGTTAGGGTTAGGGTTCAGGTTAGGGTTAGGGTTAGGGTTAGGGTTAGGGTTAGGGTTCGGATTAGGGTTAGGGGTAGGGTTAGGGTTAGGGTTCGGGTTAGGGTTAGGGTTAGGGTTAGGGTTAGGGTTAGGGTTAGGGGTTAGGGTTAGGGTTACCGTTCGGGTTAGGGTTAGGGTTAGGGTTAGGGTTAGGGTTCGGGTTAGGGTTAGGGTTAGGGTTAGGGTTCGGGTTAGGGTTAGGGTTCGGGTCAGGGGTTAGGGTTACGGTTCGGGTTAGGGTTAGGGTTAGGGTTAGGGTTCATGTTAGGGTTAGGGTTCGGGTTAGGGTTAGTGTTAGGTTTCGGGTTAGGGTTAGGGTTCCGGTTAGGGTTAGGGTTAGGTTTAGTGTTCGGGTTCGGGTTAGGGTTAGGTGTTAGGGTTCGGGTTCGGGTTAGGGTTAGGGTTAGGTTTCGGGTTAGGGTTAGGGGTTAGTGTTAGGGTTAGGGTTAGGGTTAGGGTTCGGATTAGGGTTCGGTTAGGGTTAGGGTTAGGGTTCGGGTTAGGGTTAGGGTTAGGGTAAGGGTTAGGTTTAGGGTTCGGGTTAGTGTTAGGGTTAGGTTTCAGGTTAAGGTTCGGGTTAGGGTTAGGGTTAGGGTTAGGGTTCGGGTTAGGGTTAGGGTAGGTTTAGGTTTCGGGTTCGGGTTAGGTTTCGGATTCGGGGTAGCGTTAGGTTTAGGGTTAGGGTTAGGGTTAGGTTTAGGGTTCGCGTTAGGGTTCGGTTAGGGGTCGGGTTAGGGTTTGGTTTAGGGTTCGGGTTAGGGTTAGGGTTAGGGTAGAGTTCGGATTAGGGTTAGGGTTCGGGTTAGGGTTAGGGTTAGGGTTCGGGTTCGGGTTCGGGTTAGGGTTAGGGTTCGGGATCGGGTTAGGTTTAGGGTTCGGGTTAGGGTTCGGGTTAGGGTTAGGGTTAGGGTTCGGGTTAGGGTTCGGGTTAGGGTTAGGATTCGGGTAAGGGGTTATGGTTCGGGTTCGGGTTAGGGTTAGTGTTAGGGTTCCGGTTAAGGTTAGGGTTAGGGTTCGGGTTAGGGTTAGGGTTTGGGTTCGGGTTAGTGTTAGGGTTAGGGTTCGGGTTAGGGTTCGGGTTAGGGTTAGGGTTAGGGTTAGGGTTAGGGTTCCGGTTAGGGTTAAGGTTCAGGTTAGGGTTAGGGTTAGGGTTAGGGTTAGGGTTAGCGTTCGGATTAGGGTTAGGGGTAGGGTTAGGGTTAGGGTTCGGGTTCGGGTTAGGGTTAGGGTTTGGGTTAGGGTTAGGGTTCGGGTTAGGGTTAGGATTAGGGTTAGGGTTAGGGGTTAGGGTTAGGGTTACCGTTCGGGTTATGGTTAGGGTTAGGGTTAGGGTTAGGGTTCGGGTTAGGTTTAGGGTTAGGGTTCGGGTTAGGGTTAGGGTTAGGGTTAGGGTTAGCGTTCGGGTTAGGGTTAGTGTTAGGGTTCGGTTTAGCGTTAGGGTTCGGGTTAGGGTTAGGGTTAGGGTTCGGGTTCGGGTTAGGGTTAGGTTTCCGGTTAAGGTTAGGGTTAGGGTTCGGGTTAGGGTTAGGGTTAGGGTTCGGGTTCGTGTTAGGGTTAGTGTTAGGGTTAGGGTTCGGGTTAGGGTTAGGATTCGGGTTGGGGTTAGGGTTTGTGTTCGGGTTAGGGTTAGAGTTTGGGTTAGGTTTCCGGTTAGGTTTAGGGTTCGGGTTAGGGTTAGGGTTCGGGTTAGGGTTAGGGTTAGTGTTAGGGTTAGGGTTCCAGTTAGGGTTAGGGTTCGGGTTCGGGTTACGGTTAGGGTTAGGGTTAGTTTTCGGTTTCGGGTAGTGTTAGGGTTAGGGTTAGGATTAGGGTCAGGGTTCGGGTTAGGGTTCGGGTTCGGGTTATGGTTAGGGTTAGGGTTAGGGTTCGGGTCAGGGTTAGGGTTAGCGTTAGGGGTTAGGGTTAGGGTAGGGTTCGGGTTAGGGTTAGGGTTACGGTTAGGGTTAGTGTTCGGGTTAGGGTTATGGTTGGGTTCGGGTTAGGGTTAGGCTTAGGGTTATGGTTAGGGTTAGGGTTCAGGTTAAGGTTAGGGTTAGGGTTAGGTTTCAGGTTAGGGTTAGGGTTAGGGTTCGGGTTAGGGTTCGTGTTAGGGTTAGGGTTAGGGTTAGGGTTCGTGTTAGGGTTAGGGTTAGGGTTAGGGTTCGGTTTAGGGTTAGGGTTAGGGTTAGGGTTAGGGTTCAGGTTAGGGTTAGGGTAAAGGTTCGGGTTAGGGTTAGGGTTAGGGTTAGGGTTAGGGTTCGCGTTAGGTTTCGGGTTAGGGGTCGGGTTAGGGTTAGTTTTAGGGTTCGGGTTAGGGTTAGGGTTAGGGTTCGGATTAGGGTTAGGGGTAGGGTTCGGGTTAGGGTTCGGGTTCAGGTTAGGGTTAGGGATAGGTTTAGGGTTAGGGTTCGGGTTCGGTTTTGGGTTAGGGTTAGGGTTAGGTTTCGGGTTAGGGTTAGGGTTAGGGTTAGGTGTTAGGGTTAGGGTTAGGGTTCGTGTTAGGGTTAGGGTTACGGTTAGGTTTAGGGTTCGGTTTAGGGTTAGGGTTCGGTTTAGTTTTGGGTTAGGGTTCGGGTTAGGGTTCGGGTAAGGGTTAGGATTCGGGTAAGTGGTTATGGTTCGGGTTCGGGTTAGGGTTAGTGTTAGGGTTCCGGTTAAGGTTAGGGTTAGGGTTCGGGTTAGGGTTAGGGTTAGGGTTCGGGTTAGGGTTAGGGTTCGGGTTAGGGTTCGGGTTAGGGTTAGGGTTAGGGTTAGGGTTCCGGTTAGGGTTAGGGTTCAGGTTAGGGTTAGGGTAAGTGTTAGGGTTAGGGTTAGGGTTCGGATTAGGGGTAGGGGTAGGGTTAGGGTTAGGGTTCGGGTTCGGGTTAGGGTTAGGGTTAGGGTTAGGGTTAGGGTTAGGGTTCGGGTTAGGGTTAGGGTTAGGGTTAGGGGTTAGGGTTAGGGTTACCGTTCGGGTTAGGGTTAGGGTTAGGGTTAGGGTTCGGGTTAGGGTTAGGGTTAGGGTTCGGGTTAGGGTTAGGGTTCGGGTTAGGGTTAGGGTTCGGGTTAGGGGTTAGGGTTACGGTTCGGGTTAGGGTTAGGGTTAGGGTTAGGGTTCATGTTAGGGTTAGGTTTCGGGTTAGGGTTAGGGTTAGGTTTCGGGTTAGGGTTAGGGTTCGGGTTAGGGTTAGGGTTAGGTTTAGGGTTCGGGTTCGGGTTAGGGTTAGGTGTTAGGGTTCGGGTTCGGGTTAGGGTTAGGGTTAGGTTTCGGGTTAGGGTTAGGGGTTAGTGTTAGGGTTAGGGTTAGGGTTAGGGTTCGGATTAGGGTTCGGTTAGGGTTAGGGTTAGGGTTCGGGTTAGGGTTAGGGTTAGGGTAAGGGTTAGGTTTAGGGTTCGGGTTAGGGTTAGGGTTAGGGTTCAGGTTAAGGTTCGGGTTAGGGTTAGGGTTAGGGTTCGGGTTAGGGTTAGGGTAGGTTTAGGTTTCGGGTTCGGGTTAGGTTTCGGATTCATGGTAGCGTTAGGTTTAGGGTTAGGGTTAGGGTTAGGTTTAGGGTTCGCGTTAGGGTTCGGTTAAGGGTCGGGTTAGGGTTTGGTTTAGGGTTCGGGTTAGGGTTAGGGTTAGGGTAGAGTTCGGGTTAGGGTTAGGGTTCGGGTTAGGGTTAGGGTTAGGGTTCGGGTTCGGGTTCGGGTTAGGGTTAGGGTTCGGGATCGGGTTAGGTTTAGGGTTCGGGTTAGGGTTCGGGTTAGGGTTAGGGTTAGGGTTCGGGTTAGGGTTCGGGTTAGGGTTAGGATTCGGGTAAGGGGTTATGGTTCGGGTTCGGGTTAGGGTTAGTGTTAGGGTTCCGGTTAAGGTTAGGGTTAGGGTTCGGGTTAGGGTTAGGGTTTGGGTTCGGGTTAGTGTTAGGGTTAGGGTTCGTGTAGGGTTAGGGTTAGGGTTCGGGTTAGGGTTAGGGTTAGGGTTCGGGTTAGGGTTCGGGTTAGGGTTAGGGTTAGGGTTAGGGTTCCGGTTAGGGTTAGGGTTCAGGTTAGGGTTAGGGTTAGGGTTAGGGTTCGGATTAGGGTTAGGGGTAGGGTTAGGGTTAGGGTTCGGGTTCGGGTTAGGGTTAGGGTTAGGGTTAGGGTTAGGGTTAGGGTTCGGGTTAGGGTTAGGGTTAGGGTTAGGGTTAGGGGTTAGGGTTAGGGTTACCGTTCGGGTTAGGGTTAGGGTTAGGGTTAGGGTTAGGGTTCGGGTAAGGGTTAGGGTTAGGGTTCGGGTTAGGGTTAGGGTTCGGGTTAGGGTTAGGGTTCGGGTTAGGGGTTAGGGTTACGGTTCGGGTTAGGGTTAGGGTTAGGGTTAGGGTTCATGTTAGGGTTAGGTTTCGGGTTAGGGTTAGGGTTAGGTTTCGGGTTAGGGTTAGGGTTCGGGTTAGGGTTAGGGTTAGGTTTAGGGTTCGGGTTCGGGTTAGGGTTAGGTGTTAGGGTTCGGGTTCGGGTTAGGGTTAGGGTTAGGTTTCGGGTTAGGGTTAGGGGTTAGTGTTAGTGTTAGGGTTAGGGTTAGGGTTCGGATTAGGGTTCGGTTAGGGTTAGGGTTAGGGTTCGGGTTAGGGTTAGGGTTAGGGTAAGGGTTAGGTTTAGGGTTCGGGTTAGGGTTAGGGTTAGGGTTCAGGTTAAGGTTCGGGTTAGGGTTAGGGTTAGGGTTAGGGTTCGGGTTAGGGTTAGGGTAGGTTTAGGTTTCGGGTTCGGGTTAGGTTTCGGATTCGGGGTAGCGTTAGGTTTAGGGTTAGGGTTAGGGTTAGGTTTAGGGTTCGCGTTAGGGTTCGGTTAGGGGTCGGGTTAGGGTTTGGTTTAGGGTTCGGGTTAGGGTTAGGGTAGAGTTCGGGTTAGGGTTAGGGTTCGGGTTAGGGTTAGGGTTAGGGTTCGGGTTCGGGTTCGGGTTAGGGTTAGGGTTCGGGATCGGGTTAGGTTTAGGGTTCGGGTTAGGGTTCGGGTTAGGGTTAGGGTTAGGGTTCGTGTTAGGGTTCGGGTTAGGTTTAGGATTCGGGTAAGGGGTTATGGTTCGGGTTCGGGTTAGGGTTAGTGTTAGGGTTCCGGTTAAGGTTAGGGTTAGGGTTCGGGTTAGGGTTAGGGTTTGGGTTCGGGTTAGTGTTATTGTTAGGGTTCGGGTTAGGGTTCGGGTTAGGGTTAGGGTTAGGGTTAGGGTTAGGGTTCCGGTTAGGGTTAGGGTTCAGGTTAGGGTTAGGGTTAGGGTTAGGGTTAGGGTTAGCGTTCGGATTAGGGTTAGGGGTAGGGTTAGGGTTAGGGTTCGGGTTCGGGTTAGGGTTAGGGTTAGGGTTAGGGTTAGGGTTAGGGTTCGGGTTAGGGTTAGGGTTAGGGTTAGGTTTAGGGGTTAGGGTTAGGGTTACCGTTCGGGTTATGGTTAGGGTTAGGGTTAGGGTTAGGGTTCGGGTTAGGGTTAGGGTTAGGGTTCGGGTTAGGGTTAGGGTTAGGGTTAGGGTTAGCGTTCGGGTTAGGGTTAGTGTTAGTGTTCGGTTTAGCGTTAGGGTTCGGGTTAGGGTTAGGGTTAGGGTTCGGGTTCGGGTTAGGGTTAGGTTTCCGGTTAAGGTTAGGGTTAGGGTTCGGGTTAGGGTTAGGGTTAGGGTACGGGTTCGGGTTAGGGTTAGTGTTAGGGTTAGGGTTCGGGTTAGGGTTAGGATTCGGGTTGGGGTTAGGGTTTGGGTTCGGGTTAGGGTTAGAGTTTGGGTTAGGTTTCCGGTTAGGTTTAGGGTTCGGGTTAGGGTTAGGGTTCGGGTTAGGGTTAGGGTTAGTGTTAGGGTTAGGGTTCCAGTTAGGGTTAGGGTTCAGGTTCGGGTTACGGTTAGGGTTAGGGTTAGGTTTTGGTTTCGGGTAGTGTTAGGGTTAGGGTTAGGATTAGGGTCAGGGTTCGGGTTAGGGTTCGGGTTCGGGTTATGTTTAGGGTTAGGGTTAGGGTTCGGGTCAGGGTTAGGGTTAGCGTTAGGGGTAGGGTTAGGGTAGGGTTCGGGTTAGGGTTAGGGTTACGGTTAGGGTTAGTGTTCGGGTTAGGGTTATGGTTGGGTTCGGGTTAGGGTTAGGCTTAGGGTTTTGGTTAGGGTTAGGGTTCAGGTTAAGGTTAGGGTTAGGGTTAGGTTTCAGGTTAGGGTTAGGGTTAGGGTTCGGGTTAGGGTTCGGGTTAGGGTTAGGGTTAGGGTTAGGGTTCGTGTTAGGGTTAGGGTTAGGGTTAGGGTTCGGTTTAGGGTTAGGGTTAGGGTTAGGGTTAGGGTTCAGGTTAGGGTTAGGGTAAAGTTTCGGGTTAGGGTTAGGGTTAGGGTTAGGGTTAGGGTTCGCGTTAGGTTTCGGGTTAGGGGTCGGGTTAGGGTTAGTTTTAGGGTTCGGGTTAGGGTTAGGGTTAGGGTTAGGGTTCGGGTTAGGGTTAGGGTTCGGGTTAGGGTTCGGGTTAGGGTTCGGGTTCGGGTTAGGGTTAGGGTTCGTGTTCGGGTTAGCGTTAGGGTTCGGGTTAGTGTTCGGGTTAGGGTTCGTGTTAGGGTTAGGTTTAGGGTTAGGGTTCGTGTTGGGTTAGGTTTAGGATTCCGGTTAAGGTTAGGGTAAGTGTTCGGGTTAGGGTTAGGGTTAGGGTTAGGGTTAGGGTTTGGGTTAGGGTTAGGGTTAGGGTTCGGGTTAGGGTTCGGGTTAGGTTTAGGGTTAGGGTAAGGGTTAGGGTTCGGGTTAGGGTTAGGGTTCGGGTTCGGGTTAGGGTTAGGGTTAGGGTTAGGGTTAGGGTTCGGATTAGGGTTAGGGGTAGGGTTCGGGTTAGGGTTCGGGTTCGGGTTAGGGTTAGGGATAGGTTTAGGGTTAGGGTTCGGGTTCGGGTTTGGGTTAGGGTTAGGGTTAGGTTTCGGGTTAGGGTTAGGTTTAGGGTTAGGTGTTAGGGTTAGGGTTAGGGTTCGTGTTAGGGTTAGGGTTACGGTTAGGTTTAGGGTTCGGTTTAGGGTTAGGGTTCGGTTAATTTTGGGTTAGGGTTCGGGTTCGGGTTAGGGTTAGGGTTATGGTTAGGGTTAGGTTTCGGGATAGGGTTAGGGTTAGGGTTAGGGTTAGGTTTCGGGTTAGGGTTATGGTTAGCGTTCGGGTTAGGGTTCGGGTTAGGGTTAGGGTTACGGTTAGGGTTCGGGTTAGGGTTCGGGTTAGGGTTAGGGTTCGGTTTAGGGTTAGGGTTAGGGTTATGGTTAGGGTTAGGGTTCGGGTTAGGGTTAGGGTTAAGGTTCGGGTTAGGGTTAGGTTTAGGGTTAGGGTAAGGGTTCGCGTTAGGGTTCGGGTTAGGGGTCGGGTTAGGGTTAGGGTTAGTGTTCGGGTTAGGGTTAGGTTTAGGGTTAGGGTTCGGGTTAGGGTTAGGTTACGGGTACGGGTTAGGGTTAGGGTTCGGGTTCGGGTTAGGGTTAGGGTTCGGGATCGGGTTAGGGTTAGGGTTCGGGTTAGGGTTCGGGTTAGGGTTAGGGTTCGGGTTACGGTTCGGGTTAGGGTTAGGGTTAGGGTTAAGGTTAGGGTTCCAGTTAGGGTTAGGGTTCCCGTTAAGGTTACGGTTAGGGTTCGGGTTAGGGTTCGGATTAGGGTTAGGGGTAGGGTTCGGGTTAGTGTTCGGGTTCGGGTTAGGGTTAGGGTTAGGGTTAGGGGTTAGGTTTAGGGTTACCGTTCGTGTTAGGGTTAGGGTTAGGGTTAGGGTTCGGTTTAGGGTTAGGGTTCCGGTTAAGTTTAGGGTTAAGTTTCGGGTTAGGGTTAGGGTTAGGGTTAGGGTTCGGGTTCGGGTTAGTGTTAGTGTTAGGGTTAGGGTTCGGGTTAGGGTTAGGGTTTGGGTTAGGGTTAGGGTTCGGGTTCGTGTTAGGGTTAGGGTTAGGGTTAGGGTTCGGGTTAGGGTTAGGGTTCGGGTTAGGGTTAGAGTTCGGGTTCGGGTTAGGGTTAGGGTTAGGGTTAGGATTAGGGGTAGGGTTAGGGTTACCGTTCGGTTCAGGGTTAGGGTTAGGTTTCGGATTAGGGTTAGGGGTAGGGTTCGGATTAGGGTTCGGGTTCGGGTTAGGTTTAGGGTTAGGGTTAGGGTTAGGGTTCGGGTTAGGGTTAGGGTTAGGGTTAGGTTTAGGGGTTAGGGTTAGGGTTACCGTTCGGGTTAGGGTTAGGTTTAGGGTTAGGGTTAGGGTTCGGGTTAGGGTTAGGGTTAGGATTCGGGTTAGGGTTAGTGTTAGGGTTAGGGTTAGGGTTAGGGTTCGGGTTAGGGTTAGGGTTAGGGTTCGGGTTAGGATTAGGGTTCGTGTTAGGGTTAGGGTTAGGGTTCGGGTTCGGGTTAGGGTTAGGGTTCCGGTTAAAGTTACGGTTAGGGTTCGGGTTAGGGTTAGGGTTAGGGTTCGGGTTCGGGTTAGGGTTAGTGTTAGGGTTAGGGTTCGGGTTAGGGTTAGGGTTCGGGTTAGGGTTAGGGTTCTGGTTCGGGTTAGGGTTAGAGCTTTGTTTAGGTTTCGGTTTAGGGTAAGGGTTCGGGATAGGGTTAGGGTTCGGGTTCGGGTTAGGGTTAGTGTTAGGGTTAGGGTTCGGGTTAGGGTTAGGGTTCGGGTTCGGGTTACGGTTAGGGTTAGGGTTAGGTTTCGGTTTCGTGTTAGTGTTAGGGTTAGGGTTAGGGTTAGGGTCAGAGTTCGGGTTAGGGTTAGGGTTAGGGTTAGGGTTCGGGTTCGGGTTAGTGTTAGTGTTAGGGTTAGGGTTCGGGTTAGGGTTAGGGTTTGGGTTAGGGTTAGGGTTCGGGTTCGTGTTAGGGTTAGGGTTAGGGTTAGTGTTCGGGTTAGGGTTAGGGTTCGGGTTAGGGTTAGAGTTCGGGTTGGGGTTAGGGTTAGGGTTAGGGTTAGGATTAGGGGTAGGGTTAGGGTTACCGTTCGGTTTAGGGTTAGGGTTAGGGTTCGGATTAGGGTTAGGGGTAGGGTTCGGATTAGGGTTCGGGTTCGGGTTAGGTTTAGGGTTAGGGTTAGGGTTAGGGTTCGGGTTAGGGTTAGGGTTAGGGTTAGGGTTAGGGGTTAGGGTTAGGGTTACCGTTCGGGTTAGGGTTAAGTTTAGGGTTAGGGTTAGGGTTCGGGTTAGGGTTAGGGTTAGGATTCGGGTTAGGGTTAGGGTTAGGGTTAGGGTTAGGGTTAGGGTTAGGGTTCGGGTTAGGATTAGGGTTCGTGTTAGGGTTAGGGTTAGGGTTCGGGTTCGGGTTAGGGTTAGGGTTCCGGTTAAAGTTACGGTTAGGGTTCGGGTTAGGGTTAGGGTTAGGGTTCGGGTTCGGGTTAGGGTTAGTGTTAGGGTTAGGGTTCGGGTTAGGGTTAGGGTTCGGGTTAGGGTTAGGGTTCTGGTTCGGGTTAGGGTTAGAGCTTTGTTTAGGTTTCGGTTTAGGGTAAGGGTTCGGGATAGGGTTAGGGTTCGGGTTCGGGTTAGGGTTAGTGTTAGGGTTAGGGTTCGGGTTAGGGTTAGGGTTCGGGTTCGGGTTACGGTTAGGGTTAGGGTTAGGTTTCGGTTTCGTGTTAGTGTTAGGGTTAGGGTTAGGGTTAGGGTCAGAGTTCGGGTTAGGGTTAGGGTTACGGTTAGGGTTCGGGTTATGGTTAGTTTTAGGGTTCTGGTTAGGGTTCGGGTTAGGGTTAGGGCTAGGGTTAGGGTTCGGGTTAGGGTTAGGGTTCGGTTTAGGGTTAGTGTTAGGGTTAGGGTTCGGGTTAGGGTTAGGGTTCGGGTTAGGGTTAGGGTTAGGGTTCGGGTTAGGTTTAGGGTTAGGGATCGAGTTAGGTTTAGGGTTAGGGTTAGGGTTAGGGTTCGGGTTAGATTTAGGGTTAGGGTTAGGGTTAGGGTTCGGGTTAGGGTTAGGGCTAGGGTTAGGGTTCGGGTTAGGGTTAGGGTTCCGGTTAGGGTTAGGGTTAGTGTTCGGGTTCGGGTTAGGGTTAGGGTTCGGGTTAGGGTTAGGGTTCGGGGTAGGGTTAGGGTTAGTGTTAGGGTTAGGGTTAGGGTTAGGGTTCCGGTTCGGTTTAGGGTTAGTGTTAGTTATAAGGTCCGGGTTCTGGTCAGGGTTCGGGTTCGGGTTAGGGTTAGGTTTCGGGTTCGGGTTAGGGTTAGTGTTAGGGTTAGTGTTCGAGTTAGGGTTAGGGTTCGGGTTAGGGGTAGGGTTCGGGTTCGGGTTAGGGTTAGGGTTCGGGTTAGTGTTCGGGTTAGGGTTAGGGTTCGGGTTAGGGTTAAGGTTCGGTTTAGGGTTAGTGTTAGGGTTAGGAGGTAGGGTTAGGGTTAGGGTTCGGGTTAGGTTTAGGGTTAGGGTTAGGGTTATGGGTTAGGTTTCGGGTTAAGAATAGGGTTCGGGGTAGGGTTAGGGTTAGAGTTAGGGTTAGGGTTAGGGTTCGGGTTCGGGTTATGGTTAGGGTTACGGTTAGGGTTAGGGTTCGGATTAGTGTTAGGGGTAGGGTTCGGGTTAGGGTTCGGGTTCGGGTTAGGGTTAGGGTTAGGGTTAGGTTTCGGGTTAGGGTTAGGGTTAGGGTCAGGGGTTAGTGTTAGGGTTAGGGTTCGTGTTAGGGTTAGGTTTACGGTTAGGTTTAGGGTTCGGGTTAGGGTTAGGGTTCGGTTTAGTTTTGGGTTAGGGTTCGGGTTAGGGTTAGGGTTAGGGTTATGGTTAGGGTTAGGGTTCGGGTTAGGGTTAGGGTTAGGGTTAGGGTTAGCGTTCGGGTTAGGGTTCGGGTTAGGGTTAGGGTTACGGTTAGGGTTCGGGTTAGGGTGAGGGTTAGGGTTAGGGTTCGGTTTAGGTTTAGGGTTAGGTTATGGTTAGGGTTAGGGTTCGGGTTAGGGTTAGGGTTAAGGTTCGGGTTAGGGTTAGGTTTAGGGTTAGGGTAAGGGTTCGCGTTAGGGTTCGGGTTAGGGGTCGGGTTAGGGTTAGGGTTAGGGTTCGGGTTAGGGTTAGGTTTAGGGTTAGGGTTCGGGTTACGGTTAGGGTACGGGTTAGGGTTAGGGTTAGGGTTCGGGTTCGGGTTAGGGTTAGGGTTCGGGATCGGGTTAGGGTTAGGGTTCGGGTTAGGGTTCGGGTTAGGGTTAGGGTTAGTTTTCGGGATCGAAGTTAGGGTTAGGGTTATGGTTCGGGTTAGGGATCGGGTTAGGGTTAGGATTCGGGTAAGGTGTTATGGTTCGGGTTCGGGTTAGGGTTAGTGTTAGGGTTCCGGTTAAGGTTAGGGTTACGGTTCGGGTTAGGGTTAGGGTTAGGGTTCGGGTTAGGGTTAGGTTTAGGGTTCGGGTTAGGGTTCGGGTTAGGTTTAGGGTTAGGTTTAGGGTTCCGGTTAGGGTTAGGGTTCCGGTTAAGGTTACGTTTAGGGTTCGGGTTAGGGTTCGGATTACGGTTAGGGGTAGGGTTCGGGTTAGGGTTAGGGTTCGGGTTAGGGTTAGGGTTAGGGTTAGGGTTCGGGTTCGGGTTAGGGTTAGGGTTAGGGTTAGGGTTAGGGGTTAGGGTTGGTGTTACCGTTCGTGTTAGGGTTAGGGTTAGGGTTAGGGTTCGGTTTAGGGTTAGGGTTCCGGTTAAGTTTAGGGTTAAGTTTCGGGTTAGGGTTAGGGTTAGGGTTAGGGTTCGGGTTCGGGTTAGGGTTAGTGTTAGGGTTAGGGTTCGGGTTAGGGTTAGGGTTTGGGTTAGGTTTAGGGTTCGGGTTCGTGTTAGGGTTAGGGTTAGGGTTAGGGTTCGGGTTAGGGTTAGGGTTCGGGTTAGGTTTAGGGTTCGGGTTCGGGTTAGGGTTAGGGTTAGGGTTAGGGTTAGGGTTAGGGTTCGGGTTAGGGTTAGGGTTAGGGTAGGGGTTAGTGTTAGGGTTAGGGTTCGTGTTAGGGTTAGGGTTACGGTTAGGGTTAGGGTTTGGGTTAGGGTTAGGGTTCGGTTTAGTGTTAGGGTTAGGGTTCGGGTTAGGGTTAGGGTTAGGGTTATGGTTAGGGTTAGGGTTCGGGTTAGGGTTAGGGTTAGGGTTAGGGTTCGGGTTAGGGTTAGGGTTAGCGTTCGGGTTAGGGTTCGGGTTAGGGTTAGGGTTTCGGTTAGGGTTCGGGTTAGGGTTCGGGTTAGGGTTAGGGTTCGGTTTAGGGTTAGGGTTAGGGTTATGGTTAGTGTTAGGGTTCGGGTTAGGGTTAGGGTTAAGGTACGGGATAGGGTTAGGGTTAGGGTAAGGGTTAGGGTTAGGGTTCGGATTAGGGTTCGGTTAGGGTTAGGGTTAGGGTTCGGGTTAGAGTTAGGGTTAGGGTAAGGGTTAGGGTTAGGGTTCGGGTTAGTGTTAGGTTTCGGGTTAGGGTTAGGGTTAGGTTTCGGTTAGGGTTAGGGTTCGGGTTAGGGTTAGGGTTAGGTTTAGGGTTCGGGTTCGGGTTAGGGTTAGGTGTTAGGGTTCGGGTTCGGGTTAGTGTTAGGGTTAGGTTTCGGGGTAGGGTTAGGGGTTAGTGTTAGGGTTAGGGTTAGGGTTAGGGTTCGGATTAGGGTTCGGTTAGGGTTAGGGTTAGGGTTCGGGTTAGGGTTAGGGTTAGGGTAAGGGTTAGGGTTAGGGTTCGGGTTAGGGTTAGGGTTAGGGTTCAGGTTAAGGTTCGGGTTAGGGTTAGGGTTAGGGTTAGGGTTCGGGTTAGGGTTAGGATTAGGTTTAGGGTTCGGGTTCGGGTTAGGTTTCGGATTCTTGGTAGCGTTAGGGTTAGGGTTAGGGTTAGGGTTAGGTTTAGGGTTCGCGTTATGGTTCTGTTAGGGGTCGGGTTAGGGTTTGGTTTAGGGTTCGGGTTAGGGTTAGGGTTAGGGTAGAGTTCGGGTTAGGGTTAGGGTTCAGGTTAGGGTTAGGGTTAGGGTTAGGGTTAGGGTTAGGGTTCGGGTTCGGGTTCGGGTTAGGGTTAGGGTTCGGGATCGGGTTAGGTTTAGGGTTCGGGTTAGGGTTCGGGTTAGGGTTAGGGTTAGGGTTAGGGTTCGGGTTAGGGTTCGGGTTAGGGTTAGGATTCGGGTAAGTGGTTATGGTTCGGGTTCGGGTTAGGGTTAGTGTTAGGGTTCCGGTTAAGGTTAGGTTTAGGGTTCGGGTTAGGGTTAGGGTTAGGGTTCGGGTTAGGATTAGGGTTAGGGTTCGGGTTAGGGTTCGGGTTAGGGTTAGGGTTAGGGTTAGGGTTCCGGTTAGGGTTAGGGTTCAGGTTAGGGTTAGGGTTAGGGTTAGGGTTAGGGTTCGGATTAGGGTTAGGGGTAGGGTTAGGGTTAGGGTTCGGGTTCGGGTTAGGGTTAGGGTTAGGGTTAGGGTTAGGGTTAGGGTTCGGGTTAGGGTTAGGGTTAGGGTTAGGGTTAGGGGTTAGGGTTAGGGTTACCGTTCTGGTTAGGGTTAGTGTTAGGGTTAGGGTTCGGATTAGGGTTCAGTTAGGGTTAGGGTTAGGGTTCGGGTTAGGGTTAGGGTTAGGGTAAGGGTTAGGTTTAGGGTTCGGGTTAGGGTTAGGGTTAGGGTTCAGGTTAAGGTTCGGGTTAGGGTTAGGGTTAGGGTTAGGGTTCGGGTTAGGGTTAGGGTAGGTTTAGGTTTCGGGTTCGGGTTAGGTTTCGGATTCGGGGTAGCGTTAGGTTTAGGGTTAGGGTTAGGGTTAGGTTTAGGGTTCGCGTTAGGGTTCGGTTAGGGGTCGGGTTATGGTTTGGTTTAGGGTTCGGGTTAGGGTTAGGGTTAGGGTAGAGTTCGGGTTAGGGTTAGGGTTCGGGTTAGGGTTAGGGTTAGGGTTCGAGTTCGGGTTCGGGTTAGGGTTCGGGATCGGGTTAGGTTTAGGGTTCGGGTTAGGGTTCGGGTTAGGGTTAGGGTTAGTGTTCGGGTTAGGGTTCGGGTTAGGGTTAGGATTCGGGTAAGGGGTTATGGTTCGGGTTCGGGTTAGGGTTAGTGTTAGGGTTCCGGTTAAGGTTAGGGTTAGGGTTCGGGTTCGGGTTAGGGTTAGGGTTCGGGTTAGTGTTAGGGTTAGGGTTCGTGTTAGGGTTCGGGTTAGGGTTAGGGTTAGGGTTAGGGTTCCGGTTAGGGTTAGGGTTCAGGTTTGGGTTAGGGTTAGGGTTAGGGTTAGGGTTAGCGTTCGGATTAGGGTTAGGGGTAGGGTTAGGTTTAGGGTTCGGGTTCGGGTTAGGGTTAGGGTTAGGGTTAGGGTTAGGGTTAGTTTTCGGGTTAGGGTTAGGGTTAGGGTTAGGGTTAGGGGTTAGGGTTAGGGTTACCGTTCGGGTTAGGGTTAGGGTTAGGGTTAGGGTTTGGGTTCGGTTTAGGGTTAGGGTTAGGGTTCGGGTTAGGGTTAGGGTTAGGGTTAGGGTTAGGTTTAGCGTTCGGGTTAGGGTTAGGGTTAGGGTTCGGTTTAGCGTTAGGGTTCGGGTTAGGGTTAGGGTTAGGGTTCGGGTTCGGGTTAGGGTTAGGTTTCCGGTTAAGGTTAGGGTTAGGGTTCGGGTTAGGGTTAGGGTTAGGGTTCGGGTTCGGGTTAGGGTTAGTGTTAGGGTTAGGGTTCGGGTTAGGGTTAGGATTCGGGTTGGGGTTAGGGTTTGTGTTCGGGTTAGGGTTAGCGTTTGGGTTAGGTTTCCGGTTAGGGTTAGTGTTCGGGTTAGGGTTAGGGTTCGGGTTAGGGTTAGGGTTAGTGTTAGGGTTAGGGTTCCAGTTAGTGTTAGGGTTCGGGTTCGGGTTACGGTTAGGGTTAGGGTTAGGTTTCGGTTTCGGGTTAGTGTTAGGGTTAGGGTTAGGATTAGGGTCAGGGTTCGGGTTAGGGTTCGGGTTCGGGTTATGGTTAGGGTTAGGGTTAGGGTTCGGGTCAGGGTTAGGGTTAGCGTTAGGAGTTAGGGTTAGGGTAGGGTTCGGGTTAGGGTTAGGGTTACGGTTAGGGTTAGTGTTCGGGTTAGGGTTATGGTTGGGTTCGGGTTAGGGTTAGGCTTAGGGTTATGGTTAGGGTTAGGGTTCGGGTTAAGGTTAGGGTTAGGGTTAGGTTTCAGGTTAGGGTTAGGGTTAGGGTTCGGGTTAGGGTTCGGGTTAGGGTTAGGGTTAGGGTTAGGGTTCGTGTTAGGGTTAGGGTTAGGGTTAGGGTTAGGGTTCGCGTTAGGTTTCGGGTTCGGGGTCGGGTTAGGGTTAGGGTTAGGGTTAGGGTTAGGGTTAGGGTTCGCGTTAGGTTTCGGGTTCGGTGTCGGGTTAGGGTTAGTTTTAGGGTTCGGGTTAGGGTTAGGGTTAGGGTTTGGATTCGGGTTAGGGTTAGGTTTTGGGTTAGGGTTCGGGTTCGGGTTAGGGTTAGGGTTCGGTTTCGGGTTAGGGTTAGGGTTCGGGTTAGTGTTAGTGTTCGAGTTAGGGTTAGGGTTCGGGTTAGGGTTAGGGTTAGTGGTATGGTTAGGGTTAGGGTTAGGTTTCGGGTTCGGTTTAGGGTTAGTGTTAGGGTTAGGGTTCGGGTTCGGGTTAGGATTCGGGTTCGGGTTAGGGTTAGGGTTCGGTTTAGGGTTAGTGTTAGGGTTAGGGTTCGGGTTAGGGTTAGGGTTAGGGTTAGGGTTAGTGTTAGGGTTCGGGTTAGGGTTAGGGTTAGGGATCGAGTTAGGGTTAGGGTTAGGGTTAGGGTTAGGGTTCGGGTTAGGGTTAGGGTTAGGGTTAGGGTTAGGGTTCGGGTTAGGGTTAGGGCTAGGGTTAGGGTTCGGGTTAGGGTTAGGGTTCCGGTTAGGGTTAGGGTTAGTGTTCGGGTTCGGGTTAGGTTTAGGGTTCGGGTTAGGGTTAGGGTTCGGGTTAGGGTTAGGGTTAGTGTTAGGGTTAGGGTTAGGGTTAGGGTCCGGTTCGGTTTAGGGTTAGTTTTAGTTATAAGGTCCGGGTTCTGGTCAGGGTTCGGGTTCGGGTTAGGGTTAGGTTTCGGGTTCGGGTTAGGGTTAGTGTTGGGGTTAGTGTTCGAGTTAGGGTTAGGGTTCGGGTTAGGGGTAGGGTTCGGTTTCGGGTTAGGGTTAGGGTTCGGGTTAGTGTTCGGGTTAGGGTTAGGGTTCGGGTTAGGGTTAAGGTTCGGTTTAGGGTTAGTGTTAGGGTTAGGAGGTAGGGTTAGGGTTAGGGTTCGGGTTAGGTTTAAGGTTAGGGTTAGGGTTATGGGTTAGGTTTCGGGTTAAGAATAGGGTTCGGGGTAGGGTTAGGGTTAGAGTTAGGTTTAGGGTCAGGGTTCGGGTTCGGGTTATGGTTAGGGATACTGTTAGGGTTAGGGTTCGGATTAGTGTTAGGGGTAGGGTTCGGGTTAGGGTTCGGGTTCGGGTTAGGGTTAGGGTTAGGGTTAGGTTTCGGGTTAGGGTTAGGGTTAGGGTCAGGGGTTAGGGTTAGGGTTAGGGTTCGTGTTAGGGTTAGGGTTACGGTTAGGGTTAGGGTTCGGTTTAGGGTTAGGGTTCGGTTTAGTTTTGGGTTAGGGTTCGGGTTAGGGTTAGGGTTAGGGTTATGGTTAGGGTTAGGGTTCGGGTTAGGGTTAGGGTTAGGGTTAGGGTTAGGGTTAGCGTTCGGGTTAGGGTTCGGGTTAGGGTTAGGGTTACGGTTAGGGTTCGGGTTAGGGTGAGGGTTAGGGTTAGGGTTCGGTTTAGGGTTAGGGTTAGGTTATGGTTAGGGTTAGGGTTCGGGTTAGGGTTAGGGTTAAGGTTCGGGTTAGGGTTAGGTTTAGGGTTAGGGTAAGGGTTCGCGTTAGGGTTCGTGTTAGGGGTCGGGTTAGGGTTAGGGTTAGGGTTCGGGTTAGGGTTAGGTTTAGGGTTAGGGTTCGGGTTACGGTTAGGGTACGGGTTAGGGTTAGGGTTAGGGTTCGGGTTCGGGTTAGGGTTAGGGTTCGGGATCGGGTTAGGGTTAGGGTTCGGTTTAGGGTTCGGGTTAGGGTTAGGGTTAGTTTTCGGGTTCGGGGTTAGGGTTAGGGTTATGGTTCGGGTTAGGGTTCGGGTTAGGGTTAGGATTCGGGTAAGGTGTTATGGTTCGGGTTCGGGTTAGGGTTAGTGTTAGGGTTCTGGTTAAGGTTAGGGTTACGGTTCGGGTTAGGGTTAGGGTTAGGGTTCGTGTTAGGGTTAGGGTTAGGGTTCGGGTTAGGGTTCGGGTTAGGTTTAGGGTTAGGGTTAGGGTTCCGGTTAGGGTTAGGGTTCCGGTTAAGGTTACGGTTAGGGTTCGGGTTAGGGTTCGGATTAGGGTTAGGGGTAGGGTTCGGGTTAGGGTTCGGGTTCGGGTTAGGGTTAGGGTTAGGGTTAGGGTTCGGGTTAGGTTTAGGGTTAGGGTTAGGGTTAGGGTTAGGGGTTAGGGTTAGTGTTACCGTTCGTGTTAGGGTTAGGGTTAGGTTTAGGGTTCGGTTTAGGGTTAGGGTTCCGGTTAAGTTTAGGGTTAAGTTTCGGGTTAGGGTTAGGGTTAGGGTTAGGGTTCGGGTTCGGGTTAGGGTTAGTGTTAGGGTTAGGTTTCGGGTTAGGGTTAGGGTTTGGGTTAGGGTTAGGGTTCGGGTTCGTGTTAGGGTGTGGGTTAGGGTTAGGGTTCGGGTTAGGGTTAGGGTTCGGGTTAGGTTTAGGGTTCGGGTTCGGGTTAGGGTTAGGGTTAGGGTTAGGTTTAGGGTTAGGGTTAGGGGTTAGGGTTAGGGATACCATTCGGGTTCGGGTTAGGGTTAGGGTTCGGGTAAGGGTTCGGGTTATGGTTAGGGTTAGGGTTAGGGTTAGGGTTAGGGTTAGGATTAGGGGTAGGGTTAGGGTTACCGTTCGGTTTAGGGTTAGGGTTAGGTTTCGGATTAGGGTTAGGGGTAGGGTTCGGATTAGGGTTCGGGTTCGGGTTAGGTTTAGGGTTAGGGTTAGGGTTAGGGTTCGGGTTAGGGTTAGGGTTAGGGTTAGGTTTAGGGGTTAGGGTTAGGGTTACCGTTCGGGTTAGGGTTAGGTTTAGGGTTAGGGTTAGGGTTCGGGTTAGGGTTAGGGTTAGGATTCGGGTTAGGGTTAGGGTTAGGGTTAGGGTTAGGGTTAGGGTTCGGGTTAGGGTTAGGGTTAGGGTTCGGGTTAGGATTAGGGTTCGTGTTAGGGTTAGGGTTAGGGTTCGGGTTCGGGTTAGGGTTAGGGTTCCGGTTAAAGTTACGGTTAGGGTTCGGGTTAGGGTTAGGGTTAGGGTTCGGGTTCGGGTTAGGGTTAGTGTTAGGGTTAGGGTTCGGGTTAGGGTTAGGGTTCGGGTTAGGGTTAGGGTTCTGGTTCGGGTTAGGGTTAGAGCTTTGTTTAGGTTTCGGTTTAGGGTAAGGGTTCGGGATAGGGTTAGGGTTCGGGTTCGGGTTAGGGTTAGTGTTAGGGTTAGGGTTCGGGTTAGGGTTAGGGTTCGGGTTCGGGTTACGGTTAGGGTTAGGGTTAGGTTTCGGTTTCGTGTTAGTGTTAGGGTTAGGGTTAGGGTTAGGGTCAGAGTTCGGGTTAGGGTTAGGGTTAGGGTTCGGGTTCGGGTTAGTGTTAGTGTTAGGGTTAGGGTTCGGGTTAGGGTTAGGGTTTGGGATAGGGTTAGGGTTCGGGTTCGTGTTAGGGTTAGGGTTAGGGTTAGGGTTCGGGTTAGGGTTAGGGTTCGGGTTAGGGTTAGAGTTCGGGTTCGGGTTAGGGTTAGGGTTAGGGTTAGGATTAGGGGTAGGGTTAGGGTTACCGTTCGGTTTAGGGTTAGGGTTAGGGTTCGGATTAGGGTTAGGGGTAGGGTTCGGATTAGGGTTCGGGTTCGGGTTAGGTTTAGGGTTAGGGTTAGGGTTAGGGTTCGGGTTAGGGTTAGGGTTAGGGTTAGGGTTAGGGGTTAGGGTTAGGGTTACCGTTCGGGTTAGGGTTAAGTTTAGGGTTAGGGTTAGGGTTCGGGTTAGGGTTAGGGTTAGGATTCGGGTTAGGGTTAGGGTTAGGGTTAGGGTTAGGGTTAGGGTTAGGGTTAGGGTTCGGGTTAGGATTAGGGTTCGTGTTAGGGTTAGGGTTAGGGTTCGGGTTCGGGTTAGGGTTAGGGTTCCGGTTAAAGTTACGTTTAGGGTTCGGGTTAGGGTTAGGGTTAGGGTTCGGGTTCGGGTTAGGGTTAGTGTTAGGGTTAGGGTTCGGGTTAGGGTTAGGGTTCGGGTTAGGGTTAGGGTTCTGGTTCGGGTTAGGGTTAGAGCTTTGTTTAGGTTTCGGTTTAGGGTAAGGGTTCGGGATAGGGTTAGGGTTCGGGTTCGGGTTAGGGTTAGTGTTAGGGTTAGGGTTCGGGTTAGGGTTAGGGTTCGGGTTCGGGTTACGGTTAGGGTTAGGGTTAGGTTTCGGTTTCGTGTTAGTGTTAGGGTTAGGGTTAGGGTTAGGGTCAGAGTTCGGGTTAGGGTTAGGGTTACGGTTAGGGTTCGGGTTATGGTTAGATTTAGGGTTCTGGTTAGGGTTCGGGTTAGGGTTAGGGCTAGGGTTAGGGTTCGGGTTAGGGTTAGGGTTCGGTTTAGGGTTAGTGTTAGGGTTAGGGTTCGGGTTAGGGTTAGGGTTCGGGTTAGGGTTAGGGTTAGGGTTCGGGTTAGGTTTAGGGTTAGGGATCGAGTTAGGTTTAGGGTTAGGGTTAGGGTTAGGGTTCGGGTTAGGTTTAGGGTTAGGGTTAGGGTTAGGGTTCGGGTTAGGGTTAGGGCTAGGGTTAGGGTTCGGGTTAGGGTTAGGGTTCCGGTTAGGGTTAGGGTTAGTGTTCGGGTTCGGGTTAGGGTTAGGGTTCGGGTTAGGGTTAGGGTTCGGGTTAGGGTTAGGGTTAGTGTTAGGGTTAGGGTTAGGGTTAGGGTTCCGGTTCGGTTTAGGGTTAGTGTTAGTTATAAGGTCCGGGTTCTGGTCAGGGTTCGGGTTCGGGTTAGGGTTAGGTTTCGGGTTCGGGTTAGGGTTAGTGTTAGGGTTAGTGTTCGAGTTAGGGTTAGGGTTCGGGTTAGGGGTAGGGTTCGGGTTCGGGTTAGGGTTAGGGTTCGGGTTAGTGTTCGGGTTAGGGTTAGGGTTCGGGTTAGGGTTAAGGTTCGGTTTAGGGTTAGTGTTAGGGTTAGGAGGTAGGGTTAGGGTTAGGGTTCGGGTTAGGTTTAGGGTTAGGGTTAGGGTTATGGGTTAGGTTTCGGGTTAAGAATAGGGTTCGGGGTAGGGTTAGGGTTAGAGTTAGGGTTAGGGTTAGGGTTCGGGTTCGGGTTATGGTTAGGGTTACGGTTAGGGTTAGGGTTCGGATTAGTGTTAGGGGTAGGGTTCGGGTTAGGGTTCGGGTTCGGGTTAGGGTTAGGGTTAGGGTTTGGGTTCGGGTTAGGGTTAGGTTTTGGGTTAGGGTTCGGGTTCGGGTTAGGTTTAGGGTTCGTGTTCGGGTTAGCGTTAGGGTTCGGGTTAGTGTTCGGGTTAGATTTCGGGTTAGGGTTAGGTTTAGGGTTAGGGTTCGGGTTAGGGTTAGGTTTAGGGTTCCGGTTAAGGTTAGGGTAAGTGTTCGGGTTAGGGTTATGGTTAGGGTTAGGGTTAGGGTTTGGGTTAGGATTAGGGTTAGGGTTTGGGTTAGGGTTCGGGTTAGGGTTAGGGTTAGGGTAAGGGTTAGGGTTCGGGTTAG